>JAHWFO010055944.1:733509-781323 GCA_023313115.1 Rhysida immarginata
AGTTGTTTTAGCGCTAATTTTTCCCTCTGATATAATGCAATCCCATAAATTTAGGTGCTTTTTCAAAGTCAAAATTTTTTGCATTATAGTAGAAAACTTAGAGTAATGATCAGGTTTCTTTTCACATTCGTAAAGCCACTCAGTCTTCTGCAAAATGATGAATCCCTTTTTGCAAAACAGCAAGTGCTTTTTGCATTTCAAGAGGAGTTGATGGAAGAGTGGTATCTTCTTAAATATAGTAGAGCTCAATAAAATTACTGAAATAACCAAATTAAAAAAGCAAGATTACTCTGCTCTATAATCGGCTAAAATCTCTAATTGGCTACACTAGCTTAAAGAGAGGGCTTCTTATGAAGTCGTTTGTAATTAACGTTTTGGATTGGTTCCATGGATTCTAGTGTTTGAACAAGGAATTTCTATTTAAAAGCTTAACTTTGGCTAATTTTTGATAACATTATCCGAGGTTTTGATTACAAAAAAAAAACAACTAGTTTCCAGTGGATTTGTATATACGTTAACCATTCCGTTCCACACAAAAGCAGATTCCAACATACAATCACTTTAAGCAGAACTCACTGTATACTATCTTATTTGTGTGTACCACTTATTTTATAGAGTTTGTATGAAAGGGAACTTAAATAGAACATATAGTCTACACGCATTATAATGCAATTCGTTATAATGAAATTACTAAAATAACAGTTTTTCATAGTCCCCGTTAGATTTGTTAGGGAAAAAACAACAAAGTTATAACGAATTCTTTTATAACGAAAAATCAGGTAAAACAAAGATATTTTCCAATTATACATAATTGAATGTATAGTAATTTTACACCTGATGTAGCAAAGTAAAACCGATATTGTAAATTTTGCAAGATAACGATTTATCATTAAATGCAATTAACAATATATGCCATTAGGCTTATTTCACGTAACATGAAAAAATTGTACTCAGATTTTGAGAGTACAGAACTAATTCTTTGTTTGCATGAAAACGGCCAATAAAAATCCAAACTAGAGTGAAAATGGTGAAATGGAGAAAGATCGTATGCTGAAGCAAACATTTACTACTTTGGATTACATTTGTTGATCGATGAGTATGAAAAATAGAAGCAAAAATCTCTTTCTAGAAAATATCATGTGCTTAAAAAGCAAAAAAATGTCATTATCATCATCTTGAATGTTAAAAAAAGTCTTAATTTGCTTTTCCAATAATCGCCATCATTTTTTAAAAAAGTTGTTGTTTTTTCAATAAATTATGTGCAGATTTTATTTTAAATAAAAGCATAAAAAAAACGGGAAAAATACTATTTTTATTGTGTCTTCTTACCAAATACAGACAAGGCAGACGTTTTCTTTCAATCTCTTAATCCGCATGATGTACTTAATCTCTTAATCCTTTGGTGTGATTTTCTGTTCTCTCATTTATCACGAGTTCTCTGTGTTCTCTAGATTCGTGACTGTTGTTTCTTAATTTTCTTAAAAATTGAACAATTTGTGTAATTTATTTAGTTTTTGTCGTTATAAATATCATGAAATGTTTAAGTTGAATTTAGAACGGATTGTTAAAGTTTTAAGTTTGTTTTCCTGTTTTGTTTTGCGAACTACATTTTCATTTTTGTTTGCAACATGGAAGTTGCGAGGCTCAGTCAGCCAATGAAATCTCATTTCACCATATGCTTTTATTTACATCTGAAGCAAACTCTTGCTGGATAGATTATAGTAGACAAATCAAGGTGATAGAGTGGGCCATATGACAGAACCTCGTGTCAGTCAGTTCATTTTGAGGGAAGGTGCTGTACAGATACTGGTAATTGGTAGAACAGAAATGGCTGGAGGTCAGTCATGCTGTGAGAGAACCCAGTTTATCATACAACTAATGTTACATTTCCAGCAGGACAGGCTGTGTAGACATATTGGATCAGTAGGGTGTTGTTGAAGAATGATGGATCCAAGTAAGGTAGTCACCGTGAACCCCAATCATAGGGATTCATTGTGGAAAGTTATATGATCCTTGGGAAAGGCGGATTCATTCGTGAAGACAACAAAAATGGCAGCATGGTCATGGAATTTGTAACTCCTGTCTATAAGAAAATTGAAGGTTGACGTTTTCTAGCTCCAACAATGTTGGCACTGGTGGATGAAGATGTCTTATGGGTGGTTTCCTGTAAATATCAAATTCCAGTGTCTGTTCAGAATGAATAATTTTATTTTTTTATTTAAGTTAAATGGAATCCAATATGTCTATCCAGGGCCTGTATGGCTAGAGGCCGACGGGTTGTGTCCCTGGATGGATCTGGATTGACAACTGCTTTTTGCCTAGAAAAAGCAAAAAACCCACCAGTCCACGGCCTCCCCCTTTAAGGCCCAGAAACAGCAAAAAAACGTTTCAACTTCCAAGAAAACTTTATAGAATAATAGTGACTAATCAGGTGAACTAAGAAATTGTCAATGTTGCATTGGTTTTTATCAAATATTGCAAACGCATAGTCCAGATGGCATAATCATACAGTGGAAAAATAAAAATTGTACATCTTTAAGTTGCTTTTCAAATTAGCGCATAAAAACTTCTGCAACTACCTATTGAAATTGTACGATAGTAATCTCCATCAAATTGAAAAAAGTTGTTGCTGATGCATAGTTTAGTGAGAATGTATGAATTGACTATGTTGTATCTTTTTTCCTTGTATTCCATTGAATGATGGCCACAAGATGGCCAGAAAGCATAAGTGGAATATTAACTTATTTTCCATGTGGACTAGAGGTGTTTGTTTCATCATTATTATTTAAATCTACAGTATACAGTGGAATCTCCCTATAACAAAATTCAAGGGATCAGCAAAAAAAGAATAAAATAAAAAAAGGGGGGGGGTAGATATTATATTGCATGGAGAAGTGGTGGTTAAATTATTACAAATTGCATTTATATATAAAATTTACCGTAGTATTTTTAATTTAGGATTTTATGTTAATTTGAATGCTTTTTAACATATAAACAAAATATTGGATATCTGAGACATCGCTGCATAACCAAAGTTGTGCAGATCACCAAATTTTTTAAGATATTGATAATTTTTTCTGAAATAATTAAAATTTGAAAGCAGAACAAAGTGAAAATAATATTGTAATAAATATTTTACAGAAAAATACCGATAATACGTATTACCATTTAAACGTGTGTATTATGGCCGACAAGTGTTTTTTGACTTCTTTGGTAAAATTAACAGTTCGTGGAAATATTTATGAGCTTAAACTTTCAATAAAATGAATTCAGAAATTAAAGTTTTTAATATAAAAAATTCTTCTGAGTTTCGACAGTAGTTCTCGTGCCGATTCTCCTATGAAATAATTGTTGGTATTTTTGGTTTGTTTTATAATAATCAAACTAGTTGTATTTATTTTTAGGAGTACCTACTTCAGCTTTAAAGGCCATTGCATTTATATTGGAAGTACTTTATCTCTTGAATTGCATATTTATAGATGCTACTCTGTTATAAAGAATGATACAGAATACACTGTATTCTATTATTTTTAAAGATTTGTATGTTTGTCCAATTCTCTTTGCCTTAGAAAAAGGTTTTTAGGCATTATCCAGGGTTGGTTTCTCCTCCCTCTCTGCTTCTGTTATGACATCCCCTTTCCCCTCCTTGCTGCCCCCTAGAAATCGGCACATCGGGTATGTTACGCCCCATCCTCCTCTTGCTACCACCAATAACTTTCAGTCCTGAATTATCAAATGTCAAATCTTGACACGTTACGCCAATGCTTTAGAAAAGATTTTTAATCAAAGCAATGTGACCTTTGTTACTGTTGCTTTTTTTTTTTTTTTTTTTTTTTTTTTGCCTCTTTTTGATAGTAAACAGCAGGGAGTTCCAGTTTTAATTATGATTAAAAGAAAATTTCTTTTTATTTTCTATAAGAATGGTATTCATTAAAATTGTTTTATGTTACTTGTTAATTCTTTGTTATAAATTTGATGTTAATATAAATTTGTTTCTCTTCAGCGTAATTCTCTTTCTCCAAATGATCGTGACAAATACCAGAATCGATCACCGGAACCAGAGCCTAAACGCTTAAAAGAAGATAAAAATGCACATGTAAGAAAAATTGTCTATATTTAAAGCTACAAATGAAATTCTTTTGAAAGTTGTCTTGATAGCACCTATTTTTGTAGGATAGTGATGATGAAAAAAGTGATCAAGATCTTGTTGTTGATGATGGGAATGAGGTAAGAAAACTGTTTATTGATTATAATTGTTGAAGTAAATACTGTAAGGTTTTATAATGTTGGCCCCATTGTATGAATTTAAAATGTAAGAAACTCTATTGTTTTCCTATTAAGAGATTTATTTGTGTGATAATTAATTAAATAATAGCTCAAGATGGGTCTGTGAGGTTTTTGATCATACGCCATACCACAGAAACCTATAGTTGCACAAACTTTGCCTTGCATTGTTGGTCATGAGATATTTCTAATTAATATGCCTTGCCATAACCATGAATATTGATTTTTTATCGATAATTATAATTTTTTAGTTATTATTATTGCTTCTTGGTTTGAATCTGGGCTGTGAAATTTTCTTGCCTATTTTTCATCGAAAATTAATTGTTAGAGGGCCCCTAAGTAGAAAATTGTCTTGCACAATTTAAAAACAAACAAACAATTATTACTTAGAAATAAGAAATTGCATCTCAATATTATCCTAACTTCCTTAAAAACTTATATCGCTATTGCAGCGAGAAGTTTTCTAGCATTCCCGGTATTATATACTGTATGAGTAATGAATGGATGATGAGTTTTAATTAGTTTGTTAGATTTTCATCATTTCATGTGACTAATAGCTCATGGGCGACAAACAAACATTCAAGCCCATGGAGAGATTCTAACCCATGACCCATTCTGTGTTCTAACTCTTTTGTAATTAAGGCAAAATCTGAATTTTTATATGTCATCGTGGTAAACCAGTTTTTATGGTTTAATTTGCCACAGCCTGCTGTACCTCACTGTACTAACAATTTGTAAGACACAGTCAGACTCTTAAGCTTATTTATATTAATGGGTACACTTGAGATATTTAAACGAGAATTGGTGTTTGTTTAATCCATTTCTGAATTGTATCCTACCTCATGGTTTCATCCAGCATGTGAAAAATCAAACTTGGGAGTCTGTGTAATTTGCATGGTTAATTTCTACTTGAATTTAATGGCAGTTTGGAATCGTATGAACGGTGAGGAAATGAAGAAGGCAGTGGAAACAAGTGATTTGCATTTGAAATCTTTCCTTTGAGCAATAAAGCTTTAGCTATCTCTCTACTGGTTATGACCACTAGTGCCTCTGATAACAAGCTTTGGAATTTTAAATTAAGTTGTCAAATTATTATATTTTTCAAAAATATACAAAACAGACCCAGTCAGATGCAGTCCACTACAGGAATATTTTTTTTTTATTTTTATTTTTTTATTGTATGAACAGGATCCTTTATCACCTCCCAGTGGACCAGAACATCATCCGCGTGAAAATGGTGAAAAAACCAAATCTGGGAATCGGCCACATAGTGCAAGCAGCAGTTCAAACTGTAGCACACCATCTCTGAAAAACAAAGAGGTATTAATAACATCCTAAAAAAATACTTTTATTTCAATCTCATAAAATTGGACAGAATTGGACAAAATAAGGACCCTGAAAGAAGCAGATGTTTTGTTCCAGGGCTTTTGTGTCTTCCTTCTTTTCTTCTACATTCAGCATAATATTTATTTTGAGATATATTTTTTTCTTTTCCCTTCTTCTTCAGGTAGAAAAACCAACAACGCCGGTTTCCAAATCGGCTACACCAACAAGTTCTGGATCGACAACTCCAAGCTCAAGTGGTGCTAAACCAACTGTTAAACCCCCACCCTTGGGTATCGGCTGAGTTTATATTCCTTTCTGTTATTTCTCAACCTTGACTAAAATATAAACCCTTGAAATATTAGCACCCCCTCTCTCTCTCTCTCTCTCTTTTTTTTTTTTTTTTTTTTCTTCTTCTTTGAAATCATAGATGGAGTGCATCTCATTTTTACTGATTAATCTTTAAATATAAAGATTAGGTTAGCATAAATAAATAAATAAATAAATAAGTAAATAAAGATATAAATAAATGTCACCTAATTTGATCTAATGGAGGAAGGGAGCAGTTATAGAAGGAAGATGTAGAGCTTGTAGAAATTGAATAAGACACAGATGAATAACACAGAATAATATTACACCTCCCAGGAGAAGGAGTATGAGTGAAATGCTCAGGAGAGACACACAGTAGAAACAGCTTGGATACACCCAGTAGAACGGAGGGCAGTCTTGTTGATTTTGAGTCGATGGTGAAGAATAATTGGATAACTCCTTTCTACTGCGTCTCTCTCCTGTGCCTTTCAACTGCCTTCTTGTCAACATTTCACCTGTACTCCTTCTTCACCTATGTGTTATTCATCTGTGTGTCATTCAATTTCTACAATCTCTACATACAGGGTTCTCCCTAGGTCCTTTTAAAGGTCACGCTGCCAGCTGATTTTGGTAACCGCCCGGCTGAATACATGAAAAGCTGCACAACACTGCATCTTATATACTAAAACTCTTGCATGTATTTATTTATTTATCTGTAATTCTATCTCCTCCTAGACGGTTTGAGCTAGCGACTTGAAATTTTCAGGGCAGGCTTATCAATAAAGGACCTGCTCTATCGCCAAAAATCAGCCCCCTACGACCCTCCCCCTTCCCCACTTTCTGGGGTTTTCATTTAAAATTATCTGCTTTTGCTTTATAATTCCCCTCAACAGATGGCACGGGCGGGCGAAGCCGTGGGTAACAACTAGTAATGTTTTATTTGTTTTTAATTGTTGTCTGTCCGGCTATTTTATCTCTCCACCCACCTGGTAAAATTTTCTGGGGAGAACACTGTACATCTTCCTTCTACAACTGCTTCCTTCCTCCATTAGATCAAATTTGGTGACTTTTATTTATTTATTTTGATTTGCTAATTTATTTTATTTCATTAAAAGGAGTGTACATATTTACACTATTGATTTATTATCTAATCACTCCTCCTCTCTTGTATGTTAAACTTTCATATACGTTTTAATAATGTAATCATGAAAGTTAGGTAAGAACAAAAACTATTTTAATAGTATGACTTGAACTGTTCTAAAGTCTTTGATATTAACTGATCTCATTATTAAAAATTTTAAATAGAAATTGTATTTTTCAATTTTTTTGCAAAAACTATAACTCCACAGTGGTTTCTTTATGACAAAAACCATTTTTTTTTTGTTTTTTTTTAATGTAGGTATAAATTGTCAAAGTGCACATAGTTTGCATCTTCTTGATATGACTAGAGAAATGAGTTTTTTCTCAGTAAGAAAAATTTGTAAGACATGAGTAGCTATGAATTGAAATATTTATCCACACATTTGGACTTTGCATTAAATCGAGATGTTTCCGTATCTTGTGATAATGTCATAATGCATTGGGAAAATTATGAAAGAAATGAACAGTGAAGAAAAAGAAATGAACCTAATTTATTTATAAACCTGTAATTCAAAATAAGTTCCCATTCTTAATTGGCAATTTCAATCCAGTACTACAAGGCCTTTAATAAATAATGAATATAAACTGGAGCTGATACTCCAAACACATCAGGAAATGATATTATTTGAAATGACGGAAGAAAAAGTTCTGCGACCTGAATATAAAGGAGCTCCAGTTTATATTCATCATTTATTACGTGCGTTCATCAAACTTTCTGATGGTTGGATAGGAGAAATTCTCGATATGTGAGCCGGGTTCCCTCCTCCCATTGGGCTTTCCACCTTGACAACTTGGTTCTTTAAGACACTTAAGTGATAGCTTGGCTGTACGTGTGTTTGTGATAGCCCAATTGGTATAAGTGTCGAGCGTATGACATTTGAGGTTCCTGGTTCGTATCCAGGTCGCAGAATTTTTCCTTCCATTTCCAAATATCATTACAAGGCCTGACTGAAACGCCTGCCAGTCAAGATCTTTTAAATAAATACATTTATTGTATTGCTTTTTGTTCTGTGTCTATTTATTAATTAAAAATTTACAAAAAAAAAATCTTCCTTTCAATTTCATTATAATTTACTCTAGTTATGAATTCTCCGTTCGGAAATGTATAAAAAAGCACAAGATATAGCTAACTTTTAAGCATGGAATTATTATCAAGAGGATGCAATGTATATATTATCTTTGTAATAAGAATAATCTTATATGTGAAATTTGTAGTAATATTTCCCGATTTGCTTCTCTTAAAGGACCTTATTCTTATCTTCATCCTCCTCCGCATGGAGCTCTGGGAAGCGATCTAAATTCTAGTGTTTATGCCCAAAACTTGCCACCAGCTTCAAGTTGCTATCCAAGGCCAGTTGTAAGTGTAATCAATTAATGTTAATTAGCTTTCAAAAGACTTGGGGGTTTCACCAGGGCTATATGATTAAACTTGATTATTCCTGTAACAATATCTGATTGAATACTATTTGGACGACTTAAAATTTTTAATGATTAGGGAAGGGCAAAAGACATTTCTTAGCATATCTAGAACATGGAGAAAAATCATTTCCTAGTCAAAATTGCTTAAATTATTATGGAAGCCTTTTCATGAGCCAACTAGATTAAGATTTCATCAGATTAGGGAGTTTCAGTTTGAAAAAGAATTTATTGGGGATTTATATAGTTATTTTTTTCTATATATATATGCAGGTCAGCTACGAGTCTCATCCTCACGTGAGAACGGCAGGTTTAGGACCTGGGCTGGGCACGATTCCTGGCGGGAAACCGTAAGTACAAGTTTTCGTACACAAGACTGTTTTTTCTAACGTTGCTACACTACTTGTTAAGTGAAAGAATGGATCCAGATAATCAGTACAGGATATTTGTTTATGGATTTGTGTTTGCTAACTGGATCAGTCAAAAGAGGTAAAATACTGGATCAACCAAATTGGGACTACCATTGCCAAAAGATGTGCTCACAAAATCATGGGTGAATGGTGGATGCAGACATCTGGTTGAACACGAACATTTGCATTGGCTCTGTTTTCAAGAATACAAGGTGGGCCCTGTCCCTCTACTATTTCAAAGGAGGTTATAACCTTGCTGGAATGGCTCGATGGTTGAATTAAGGAGTCCTGTAAATAGAATAATGAACCGAACGACATCCAGGCAATTGTTCCTCACAGGCCAATCATACCCTAAATGGGGCTAATAAACTCAAAATAAAAAATAAATAATAATTTTTGGTACCATACATTTAAATTTAAAGTTGAAAAAAGGTAAAAGTCTGGCAGCACATAGTATGTTTATTTTAAAATTTAATATTAAACATGTGCCACCACACTTTTGCATTTTTAATTTTTATGGATTCCTATTTAAATGAGAGGCACCAAAATTATTTTTTACTTTTTAAAGTTAAAGTGTATACGTACTTAAATTTTTTTTTAGATTTTCTATTTTGTTCTTTTTGGTCTTGGATTTGAAATCAATTTTTAACCCACAAATATGTGAAAATGAAAAACCTGAATGAGTGGCATGCTCTCGTACGCAGGATGAAAACTAAATGAAAATCAGTTTTAATCCTTTTTAAGAAACTGAATTTCGAAAGGAATCACTGTGCCAAATTTAAAGTCGTTTGAATGACAAAACAGACCGATAGAAGTTATGAGTTAAGTAAATGTGTATATAAAGTGTCTTTATTAATAAAAACATTGGCAAATTTAAATGCTGCATTCCATCAAATCGATATTAAGTTGAATGAATGAAGAGATTTGAATTCCATTAGTGAAGACGCGTAGCAGTAGTTCCCTGTTGCGTGAAGACGAGTTTTGGTGTTATGCCATCATCAGTTAAACAAGGTCTGAATTAATATGGCAGTGTTAAGTAAGAACTAAAATTTATGTGGATAAATGTGATGTAAGAATAAATGAATGACTCTTTTGCCACAACAATGAAAAAATAGAAAAATACAACCTTATACTGGAAGATCTTTTCGGAAGCAATTGCTAACATTGTTCAGCAGTCCAGGAGTCCCCTAGTTCGAAGACCGACGAGTGAACTGAGGGTCTTCGAACTACGGGGACTCCTGGACTGCTGAACGATGATAGCAATCGCTTTCGAAAAGATCTTCCAGAATAAGGTTGTATTTTTCTATTTTTTCATTGTTGTGGCAAAAGAGTCATTCATTTATTCTTACCTGGCAATGTGGCATGCTTCCAAAGGAGGGCATAGTCCCGCATTCTCCCATTGGATGGGTTAGACGAGCAGGGATTGGCTCGTATGTTCATTAATTCGCAGGATGAGGATGGGATGACCCTAACAGAAAGTAAAAGAAAAGTGGGAAACATAATGGAGAGCTGATTGCCTAAACAAGAAATGGGTATTTTTTTCAAATAAAGCTGTTTTTAGGGACAGGAAGAATAAAAGTGAGGATAGGAGAGCACAAAGTATGTCCCTGACATTGTGTGTTTTTTTTTTTTTTGAATTATAAGTTTATTTCCTGTTCAAAACAAATTCAAGAAAGAGCAGTGTGAAATTTTATGTTTAATTTATTTTTGAGCTACTAACATTTATCCTACCAGCTGTTAAGGGGTAGAAAGTTAACTTGTCACTATCATTTCTAGGGCTTATTCATTCCATGTTAGTGCCGATGGACAAATGCAGCCTGTACCATTCCCACCAGATGCACTTATAGGCCCAGGAATTCCTCGCCATGCCAGACAAATCAATACGCTTAGCCACGGGGAGGTTGTCTGTGCTGTCACTATCAGCAATCCTACAAAATATGTGTACACAGGAGGAAAGGTAAAATTTGAAATTTGAAGCAGGAGTTGGCAACATTTTTATATAAAATGACAACTTATTTGTAACTAATAAGATAATTTGTACATGCTAGTTTCTTTTTATTTAAGAACGAATCAAATTTATCTTGGAACAAGTAATATGGGATTGTAAAATTGTGTTCACAGTAATATGGGGTTGGTCATAAATTGTGGTGAGAAAACTGCGATGTCGTTTTTAACACTGTCGAAAATGGCAGCTAGTGCTCCTATACCTAATTGAGAAAAAGAAATTCTCGCTAATTCTTCTCATTAATGAGGGTTTTAGACCTCACCCAGAGGATTTTCCGTGAAACACGAGAGAATTTGAGGTCTCAACGGCGTCGAGAACTCGTCGGCCTCGCCAAAGCTACTTAGAGTAGATGGCTTCGCACAGTAAATTATGACCAGGGGGCGGATTTTTATGCGCTAAAAAACAACAAAATATGCATTAAAAATAATGGAAATATGCACTTAAATATGCATTAAAAACTTATGGTTCTTTAGAATAATGGAAGTGTTTTTTTTTTTTAATTAATTTTAAACAAGATAGTGACTATTCAAAAAATCATTTATTAAGGGTTTTTGCTGCACAATTTTCTATTAAATATATTTCTAAGTTTTCTGGAGTAAAATTTTGTCTATTTGATGAAAATACATTCTTGAAAACCGAGAAAGTTCGTTCAACATCACACGAGGTACATGGTGCATACTTAAAAGGACGCAATAATTTCAGCAGAAGGCAGTTCAGTATCTTCGGGAAATGTTTCCCCACATAAAATGCGGGAAAAAATCTTCATTCTCTGAAATCCTGTGTTCTTAACGAGAACATTTTTAAGTTTGTCTGCAACTTTTGCCGCTACTGCACCCGGAGCCTTTGAAATGCTGTCATATATCCTGTCAATTATTCCAACTGACCGATATAGCGGGAGTCCTTGTGTTTGCAGCTCTTCAATTCCTTCCGTCAATTGGCCGAAATTTGCAGAAATGTATGCAAGTTCTTACAATATTGTTGGGCTGCTCATACATGTCTAAGCATTTGTAACACAGTATGCTTCATCGTCTCTCGCCAAATTGTCAATTACACTCTTGATAGCTCGAAAATTACTGGCATAAAAAATAGCCGCATCGATCCAAGTACCCCAGCGTGTAATGACAGGACATGGTGGCAGTGGAAGCTCAGGGCAGAGTTCCTTGTAAGCATGAACTCGTGCAGGTGCTTTTAAAAAAACCTTTTTCATGCTTGATATTAGCATATTTACATCTGGATAAGCCATCCCAACCCCTTTACTATCTTCCAATCTTCGTAAGCAGAAGCGGTATAAGTTTCTTGGGGCAAATGTCCGCACCCCTTTCGCAAGTTTCTAGTAAAACGATTTCGTAAAAAAAAAAAATTATCTCGATAAAATATCAACATTCTTCAAATTTTTCGTTCCTATTCGCATTTTTTTTTTTTTGCTGATTTTGTAAAGTCTGATTTTCTGTATAATTCCCTGACTTTCCCGGTTTTTGCTAGTCACCCTGTCATAGCAGAAAATTTTATTGCTGGGTGATAATCGATGTTAACAAGAGACCCGGCACTATGATGAACAGAAAATGTTAGCGAGAAAAGAAAACCCTTTGGATTGGTGGAAGAACTCTAGTCTAAGTAACACCATGAAAACCCTTTCGAAAGCCGGCACATTGATTTCAGCTAAACGAAATTCATTGAAACCGAAAAATGTTCACATGATTCTATTTTTAAACAAAAATATGCAAT
Organism: Rhysida immarginata; assembly: GCA_023313115.1. NCBI lineage: Eukaryota > Metazoa > Arthropoda > Chilopoda > Scolopendromorpha > Scolopendridae > Rhysida > Rhysida immarginata. The sequence continues at coordinate 746,122 of JAHWFO010055944.1, forward strand.
AAAGCAATAGTTGTTCAGTTTAATGCTTTCAGATTAATGCTATTTTCTTTTAACTAAGATAAAAAGTAATCTAAATAAAGTGGGGTTTTTTTAAGTTTCAAAAATCGATGTGTTAACATTGTTTTTAAATCTATGTTTTTCCCAACATCGTCCAGCACTAGAAAATTTGGCCTACAGATAATACACGTTCTTGGATTGAAATTTGAAGTAGAGGGTTTGAAAACTATTTTGACTGCAATTATAGTGAAATTAATAAAAAATACGCAGATCGATAATAGATAAGATGATAAAAAAATCTTTTTCCTAATTTTTGAATTTTGACAAACGATTCGATTTTCTCAAGCTCTACTCCCCTTAAAAGACTAGTAAAATTTTTCTTAAATGCTTCTTAAAATAAAAAAATTGTTTGAATGAATTAAACTTTGAACTTACCTGTTTTTGACAGAGTTGACAAAATATCACTTTTCCATCAGTTGTAAAAGCGTTTTCCTCGATGTCTAGTGCTTTCATCCACTGTCTAAGCAAGAAGGATTGCAATGATTTTTCCTTTGGCATTCTAAGAATTTCTTAAAATATAGACGATTGAATTAACGTAAAGGCACACTACCAATACTTTTTAGGCACGGTCTATGAATTTTTAGAAAGGCCTGCGACAAATTAGGGAACAGCTGGAGTGGGAAAGGTGCTTCTACTAAGGTTAATGCAATAGGGGTTAAGGAATTGAATTTCTAAATGAGAAAAGACTTGAATTGCTTTCTTTCTTTTTTTATTTTGGGAGTGTTGCAAAGAATGTAAACACTAACATCCTGTATGAAAGCAGAGGCCAGGGGAATTAAAAGTGTTTAGCGATAGGGGTGTCAACATTGTTAAGGAAAATCTGTTGTGGGCACCACGAGACTCCCTTGTACGAAGCTTTATTGAATGCTTTGTTTGGGAAATATTTCCGTTACTATTCTTGAGACACGAATTTCCGTCTCTTTGTTGTCTAAAAATCCCAATTGTTGAAACAAATTGTGACGGCTGTTGTTGTTTTTCAAATAGAGTTCTTCAAACAAGGGACCTTTGGATTACTATCCGATGCTATAATCACTAACATTTTCTTTACTATTTTTCACTATTTACTTATTAATATCTGGAGGTGTGGTGTGAAATTCCCCTTTAGGCCTATTTTCCAGTTATATTGTTAAGGATGTCAAATTTGTGCTCCAACTTACTGCTTCTGACAAACTTTGCAATTTAAGAGATTTAAGTTGTGTGAAGTGCAGGTCAGGTTCTGATTCATTTTGAGGTTAAAGGAGGAAGCTTTGCTGGAAATGGAGATGGCAGAGTTAAAGAAATGGCAAATGTCATGCGGTTTTTCATTGCAAGGAAAACTTTGGTGATTCTCGTAGAATGGGATGGAGGAGAGGAGGTCATCAATAATATGTTGTTTCCTTAGGACATTTTTAATACTATTGTGGGTTGGATGATAGGAGAGAACTAGCGTAGGTGTTAGGTTCATAGCTGGAGAAGGTTTGGGATTGGTTTTCCAATGGGAGTTACAATGTTTATGACAGATCAGGGATAACGTCTTTCTTAATAAATGGGACCTTTAAGTATTTGTGAATTAGGGAAACCCAAATGCCTAGATTAAATATGCCAAAAAGTCAAATGTCTTAAACCAGTGGATGCTTTTCATCATTAATTCATCGATTTAACAATTTTTTTTTTAAAGTTAATTTTAGTATGAAGATCGGAGTTGAATTCTATATAATTTTTTAAAAAAATGATAACTCCATTTAAATTCAAAAAAAAAAAAAAAGAAATAAAATCAATATTAAAAATAGTTAAAAAAAATCACCCGATGTAGAGAAATTTCAAATATTGAAGGAGACAAAACACAGGTGAAACGAAGATCTTGTGAAGAAATATTACAGGAAAACACAAAAGAAACTCAGTAAACAGGAGAAGAAAATCTAATTGAAAATCTAGATGAAAGTCCGATGATCAGTAGCACATTGATAACAAAATTTGAATGAATAAAAAATAACGTTTTCGGGATTTTTATCCCATCTTCGGTTTTCAGTAGCTGCCATTTTGAACTGGCAAGAAAGCACCAATTGTGCCCCTATTTGCTGTTCTATTTTATTGATATACCCCAGTCTAAAAATTATCTTGCCAGTGTAAAAATATAAATTCATTCAGATCGTGATCAAAGAGATACATTTAAAAAATCCATCTCACTTTCAGAGCCTATTCACTTTTGCTTTGTAATAAATTACAATAGCCGGAGGGAAAGTGTATCGCACCTCGTTGCTTGTTCCTAATGTGGTTTATATTTTTTAAATGAATCTGATGGAAGCCCACATTATATTTTTCTAGGCTTATACAGGGTACTTTTGAAAAGGATGTCGTGAGATACCTAGCAATGTTCTGCACCTTAAAATAAACACAAGTTTCCTCATAAGTTTTGTCAAAATTGCATTCTTAAAGAAGTAAACAGCTCGTGAAGTTTCGTTAAATTCCGCCCATTACGTAAACAAAAGCACATGAAAAAAGTAAACACCAACACATGTTCCATTAATAGGTTGCTGTAAAGTACCTGTGCACTAATGTGTTGGCCCTAAACTCAACCACTCTCACAGGAAAGCCAAATTAGGCTAATGGAAACTGCGTGATCGAAAACATGTTTCAATTAAACATGCTTTTTTCAATTGTCACTCGATTTTAAAACAAAGAAATTTTGCGTTAACAAAATAGCATCAATGACCAATTTACGTAGGCCTAAATGAGGTTCGGACAGAATATGCATTTTACTACTGATACGTTTCTTAGAAGGAGATGGAGCCAGAAACTGTGGACATAGATTAACAAAAACAACAGGAAAACACTATTCCACATCAAAGGTTTATTCCAACATAGGCGCATTTTGGCAGCCAAGCTGCCTTCCTCAGCATATACAAGAACTTGATCAGACCAGAGAAGTTCTGTTCTGATAAAGTAGAAGAATTACAGAGTCACTTATATAGTAAATGAGAGCTAGTTACAATCCAATTACAGAAATAAGTACAAGTTCAAAGTACAAAAATTGAAACTACTAGTAGACGATGATTAACCAATCAGGAGTCGTTGTTGTCCATGGTACGTTTATTCTTTCCATAGGTCAGTTAGGGAATATGTAAAAGTTTTGCCAAGTCTCTCAATTGTGTCATGCCCAAGGGGCCCATGTCGCTGTTTAGTAACTTAGCAGGGTCTTCACTGGTGATGGCATACAACGCTAGGAAATTTAACAGTTTCGGGTCACTTGTGCTGTAGATAATTTCAAAGTCTTCAGGATTATAATGGTGTTGGCAATCTAGGATATGGTCGGCGAATCTCGAGAGTGCAAATTTTCCTTTTCTGATACAAGCCAAATTTGCTTTCCTGTGGATGTCGTAACTTAGTTCCTGTCCTGATCTTGTTAATCTAATGTTCAGAAATGGAAGGCTACCATTGGCTTCTACTTCTTTAGTAAACTTAATATTAGGGTATAAATTATTAAGGTTGGACAAAAAGGTCTCAATGTTTTCTTCTTTCTTATTAAAAATTGAAAATACATCATCCACATACCTTAGCCACACATTCGGGAAATATTTGAATTCTGTTAAGGCTTGGTTTTCTAATTTTCTGATATAGATATTAGCTACAAAAGGGCTGATGCTACTTCCCATTTGTAGTTAAAAGCAAAAACATTGTTGAATAAAATGAGTCTCATGACATTTATAACCTCAATAACAATCCCCAAAGGTCACTCATTCATCGTGTCTTCAAGAACTTCAATTGCTCTTATAAGCGAAATGATCGGATATAGTGATTCAATGTCAAACGAGATTAACACATCATCACTTGATGCTCGAGCATTCTTTAACTTATGGCACATTTCTATAGAATTTCTAATTGAGAAATCTAGACCATTTAGGTTTACTTTCATGAGGAAGTTTATTTTAGCATAAACTTGGCTAATAGGTCAGTAGGGGAATTGATGCTGTTTACAATATCCTTTTAGCCTAGTTTATGCTAAAAAACTTCCTCATGAAAGTAAACCTAAATGGTCTAGATTTCTCAATTAGAAATTCTATAGAAATGTGCCATAAGTTAAAGAATGCTCGAGTATCAAGTGATGACGTGTTAATCTCGTTTGACATTGAATCACTATATCTGAGCTTATAAGAGCAATTGAAGTTCTTGAAGACACGATGAATGAGTGGCCCTTGGGGATTGTTATTGAGGTTATAAATGTCATGAGACTCATTTTATTCAATAATGTTTTTGTCTATGAACGGAATTATTTTCTTTTTTCCCTGCCCATATCTAAATTGAATTTTACTAACCATTTCTCGAAAACTTCTCTGGTCATCCATGCCTTGGAGTTGTTCTTGTAACCACAGGGTAAGGAAATAACGGAGTTTGCAGGATTTTCCGATAACTTTCGCATGGGCTGTTTAAGGTATTGACCAATCAGAGCAAGGCATTCGAACGATGTACATTATAATGACGGGAATGTAAAATTAGTTCGTTAATCTGAAATAAACGTTATGTGAGGTATGTTAAACTGAAAGTTTTTAGTATTAAAATACCTAGAATTCGGCCGGGAATTTTAAATTTGGACGTTATTTTGAAATGTATGTTAAAGTGAGGTATGTTGTAACAGGATTTTACTGAATGTGTTTTTTTGGCGGACTCTGTATTAAAAAAAAAAAATTTAAACAAAAAACCCTGTTAAAATGCATAGTAAAATTCATGAATGGATATAAATATTTTAAGCTAAATAAAGTTTTATATAATATTAACATTTCATTAATTTATTTTTTGTTAAATTAGTTTTCCACTTTTACTCTTCTCTTCCTTCAGTTAGCCTATTTTACTGTGAAAGTTAAAATATATTTTCAACACTTAAAGTCCATCAGAATTGTTGCAGATGTCATAATGAATTCTTGTGAACATTATTCTCAAACTCGTTTAAACAGTTGCATTTAAAAAATGAAATGACGTCAGCTTTAAATTGAAAAACTGCATAAAAACACATAGTAAAGAATTTCCTAATTTTTAACTTTTGGCAGGTAAAAGTTAAGCTATTCCCCATTTACAGTTGACAAGTTCTCTTAGATATGATCCATGTTGCATTGGAATAAACGAGTCAAAAGGAGCTATGATGATGCAAGAGAATTTTTTTAATTATGTCAATACACAATTGTAAAGCCATCCTTGGTCAAATGCAATGAACAGACATTGTGCCGAAATTAATATAAACGAAAGATCCCTCCTCCTATTCTGATTGGTTGAAACTTTTATAAAGTGTCCATTCCTATGGGAAGAGGAAATTCTCTGTAAATAAAAAATTGCAATTTACCATTGATTAATTCGTAGTTCTGTATATTTTGAAAATATAGAAGCAAAAGGACAAGGCATGGAATAATTTTGTTTATTTTGGTTAGTCTTTGAAATTTTTCCCTTTGGAAGAGTGTCTTGCCTATGCTAAATACACTACGGTATATATTTATCTGTTTTTAATGTCATTTGATGTTGCTGACCCCTGTTCTAATACTGCTCATTTTTTTTAAAAAGAAAGTTAAGTTTTTCTCTTTTTAAGTTAAAAGAAAAGGCACATGCATTTGCATAAATTATTATTGTTACTTTTGTTATTTTCTTTACCCCTTCCCTCCCATTAAAATTGTCTTACATACATTCAAGCAAAATTCACTTGAGCATCTCTAAAACTGCATTACTATGAGGCTCAGTTCTGTAAGCAGCCATTTTTGTAAATTTCTGTATCTCATCATCAAATGCAATCCTAGATAAGTTTGCCGTTTTATTTTACGCAGGTATGCTAATAGGTTTTTGTAAGCCTGTGAAAAATACCCACTACTGAAGTTGCTGCTGAAGCACATACCAAGTGTTATTCTTTTCTTGACATCTACATTTTTGCTTTTGAGTTTGATAACGATTGTCTAAAAATTATGGCTGAAACTTTGTTGTAAATTTTATAAGAAATAATAGACAACTTTAACAAAGTGAATCCTTTTGTTTTTGGCCTTTTTTTTTTTTTTATTACCTTTCTTGCCTTGCAATTGGTGCCTGTACTCAAAAGGATTTGATTGCATCTTTTGGAGAAAAATTTATTCTATTAAGACTTGGGAATATGGCTTTTTTAAGCTGCAAAAACTCCGTTGCTTTCTTTTATGATCTCTCGTGCAAAAAAAAAAAAAAAAAAAAAGTCATTAGAGCACAAAAAATTAGGAAAGTTTTCACTCTAGAAAAATGGCACCATCCCCATTTCCTTGCTAAACAAGCCAAGACTGGCCCTTGATTTGATGTTAGCCACGGTTGAGTGGAATTATGGTAACACTTTACAGATGCTTGAGTGGAATTATATTTAAAAAATAATTGATGGCTAGAAAGTAAAATTAAAATTATAGATGTCTTGATGGTATTCATAGCTAAATTGAAAGAATTCTGCATCTTCAACAGAGATAACAAAACCAACCAATCAGCTTCTGGCATTTATCAACAGTCTGCATTGTGTCAATTATAATAACTAAAGAAAGAAAATTAATTTAAAAATATTTATTTAATTCTGAAGGCTCCTTTCCCTTGAAAATTAAAAGTTTTAATTACAGATCATTGATTTGTAATTAAAGTGACGTGTATGAATAATTCATTGTTAACGCAATTAAAATAAGTGAAACGTGAAATATATGCCAGATGCTAGGATTGGTGCCGGCATCCCACCACCTTGTATTCTGACGATTGTTGAGCAACCCAGGGGTGTGCTGCCGCCACCATCTCTTTATGTGACTTTGCTGAATCACATTCAAGGTATGGATATTAATCTTAAGTATAGTGGTTTTTGTTTTTTGTTTTTTTTTTCAATTTGTTTCTACCCAACTCGCAACATACTTTTGTGTGCAAACAAAACATCAGATTGGGAGTTGAAATGAAACATGAGCAAATGCATTTGGCTTTTCTTTACTGAACATGAAAACAATTTACAAAATTGTAGTCAAGACAAAATTTCATGGTATGGTTTTCTCCCCTTTCCCTCCTCAATGAATTGCAGGGTTGTGTTAAAGTATGGGACATAGGCCAACCTGGTACAAAGAGCCCTGTTTCACAATTGGATTGTTTGGTAAGATGGAAAATTTTTCTCGTATTTTATAAAAAGCACTTGATTTTAAGAGCAATTAACATTTCTTTTTCTTTTTATTTTCTTGTGCAGCAAAGAGATAATTACATTCGTTCAGTGAAGTTGTTACCTGACGGACGAACACTCATAGTAGGCGGCGAAGCCAGCACGTTATCCATTTGGGATTTAGCAGCTGTGAGACGTTGTCGTTATTTTCAAAATAATTTAAAAGTGGTCCTAAATTCGCCTCCAATGTTAACGTAAATTTTCTCCCGTAGCCGACACCTCGCATCAAAGCTGAACTCACTTCCAGTGCTCCAGCTTGCTATGCTTTAGCCATCAGTCCCGATTCTAAAGTATGCTTTAGCTGTTGTAGCGATGGTAACATTGCCGTGTGGGATTTGCATAATCAGACGTTGGTTAGGTAATTAAAGCTACTGGATGGCCTTGAGCAAATTGCATGCAAAGCAAGTTTTGTATGTTGAAATAATTTATAAACTTTTTTTTTTTTTCCCCTTCCATAAAATGCAGGCAGTTCCAAGGTCACACTGATGGTGCAAGCTGTATTGACATTTCAAGCGACGGTACTAAACTATGGACAGGAGGTTTGGATAATACGGTTCGTTCGTGGGATCTTCGAGAGGGGAGACAACTTCAACAACACGACTTTACTTCCCAAATATTTTCCTTGGGCTATTGTCCGACGGGTGAATGGTTGGCAGTTGGGTAAATAGCTTTTGTTTAATATTAAGTAAACAAAATGATATTGTTTCAGAAAAACATTAATGTTGCTTTAATGCATCATCCTCAAAGGATAATTTTGTAATGATGTAATTAATGCGGCTACAGCATATTTAAGCCTATAGACCTTGCCCAATAGTAAACAAATCGCAGTTTTGAAAATAAGCAGACGAGCACTTCCGCGAGCAACGGTGCTTCCTGTTGTGAGCTTGTCAGCATTTGACTGGCCTGCTCCTGCTTCTGTGTAGCGCATAGTGGCGCACAATTTTAGCGTTGCAAAAGGAGACAATGAATCTACACTTCAGAGCACTCGATAATGCATTTTTTTATATTTTTGTATTTTGATTGCTGAACATTTTTTGGCAAATTACCTTTGGCAGGGGTAGGCCACTTACATACAGGACATCTAGACATTCGTGAAAGGTATTCTTTACTTTTATTGGCTCTTGTGGGTCTAAAAAAGAGAAAAAAAATCTTCTCTCTTAAGTTTAAAATGGAAAGTAGAAATTATTCTAAGATGGAATGTAACATTTTATTATTTTAGAGTAAAATCTTCTCTCTCTCTCTCTCTCTTTTTTTATTTTCTTTATTTTTCCTCTTGAGAAAAAAGATTTTTCTTTCAAGGGAGATGGGCTTAGATTGTGAGGCAAAAAAAGAAATAAATTGATCCATGCCTGTTGGCATTCTGAAACTTGTGGAAATTGAATCTCAGACAGTAAATTTGTACTAGAACAGTTTGTGCAGCATTTGTTAGCCGAGCAAGTAAAATAAATTGATCATATCGTCTTCCGTTTCATAAAGAGGTAGAAAATACAGAAAAGTATCTGCAGATTAATTTTCCCATGCCGTATTTTTTCCCAATAATTTTTCTAATTCACTGCTGCACAACTAGTTGGCATTTCTTAAATTTAATCACTCTCGAATTCGCTCGGACGCTATGCTCATGCTTGGTATCTGGTAAATATCTGGAAGTCTTTTTTTCTGACTTGGGCGATTTTTTTTTTTTTTTTGTCAGGCAAGGTCTATAAAAATTCTAGGCTTAATTTTTTAATGTCCTTGTTATTTGTTTCATTTTAGGATGGAAAGCAGCAATGTGGAAGTGTTGCATTGTACAAAGCCAGATAAATATCAACTTCATTTGCATGAAAGCTGCGTTTTGTCTCTGAAATTTGCCTATTGTGGAAAGTGGTTTGTTAGTACTGGCAAGGATAATCTTTTAAATGCCTGGAGAACGCCGTATGGTGCTAGCATCTTTCAGGTAATGCTGCATTCAAGAAAGCATAACACTTATAATGAACGCATTTATAAAGTTAACATTAATTTGTGTCGAAGCTAAAAATGAACCTAAAGAAATGACAGTATAAGTACATTATACTCTTCGATACTTTGAGCTAAAAATATGAAATAGATTTTTTGATAGCAACGTCTTAACTTGTATTCGATTTTAAATTTAAATTTGTTAATGTTTCAAGACGTGAAAAAGTCTTCATAAAAAAAAAAAAAGAAAAGAGTATTCTTCCCTAGGCTTTCTTGTATTCAAACTGTACATGATAGTAAAAACTTTAAAAATAAGGTCCCCCTGAAACAGGTTAATTGCAAAATGAATCTGGTTTGCTTCAAATTGGGACACAGCTTGATGAGATAGGGTTCCTTGGGGTATTTTAATTAATCCTCTCTTAATTGTGAAAGGGAATGCAGAAGTTCAATTCAAGCAAAATAGAGATGATGTTTAATAGGTGTCCAGATAAAGTACCACTTTTACTTGTGCGATTCGGCTGAAATTTGATGTTTAATTGTAATCATCATTAGAAATTTTATTTGTTTGCCTTTAATTAAAGTCCTATTTATATGAAGAAAATAAGGTATGTGCTTAGGTAAAATACCATTCTCCACTGGAGAGTTACTGCCTGTAAGCCTAAGAGACTGTGGCCAATGCTCTATTAAGACTTAAGTGGTACATCCACGAAAGTTTAATACAGATCTACAATTTTGATTTAAGGACCAGATATCAAATTTCATCTACACTTGTAAGCAAAAGTTTATACACCCTTGTCTAAAACTTGCATTTTCAAGATTATAAATATATTTATGAAGTTAATTTGTTGTTTTGACTTGATCGACATGTTTTAGGGAACTTTATAAGAAATACTACACAATTGTAGAGTAATGTTATTGCAACTATTTATTTTTCTGACTAAAACTAGCAAAAACATGAAAATAAAAAGTATTCACACCCTTTAGTTAATACTTCGTTACGCAACCTTTTGCAGCAATTACTGGGGGTAGCTTTTGATAAGTTTTTCACACGTTACGAATGGAATTTGAGCCTACTCTTCTAGGCAGAAATGTTCGAGTTCATCCAAATTCTTAGGATGTCACCTGTATACAGCCTTCTTCAGTAAATGCCATAGATTCTCGATTGGATTCAAATCGGGACGATGACTTGGCCAATGGAGAACATCAATCTTGTGTTCTTTGTCGTGGATTTCGCCGTATGCTTAGGATCATTATCCAGTTGCATCGCAATCCAAGTTGTTGGGCTGAGGGTTTCATGTTCGCTGCCAGTATTTCCTGGTATTTTTGAGCATTCATTTTTCCATGTATGCGAGTGAGATGCCCTGTCCCATTTGAAGAAAAACAACCCGGCAGAAGAATGCTGCCACCTCCATGTTTCACCGTAGGGATGGTGCTATCATAAATTGTTTCAATCCCTAATGTTTGAATTTATGATAGCAAAAAAAATAAAAAATTATTTAACTCTTAAAATACAATCAAATTTTCTATAGCTTTTCTGATTAAAAAAAATAAAATAAAAATAAAAAAATGGCTTTTATCATTTAAAAATATTGAAATTGTAAAAAAAAAAAAATGCCTATTTTTCTAATAATAAGAAAATAAGATATTTGGCAAATGTAAAGAAAGCCTAAAAGCAGCTGGCATGTGTTTCTTAAAATATTTTAGTTGACAGATACGGTTTATTAATAAGGAATTTTGCTGCATTCTCAGAAGAAGAAAACTAACCACATGGAAAATAAAAATGAAAACAGCTTTATATTTAAATGCATTTTAATCTTTTAAAATTATAATTAATTAATTTTAATCATTTCTCAAAATAAAAAAAGTAGTGAAAAGTCAATGAGAAACTGTTTGTCAAGCCCAGAAGTTTTTCAAATTTCAAATTCCTGAGCAAAAAAGAATGAAAAGCATTCATACAAATAGAAATACAGTGAAGGATGACAAATGCAGATGTCAGTAATTACTTTAACTGTAGAATTGTGAAAACTTTTATTTTAAAAGAAATTTATAATAACCGTCGACAGGAATGATTTAATTAAATATACACAGATGCGTTAAGTATATCTGGAAAACCATGTATCCAGAAAGTTTCTGGTCCCTATCATTCCAAATTTGCGGTCCTCTACTGTAGTCAAATAAAGCTACATGGGGAGCTTGGCCATGCTAACGTTTCCGTAGTTACGTGACATTTTCTAGAGAACACTCCTCCAATTTTGCATCACTTCCACGATCATAAGCGACTCGTTTGAGACTATGGGCTTATGCTAGACGTGATTCAAACTGGCAGGAAACTCTACTCGGATGAGACCCTCACGAGTCCAGCTCCTGATAACGTAGTCGTGATGCGGCCCTTAAAGTGGACACTTTTGCATTGTTGAGAATGGTTATGTTGTTTTAGTTTTTTTGCAAATGTAATGCTCTTAGCTAAAAATATGAATAATAAATCGTACAGTTTCTTTTCTTTCTTTGTTTTTTAAATTTTTTCTTTTTTTCTTTTTAGTCTAAAGAGTCTTCATCCGTTTTGAGTTGTGACATCTCTGCAGACGACAGAATTATCGTCACAGGATCTGGGGATAAGAAGGCAACAGTTTACGAAGTGATCTATTGAAAAATTAACTAACGAAGGGAGTACAAATACTTCAAGATTTTAAGACTTAAGCCCCAGGAAGTGGCTTGTTCGTCGACATACTTCAGACTAGCCATACTGGAAAATGGCCAAGCTGACGAATCGTTTGATAAATTTGAATCGGAATAGACTGCTTGTGATATCAGTGGATGGCATGCGAGCATATTAAAGCCTTTCCTGTTCCTACAAATTCAAGTGCCATTCAGTAATAGAGAAGGATTCTTCTGTTTTCTTTGCGTTTTCATCTGATGTGCACTCTGTATGACGTAGCAAGAACTGCCAGCTCTCAATTTCCTTGATTTTTAAAGAAGTCTTAAGAAAATGAACTTGTGAATGGCATTGCTAAATTAAAGCGTGATCAATGCAAGTTTTTTTAAGATGTGCCATCTCTTTACTATTCTTCAGTAACTGTAAAAATTACGTTCAGCCAGTGGTGTGGCAGAGTGAGCGTGCCTCTTTTTCTATCTTATTTCTCCCCAGATGTGATAAAGAAAACCATCGGTCATTTCTCATCATAATTTTAATGTTTTCATTGTTTATATCTCATCGTTTCATAAGTTACTGCCGTTTGCAGAAAGAGTAAATATTTTTAAATTGAACAATTAAGTACTCTTTAAAAATTACACAATTCTTTTCTTTTTTTAAAAAAAACAAAAGGTTGTGACAAAAACCTGAACCATGTATTATTATTATTCTCTTTACAGATTAGGTAAAAGGGAAATGGGGGGGAGGGGGGGGGGGGGAAGAGTTAAATGTAAGTTACAAACCTTTTGGGTATGAATAATAATAACAACAACAACAACAATGCTTTCTGCAACTCCTTGTAGTTCCTTAACAAAGAATGTAAATAGATAAAACAAATGTAATTTAAAACTAGTGCCTTAATATTAAAAGATTGGTAACTGTCCTATTCCATTTTACTATTTCACATTGGTAAAACTTAAGGCATTTGTTACAGCAAACTGAAATTAAAAAAAAAAAATGTGAAGGGTGAAGGCTACTCTAGCACTTTTTATTTTAGCTTTTAAGTATGAATAGAAAATTAAAAAGATTTTATTGACTAGTTCGTGTTCCTTGTCTTCATCAATTGAACCATGGAACCATTTTGATAGCATATTCATTGTCAAAAGTAGCATGGGATACACATCAGAAATGGTGAGATGTGCCATGACAGCATGAAATGAATTATAATTTGCCTAAGTAAAAGTTTAAAATGTAATCCAGATTTTATTCTAAGGTAAATCGGGATGCTTATTTCTCCCGCTAATCTGTCCCGACTATCCTGATTTTATGAAAATTCCTTCTACAACTCTGATTTCATCTGTTCTTCAAGTTCATCCTCTAGTGTTTTTTTATTCCTCCGAGAAGAGTCTGAGCACGCCCTGCAGTTCAAGCGTGTTTTTTTTTTTTTTATTTTTTCTCCTTTCTCTGAGAGGCGCCCGTGTCGTTTTTTTATTACTCAGATTTTACCAAGATTTAAGTCTGAGTGCTCTCGAATTGCTCGGAGATTTTTTTTCAGATACAAATCGCAGATTACCAAATTCAATATGGCGTTGTCCTAATACCTCCTAGATAGAAGGCCTGTGCAAGGAAACTTCATACATTATTACAACATCGTCAATGTTAATCGTATTTTTCTACCAATAATAAGCCCTAAATTAAGATTTTTATGATTATGTTAACTATGTATGACAATTCCGTTTACAGATTTTCTTTCTAGGAGGTGTTGGTTATCCACAGTGCAAATAAAAATAAAAAGTTTTAAGTTTAGTAGAATAAAAGTGCATACATGAAATATTTAGGTGTGGAGTCTGTAAGCAAAAAATTAAAAAAAAAGGCCTTTAATACAAACTTTCAAGCTTCCAATTTTCAAATTTCACAATCCAAACTTATATCGTTTTTTTATTCCTTTTTCTCTCTGATAGCTCTCCGAGAAGTCCGAGAGCTATCGGTCACACAATCAGCCTTCCTCAGATACCAATCTGCGATGAATAAAAAAACACTAGCCCTATTTGGTCTCTTCTTCAGGTACATCCAGTTTCATTGCATTGGTGACTTTTATTTATTGTTTTTATAATTTAATTTATAAAGTTTAAAAAGGGAGATTCACTTATTTAATTAAAAAATTCCTCTAAGATATAATTGGATGAGATTCCTTCCCTTGCATTCACACAGATCAAATCCTTCATTCTCCAGCTATTCTGCCCCTGCCCCAGATTCCTCTTCAAGAGATGAATGCATCCGCAGTGGTCCATCCGACGTATGTTTTTGATAAAAGTTCTTGTTAGTTTTTGCAGCATATTCAGCAACAACACCGATTATTGGCACTGGTAATTTCTAATATTGCTGTAAAACTAAAAGTAATATGCTTTATTGAGCATTTTGAAAATAAATGTTTAGTAAAAATGCCAATTGCAAAATCTGTTCACTTTATTACAAAAATGAATCGTACCAAACTCTAATTTTTGTGTGTTCCTTTCATTGGGATGCCATTTAAGTGGGAAATCAAATCACGAGATTTCAAGTGTGTTAAACCCATTCGTGCAACTGGTGGGTAATGTTGTTATAAAGTGGATGCGTGAAGAGATGGTAGCTGTTAAACATTGGATTCACAGACCAAGATCTATCCAAGATAATCGGTTTGCTTCTGCTACCAGAATCACTAAGGAATATGGACAAGCAATAGGAACCATGGATAGCACAAGGACTGTTACAGGAGGAGTTGAAATGGGTAAGACTCCATGGGAGAGTTATTGCTTGTAAGCCTAGTTCTATGAATACTGAACTGGTAACCTCTTAACAATTGGATTATACAGCTGAGGAAATGTGTACTTTAATGCAATAAATCTCCTACATACTTTGGCAATTTGATGGTTGCACATGGAAAGAGAACAAACACTATGGCTGATCAAGGCTTCCGAGTATAATCTCTGAAGCCTTGGCCTGATTGTGCCAATTATCTAATTTGGTGGCGAGGCTATTTATCTTGGAATAGCCTGAGTCATTTAATTCATGTGTAGAATGTTAAGGATTCTGAGGTTTAAATACCAGTAAATAACCGTGCCTATCAATGGGAGACATAAACCAACCGCTTTTCCGCAAAGAAATTTAATGAACATGCATGTGGAAAAGCGGTTGGTTTATGTCTCCCATTGATAGTCTTCACATCCACAGTCAAAAGGTATTTACTCTTTTTAATAACCGTGCCTAGTCTGTGCTAATAGCTGCTTATGAAACTACTACACAAGAGTGCAAGCTGTCCAGAAAACCTCATTTTTGTTAACTGAACTGCAAGGATCTCTGCAACATCACAAAAGAATTTTGCAGGAGCAGTTGTATGCAAAATCTATCCAGCAAGCATGTTTGGCAACACTAAAACGCCATCCTTTCCCATCAATAGTGTCACAGTTTAGTGTGCATTTCTTTAAGAAACTTAACCCTTTAATGTTCAAACATAGTTCCCCTTAATGGAAAATTATTAAATTGAGAAATTAGTTTAATATCACAATAAATAACAGTTATTATGTGGTTTTATGTATTTGTTTTTATTATTTTTAAAATTATTAATTGTAACCAAATGGTAACATTTTCCCTAAACGGAGTAGTTTTCTACGCTACGTTCCAAATACACACACATGTATAAAATACAGACAAATGAACCAAAAAATTAAGTATAAAGAGAATATGCATAAAATATCAATAAAATGTATAAACTTATAAAAAATCTACAAGTTTTCTTTGTATTTAATGGCCATCCTTTGTGTGAAACATGATAAAACAGTTTTTATCACCTGTCAAACAGAGCACCATTTCACACTTCTGACAACGAATTCGGCTCGTTCCTTTTTGACAGTATTTACATCTTCCTCGAGTGTCAGAATGAACAGGCCAGTGAGCAACTTGGTCGTATCTAGAATCATCATCTGGCCTGGGAAGAATGGGTTTTCGAATTTTTGGTTAGGGTGCACCAAGATCTTCAATCGAGGGTCTTTTACGCTTTGGCTTTCCACAATTTCGTAGGGTAGATGCAATTTGAAGACGAAAATGCTTCAGTGGTGTTTGTTTCTCATTGAGAAGCTGAGAATCTCGCCTGTGTAGTAAATAAGCATTTACAATTGCAAGATCAAGTAGATATCCGAAAATGGGGAAGTACCATCGTTTTGCTTTTGCTGGTGTTCTGTACAATGCTATCAACATATCCGACTTATCCACACCACCCATATGTTTGTTGTACTGCTTGACAACAGCTGGGCATTCAATAGGAACCTTTCTTTTCTCTTTTTTATCCCATCGTAATACAGAACTGGTAGGTTCTTGTCCGCAGAACGTGCTCTCAAATGTAACACATTTATTGTCTGCCCATTTCACAACTACAACTCATTGATTTGTTCGACTACTTCTGCGAATATCTAATGCTCCTCTTCCTTTTTTTTGCAGTTCACTATCAGATATTAGCGGACATTTTCCAGTTCTGTTTGATCTTATTGTTCCCATTGCATGCAGTCCTTTTTTCTCTTTCAAATATAGCAACAATGGTATGCCGGTAAAATAATTATCAAAAAACACCGCAGCACCTCTTGGACTTGATATGCTGTTGCAAAGTTTCACTACGACTTTTTCACCTAAGCAGTTTATGTTATCATCAAACACAAAATCATCAAATGTAGCTGCTCCCATGTAAGGCAGAAAGTCATAAACGATCCCACTAACTCCAGCTCGTACAAAAAACTTGAATCCCCATTTGCAAGGTTTGTTGGGTATATATTGGCGCAAGTTTCCTGCTCTTGTGCCCTTATATGGAACCATTGCCTCATCTATACTGAATTGAGATTCCTCTTCCAATAAAATACAGCTTTGTCTGATGTTGTTCAGCAGTGGGCGAATCTTCGCAAATCTCTCAGTGGTGTCGTCACTAATTGTAGAATTGTCAGCAAAATGAATATAACGTCGTAACAGTTTGAATCTTTTCAGTGACATCACTTCAGCAACAAATGGGACACGAGTGTGTGGAGACCAATAATCTACATACGATGGAAGTTGTACTACGCCCATGTATATAATAATAGACAAAAAGTCTTTCATCTCATTGGCTGATGTATTGATAACTTTCCCACTCTGAACACCATATAGATTGGTTTGATCAACAATCAAACTTATAACATCGGGTGAAAAAAATATTGAAAAATATTCATTTGGAGTCTTCACTTTTCCTGGAGTGTCAAAATTGTCAATTTTTGGTTGTGAAAATGGAAGATCACCTTTGTACCATCTAAAATTAGCAGATGTTTTGTTTTGAGCAGAGGAAGGTCCTGATGACTGAATATCCATTTGAGCAGAAGAGGATCCTGCTGATTGAATATCCATTTGAGCAGAGGAGTGTCCTGTTACATTTTGTAATCTATATGAAAGTGGAAGATCATCATCAGATTCATTGTCAGAATCACAAACTTGAAGATTTTTAGGGCATTGATCAGGATCAATTGATTTGTTTGAGGAATCTACAAATTCCTTATCATCAGAGCTATCTGATCCATCAGAATCAAGTGCAGAAGCAGGAACTACAGCTTTGAGAACCTGCTTATCTGCCCTTCCATAAAAAAGTTTAGTAGAAAACATGGTCTGCAAAATTTAGAAAATGAATTGTTTAGTAAAAATATTTTCCATTTTTATAAATAAAATGAAAGTTGTATTGTATGGGAACTACATATTTAGTGGACAATGTTACCGTTTGGTAACAAAATAACCACCATTTTGAAAACTGACAAAATCGATGTTACCAAATGGTGACATGTGTTTTCGAGATACACTAGCTAAATAAATGTCCCTATACATTATCATTGCTACATATTATATTTTGAAGAGTGAATTCACATTTAACTTACAAAGTATCCTGTTACTTCCTTCAACAGATATTCAGATAGAAAACAGCATGTAATCCGAGCTCGCTCACACAGCTGAGCACATGTTCATTATTCTCAAACTTTCAATTCACGTTTCTTTGATATTTCAGTCAATAGGAGGCAGCACTAGTTAAAAATGACATCACTGATGTTTCCAAATGGTCACAAAGAACAGTAACAGCAAAGCTGAGGGCTTTATTAGCTGTAGTTGATAATTTTATTGCATGTTACCATTTGGTAACAGTATCAATAAAGGGTTAATCATTGATCAAATTAATGTCTACATTAAATACCTACTGTTTAAGGACAAGTACTTAGAATGGTAACTGGATTTAAAGCATAAACAAAATAAAGAGAGGCCTTACAGTACAACATTTTAGGTCTAATATTATCCTGCTAGTTTTGACATTTAATCCTGCCTTTATCACAGTACAAGGGAAAAGGGGCTAGCAGCACTTTATAGCAATACAATGAATGATTTAAAAAAAAAAAAGGGGGGGGGGGGGTACCTTGCCTTCACCGACAAAGGTTGAAACGGGGGGGGTGGGGGTCTCTGATTTGCATTAAAAAAATTACTTTCATTGAGCTATTCTCCACCTATGACAATGCTATACGAGCAAGTTCCCACACCAACACAAAATCACCTCAGCTGTTGATGTGTGAGCATAGGATCCAATGCACAAGTCAGATTTCCTATAAATTACCGGTAGGTGTTTGCTGCATTATGATGGGAAGTTTAATGAAAACACTTGTTATTCTTTATCAGAAACAGAAAATGCTGGTCAAAGTCACTGTAGTTGCCAAACTGCTGGACAACTTCTCCCATTTCTATTCTAATGTTAGAGATGATAGCTTATACTTCATACACAACAAAGTCAAAAATGAGAATTGATTATCTCTGAGACTTAAAGAATTTTGATCAGCTGCATTAAGTGAGAAAACAGT
Organism: Rhysida immarginata; assembly: GCA_023313115.1. Classification (NCBI taxonomy): domain Eukaryota; kingdom Metazoa; phylum Arthropoda; class Chilopoda; order Scolopendromorpha; family Scolopendridae; genus Rhysida; species Rhysida immarginata. Next base: position 764,771 of record JAHWFO010055944.1, read on the forward strand.
CAATGCAATAAAAGAAAAAAGAAGAAACACAAAAACGTAATGTTTTTAAACTACAAAGAAGTGTTCTAATTGCAAAAAAAAGGTTTTCTTTCTATTCATATGCATATTAGTCTTAAAACCAACTTTTGTTAGGCTGCAGGTGAATCATTGTAGGCTTATTATATTTAAAAGGGAGTTAGACCCCCTGTATCCTGCCCCCAAATGTTCTAGACGTTTATCTGTCTCCTACTGGCGCAAAGGTTAAATGGCCAATCACAAATACTGTCTATTTACGAGTTGACTTGCTAAGTAAATGCATATGGTTTTACAGTTATATTAAAGGAGCACAGACATAGAGGAAACAAGTTAATTATCCATGAAAATTTTTTGACAAAATTTATAAATAAGACAGTTTTACTTTAGGATGGCAGGAGTATTGCTTAACAGAGACCAAAAAATAAACAAATAACCATAAAAAGTGGAAGGGGAATGTATATATGACTTGTACAATGAACAAAAGTGGTGGGGGTAGAATACCATATTTGTCCGATTATAAGATGACCCCCCCATCATTAAGCATTTCAAGGAAAAAAATTTTCTTTAAAAAAACGAACTCCATGTATTTCAACAGTATTGAAATTCTACTAATATAATTAAACTGAAAAATAATTAAACGAAGTAGAACAGGGCAGGGAAAATCCTGGAATTGGTACCAGTGAAAGGTGGAATTTTTCCTTCCCCTTTTCAATTTTGTTTAATAATAAATCTATTGCACTTAGGAATTTTTAAAAATTAACAATGCTTTTATTTCCGTAAAAGAGTTCAAAGTAATAAAAATTGACTTATTATTAATAACATAAAATAGTTTTTGATTCGATCATCTTTTCTGTGCCATCTAATGCATTTGAAATGCAGTACTTTTTTTTAAAATTCCCTACTGACGCTCTCTTTAGAAATGGCATCCCATGTCTCTAACAGATTTACAGAAGGCTTTTTTTTTAGTTTTGGCCTACCACTCTCTAAGAGTGAAGGCCTGTGTGTTCGTTTCAGAAACTCAATTTTTTTTTTTTTTTCTGAAATCAACTTAAAAACGCATGATTCGTAAAGATATGTTGAAATTTTGGAGGAAAAATTTTTTTGCCATCTGTATGTATGTATGTGACTAATTTTGTGCAGCTATAACTCCTCTGAAACGGCTGATAGCAGAATCAAATAAAAAATATTGGGTTCAAACAAGCTTCGAGGGTACCTTAAATTGTGCCTTTGCGTAATTTTTATGTCAGTTGGATAAGTCTTTTTAAGAGATATTAATTAGAAAAAAATTAAAAAATGAGTGTAGCGTTCAAACCAGCAAACCAAACTCAATAAACTTGACATGTTCGAGCTCCTCTCAGAAAAGCGAATTTATTTTGTAAATGACTCGTTTGGCTGTGATCAGCCATTTTGGAATTATTAACTATCCCCCCCCCCCCACTCCAAAACAATTTTTTTTTACTTTATTAATATTTCGGGATCCTAAAATTACACATTGAGGGGTTTTTTTGGAAATGGGCTAAACCTTTTTAGAGAAATAAATTTTTTTCCCCTAAAAATGAACAAATGGCAGAAGCATTCATTTCTTCACCCCAAACACAATAAATGCGACATGAACAGCTTACTCTTATTGAAAAAACAATTTTTTTTTGAGTCCGTATCATCATCTCGTAGTAGGTCTGTGCGAATGTACCATTCCGCCATTCCAATTTTTTTTTTTTTTGGGGGGGGGGGGGTAAAAGAGTGATTACCTGCTATCACTTTCAGTCTTTAAACTGTTTATTTACCATTAAATCTAAAACTTGAAACGACATGTCATTGTGAACTTCCTGGTGTTAGTTGTGATAACACTTTGTTTTGTTACATTTTGTTTTACTTTTTCAGTTAAATGCCCCATCATGGCATTCCTGATCTTTTTTTAATAGAGTGTTTATTTGTCAAGCATTCATCAATTTATTTGTCATCCAGCCATTAGTTTGGCTTTTACAGTGGAGCCATCCGAATCACTTCTCAGGGCTAAAGATCAGATTCTAAGACCTCTTCATCTACTAGATGGTATTTGTAATCTACCTATGATGATTTCTTTTCTGCTCAACCTATTTGAGAGATATGGTCCTTTACTATTTTCTAATGCAGATTTTTAAAGTTCTTTCACACTGATCGTCCAATATGGACATTTCTTCCATTTTTAGCCCATTGTTGCTGGTTAGAGATTGTGGACATCATTGAAACTTCACACGTGCTTTTCCCCTGCACATTGCCGACAATTTGAAAGTAATGCTGATTCTATTGGAATCGTTTTGGAAATAAACTTTTGCTACCATTATACTAAACAAAATTTTCAAGAATTTGCTTGTAAAAAAAATAAATACCTACTGGGAGCCCTATTCTTCACTGTCACAGGGTTCGTACGGTGCTTAAAACCTTAAAAGTGCTTATTTATGAAACCCTATTTTAAGGCCTTAAAAAGACTTAATGGTTATTTAATAAACCAAATGCTTAAACGTAAAACAATAACCAACGCCACGCTGTTCATTTATATCGTGCCTAATCAAAGCACTTTGGATGGCGTTGGCCTGTCACTCATGATAAACAGCACTGGAGACTGTCCAATAGGTGGGCATAGCTCTAGGATTTAAGAAAAATGGCAAGGTAGATCTAGCAGAAATTAAAGAGAAAATACACTTTATTAGATAACCTATTTAGAAAGTCCCATTAGCCCTCAAAAACCACCTGTATTCGTTTGGCTGTAGATTCAACGAGTTGCTGAAAACGTTCAACAGGAATGTTGGCCCATGCAGACGTGAAATCATGCAATTCCTGGAGATTCGATGGAGGTGTAGGCAAGGGGCGAACGGTCCTCTCCAGCTCATCCCAAAAATGTTCAATGGGGTTGAGATATGGGGATTGAGCTGGCTACTGATCAATGAGAACTCGCTGTCATGTTTCTGGAATCAATCCATAGCGATTCTGGCTCTGTGTGCTAGTGAATTATGCTGCTGGAAGGAGCCATCTGCGTGCAGATAAACTGTGAGCGGGAAGGGAGTGAAGTTGATCTGCAATAACAGGGCAGATGATTTTGTATGCTTTGCTGTTCAAGTGACCATCAACAGATATTAGAGGGCCCAATTCATGCCAAGAAAACACTCCCTACAGCATGACTACACCTTCGCTGCCTTGCAAAGTCTGCACCAGACGTTAGGGGTCCATAGCTACATGTTATTTTCGACATATTCTAAGCTTTCCGTCAATATGATGCAGCAGGAACCTAGGTTTGTCTGACCTTTTTCCAATCCTTGTGCTGCTATGCCCAAAAAGCGCACTTTCTTGTTAGTATCCGAGATGGTCTTCGGCTTTGGCAACCCACTCGAGCCAACGTACGACTAGTTGTCCATTCTGATATGGTTTTCTGGCTATCAGAGTTGTAATGAGCAGAAATATATTTGAAACAAATCTGCACAAATCTTGAAATTCTCCTCTGGCCTCTTTCGTCCACAAGAGTCACGCTGGCTACATGGTTTTTGCTCCTTTACCCACTCTCGATAAACCCTTGAAACTGTGGTACGTGAAAAGTTCAGGAGTTACTGTGGTCACCATTTCTGAAATGCTCATTCTAGCCCGTCTTGTAGCTACCACCATGTCTTTATGGAAGTCGGTCAGATTACTGATTTTCCTCATTTTTGCCTATGGTTTCACGCTTAACTAACAAGGGAACCCCACATAGCTTTTTTTTTTTTTTTTTTTTTTTTTTTTTTGCACGCAAGCACACCATGGAAGCGATAGCGTTACTTTCAGGTGAAGTGAATTCGTGCGTATTGGTGAAGAGTGGAGAGCGAAATAATACACATACTTTAGTTTTCTTGGTTTATTTTGAAAGAAACAAAGTTTGGTACTTTCTTATTTTGCAAGCAGCTATAATAGCTTAAGATGAGTAACATATTTCAATTTGGTGGAAATCTGTGGCATACATGTTCCAGGGATTCCCTTGTAAGTAGAAAAGTGGCTTCAAGGGTATTTATACTGTGATTAGTGATCAGTCGTTCAATTTGCATATTTTGTGAGGTGTAGAAGAAAAACATAAATTTGTAAATTTAATCAAAGTTCCAAAAAAGGAGATATGAGGTAAGAGCCATTTTCTGCACAAAACATAAAGAGTTTTTTAATGTTTAAATGACTCTTCTGTGAAAATGGACTCTGCATACAGAATGTCCAAATGGTACATGTCCAAAATGAAAAATCGAATAGAGGACCTCAATACCTATGAGAAAGGTAAACAATAATACTAGAGTGTAAAAATTAAATAATAACATAAATACTTATGTGAATAATAACTATAAGAGAAACTATATTCAGTTCACTCCGTGTTCTCCCTTGGGCTGCTGAACGATGAAAGCAAGGCTTTCAAAAAGCGCTTACAGGTCGTATTTTTCCTTATTCTTTTGTTTTTTGTCTTATATTTTGCCTTATTTTTCATTTCTTGTTTCCTTGTTGTGGTAAAAGAGTATCCTCTAGTTTATTACTTAACTATAAGAGAAATACGACAAACTGATCACATACTGGAAATTAAATATTTCTTCAAGCTAAACAATAACATAAATACGATGGTGATGATCTTCAATAACACTTTCAATTCAATCGGATAGCATGGCCTATACCGTTTAAAAATTCTGGCAGTGTCATCCGACCGGTCACATATTTAATTTCCAGTATGTGATCAGTTTGTCGTATTCTTTTATTATTGGTTATTATTCACATAGTATTTATGTTATTATGTATTTTTTACACTCTAGTAATTTGTTGGATTCGTCAATAAATAAATAAATACAGAGTTGTATAGTTGAATTGAAAGTCCTACACCATCATATTTATTGAATTAAAATTTTATTTATCTATTTATTTTAATTTAAAATAAAGATTTTTATAGAGCAACATTTATTTTGTAAAACTGTATGCCATATTTTACAATTTTATAATCGAGTGTCATAATATTTCTTTGTGAAAATTTTTTATAAAGATCGGTCGATGTTGATTCCTATTAATTCAGCTTTTTTAGTGGATTTTCGGAATTATCATGGATAATCGCCGTCGAGCTTGATTAGCAATGTTTCCATGCGAGCAGCAGCGAAATTGGTAGAAACTGCCAGTTTGAGCAGAAGTGGGACCCGGGATGAAACCTTTATCACCACGCCGTCCACAATCGTAATGCTTTATTATCTAATATTTATCTTCGGCTTCGTTTACCCTGATGCATTATGACGCATTGATTATGGTTCCGATTGAATTGAAAGTCCTACACCATCATATTTATGTTATTGTTTATCTTGAATAAATATTTAATTTCCAGTCGTATTTCTTTTATAGTTATTATTCACATAACTACGTATTTATGTTATTATTTAATTTTTACACTCTAGTATTATTGTTTACCTTTTACTTAAGAAAAAAAATTTATTTTTTGTACGTGAATAGTTAGTTGTTTTTCTTTTATAGTTATTAATTACAAGAAGGATACAAGAATTTCTCTGAACAAGAAGGATACTGAAGCAGTTACGTGTGGCAAATGTCCTACACCCTATGGAAACATCTCCAGTGGTTTTAGAGCAACATTTTTGTCCTGACATAGTTAACGCTATCAGTAGGCTAAAAGAACCCGTTGTTGCATTTTTGTATCTTTGATTACAGAGAAAAGTGTAGTGATGTAATTGGCAGTTAGGCTAGGACCTAATTGCTTGCGTAAGTGGTCGTTATAGGCAGGTTTAGATACAAAGGGCATCAAAAATGGCGGTCGATGGTAGGGATGTGCAATATTCATTTGCCGTAATTCGAACAGACTAATCGAATGAAATTTTAGTAATCGGCGATTTTATTCGACTGGCTTGGAAATTTATTCGACTAAATCACACCAAACGACTATTTTTTTTTTTAAAGAAATTAACAGGATGTCTAGCAAAACGATTTCGTAAAATTCCCTGACTTTTCCCAGTTCATCATATAATTTTCCCTGATCACCAGCACCAAAAAAAAATCTTTTTTGACAGAATATTATTAACATTTTTCAAATTTTTCGTTCCAATTTCGCATATTTTTTCTGACTTTGTAAAATCCCCCTGACTTTTCCCGGTCGCTAGTAGGGATGTGCGATGGGGTGGCCGTGGCCTGGTTGACTCGCTGATCGATGGAGTTAAGCAACTTCAGGCACGTCCAGCTGCTGGCTGGGTGACAGCCAGTGGCTTGAGGACCACTGCTGGGTGTGACGGCTATTTGGGGCACAGCTATTGGAGGACTTTAGTCTGACCCATTTGCTGAGTGACTGGTGCTAGATGTCCAGAAGCTGGTGATAGCCACTGGTTTGTTCGTCCGCCAGCAGCTCTTCCATCATGAGGTGTGCTTCAGAGGGCACGTTAAGCCATCGGTCCCAGCTGCTACTGTCATCTTGTAGCAGTCGTTAGTTACTGGGATGGCACAAAGCTCCCTCGAAGCAGTAAGTGTCGCAGGTTATCGTTCTGCTATAATCTACCCTCTGTATAAGATAAGATAAGGGATGTGCAATATTCTTTGATAACGATAAATATCAGTCGTTTCCCCTTGCAATTTATCCCTAAATAAATATCACCTTGCAATAAATCTGGTACTTAAAATAAAGTAAACTAAATGAAATAACAAAAAACTAACCTGAATGGAGAAGAATAACAACCTTGATAACGACGAGCTTCGAGTCCAAATGATTTGTTTGACTACTAATGAAGAGCAACCAGACTAAACTTTGCCTTCTTGGTCGCCCCAATTTAGCTTGGCGTCAATCACTACTCCGAGGTATTTATAGTTTTTTACCCACTCCAGCTCCTTTCCAGATAGGAAGAGTGGCTTCGGGGGTTTTCTAAGCTTTTTGTAATGAACATGGCTTTGCATTTATCAACGTTTAGGTTTAACCTCCATTTAGCAAAACCATTTCTCACACAGAAGTAAAGCATTTTGTAACCGAGATAAAACATGAGCAGGATTGCGGGCACTAGTCATGATGGACGCATCGTCAGCAAACGGGTATAAATTGCACTTTGTAAAAGTTGGGAAATCCTGAACAAAAAAGTTGAACAACGCGGGGCCCAGGACAGAGCCTTGGGGGGATGCCAGCATTGATGTCACAGTGGTTAGACATGGAGCAGCCAACCTTGACATGAAAAGTCCTTTCCGACGGAAAGGAACTAATCAAAGCAATCAGATCGTCAGGAAAACCACAAGTAATCATTTTGTATCTCAGGCCGTTATGCCAGACCTGATCAAAAGCTATCCGGACATCTAAAAAGATAAGACCACCGTACTTAGCGCAATTTAGAGGAGTGTTTAGATCAGCAACAAGCCTCCAGAGTTGGAATTGGCAGGAATGACCTGGGCGAAAACCGAATTGCTCCTCACAAATAAGATTGTTGGCCTCACAGAAAGCGTTAAACCTCCTTAGAATGACGCATTCAAGAACTTTTGACATCGTAGGTAATAAGCTGACTGCGAGAGTTTAGACCAGGTTTTGGTATAGTAACGATGACGGACTCCTTCCACTTGTCAGGAAGTATCCACGTCTCCAACAGTTATTTATGACCCTGGTAATATACGAGATAACATTAGGAGGCAAGTTCTTGAGGGCACTGTTTGTGATGGAATCTACAACCCATTTCCAAAATGGTTCGGCCACCTCGAAAGTTTCGTGCTACATCTACTAGAAAATTTTATTATAAAAAAATATTTCTTTGACCTGAAAAGTCTTTTTAAAGTTAAAAGGTTTGGTTATTTCTATACTTTAAAAAAAATTATGAAACATTTAAAGCTGGGTTCTAGCATCATTATTTTCAGTTAAAAAAAAAAGACACTTGTTTCAAAATGGTTCGGCCATTCTATTTTCGCTTCAAAATGGTTCAGCCGAAGACTATTTGCATATAAAAAATTATTCTAAAAATGTTTTGTCACGTGATCTATGACTTTCCTTGTTCTTGTAATGCAAACCGTATAAATAGACAATAATAACCACCAATGTGGTATTACAACTTGATATTCTATAACGACACATTTTCTTTGAACAATCATGCCACGTGGAAAAGCGCTTTCAACTGATATTCGGCAACTTATCATTAAAAAACACAAAGAAGAACAACAGTCTGCTGGTGAAATCGCAAGGATATTGAATATCAGTCCGTCAACTGTGAAGGACATTGTTAAGAAATACAAAACCACAGGGGACATCTCCATAGGAAAGTCAACTGGACGGCCAAAAGCAACAACTGCAGCAGAAAACCGAGCACTACGAAGGATAGTGAAAACGAAGAGGCATTCAACTGCTTCCGAAATTAATTCCTCATGGACCAATGCAATAAAGAAGCAAGTGTCTACTTCAACCTGCCGTCGTCGCCTTCACAGCATGGGCTACAAATTTTACAAGGCCAAAGACAAACCCCTCCTGACAAAGAGGAACAAGAAGGCAAGACTAGAATGGGCCAGAGGACGTAGGACATGGACTCTAGATTTGTGGAAAAAAGTGATTTTCTCAGATGAGTCAAAGTTTGAAGTGTGTGTGGGTAACCGCTCATCACGTGTCATCCGGCAGGCTGCTGAAGCTTTTCATCCATCCTGCATTCACACAAATGTGAAGCATCCCCTCAGCCTGATGGTGTGGGGTTGCATGAGTGCATCAGGAGTAGGAAAACTGCAATTTATTGATGAAACTGTTAATGCTCTAAAATACATAAACATTTTGGAGGAGAATTTGATTCCATCAATTAAGAAGCTGTATCCAACTAATAGCAAAGATGCTATTTTTCAGCTACCATGCCATGAGAAACAAGCTGGGAACATACTATCATGGCCTGCTAGTAGTCCAGATATGTCACCCATCGAGAATGTTTGGGGAATGCTAAAGAAAGTGGTGCGCAGACGTCAACCAACAACAAAGGATGAACTGAAAACTGTCTTGCAAAATGAATGGGACAAAATCACCCCTGAACAATGTGAAAAGTTAATTAACTCGATGCCTGATAGAATTATTGAAGTAATTAAAAAAAATGGAGATGTAACTAAATATTAATTGTAAATGGCGAACCATTTTGAAATGTAAATGTAATGGCCGAACTGTTTTGAAACAAGTGAAAATAAAGATGCTAGAACCCAGCTTTAAATGTTTCATAATTTTTTTTAAAGTATAGAAATAACCAAACTTTTTAACTTTAAAAAGACTTTTCAGATCAAAGAAATATTTTTTTTATAATAAAATTTTCTAGTAGATGTGGCACGAAACTTTCGAGGTGGCCGAACCATTTTGGAAATGGGTTGTATACCTGCTGCTTTCCTGGTTTTAAGACGCTTTATGACGTCGGAGATTTCCTTAAAAGAGACCCTACGAATGAGAACATCTTTATATGCAGAAACGGCAAGGGTAAGACAGCACGGGATTGTCGATTGTAACCTGAAATTAGAATGGGTTAAATGAAGCGTCCAATGAGAAGGCATACACGTGAAAAGACGTTTAATAATCTGAAAGCTTTCGGATTAGTTTAATAATGGAAACAAAAAAAACGCCAGAATTAATCGAAATAATCGAATAAACAAATCAGATATAGTCACGACTATATCGAGTTGGAATTATTCGACTCTTTGAGTCGACTAATGACCAAAATATACCTAGTCGCTGGTTGCATTAGACAGGTGGTCGTCACGCTAACAGATTTCCCATGTAACTTTCTGCGGGACCAAGCAAAAGTGGTCGTTATATACAGGTGGTCGTTAGCACAGGTTTTACTGTAATACAAATAGCTCAGAATAAGCGAAATATTTTCAATGACAGTGACTTTATAGAGTGAAGTCAATTAGGCTGGAAATGGTATTACATTGTTTAAACTTTCTATAAAATGGTAAATTTCTTACGATTGTTTATTAATAAAGGTAAATAAAAAAGTTCATTATTTCTGGAACTGAGTTTGGGTATGTGTAAATTAACATAATAAAATTTGAGGAATAAACAATATTATGATAGAGCATGAATAGATAGTCAAAATCAAAAACAATCATACGTACGTCGTTTAGATTGAAATTTCTCACATTTAAAGTATTTTAAAAGATAGGAGTTCGAAATAGTATGCATATTTCTTCTATAATGGGCAGGATAACATATTCTAAAAAAAGATTCTGCAGGACCTTTTCTATGGAGATTTGCAATGCAGAATGAAACGGATGCAAATTCTAATATAGGTCTTACTAATCTATTAAAAAGAAGGGGAAATTGAGAAATTGATATTGTTGAAGCTTTTGGAATTTCTAATGATGAAGTAGGCAGTTTAGAGGGAGAAGTTTTTTAAAATACCTACCAGTGTTGCTTGACTTGATTTATTTTGTTTAGATTCATCATCAAAGATTTCTGAAACTTCACAACAACTCAGAACTTCTTACTTTAACCTTCATTTTCAAAAAATTTTATGCATGCAATTCATCCATTTTCTGAAATTTAATATTATGTTGTCCACAGAATGCAATTCCACTAACCAAATTCCTCAAATGACATACAAACACACATTTTAAGTTGAAAAAAGGTAGGACTTACTGACAAAATCACAAAATCATATTTCCATAACGGTAACATATCAGATAACATACAGGGGGTGATTCTCGTAAGTATTGAGGTCCTCTACTCAGTTTTTCATTATGGACATGTACCGCTGGGACAGCCTGCATAGAAAATGGCAGGTTATAGAGTCTATAATATAGACAATACTGACTATACAGGGTAGTAAATTAATTAACTGTTGGATGCTAATTGAAGGATAAAAATAAGAAGAAAATGTTGTTGGAAATTTTTAATAGAAGGCATATGTTTCGATGTCAATTTTTTGTTTGCAACACATGGGCTAATAACTCTCCTTCTATGCCAGCTAGCTCCACGGAAATCGGACAGCATAAGGGGAATACATAGCCCATTAATCGTTCAGATTTATGCACACGTGCATTCATTGGTTTCGGAATAGGTGCTCGATGTGGGACTTAGTTCAGTGACCGCACTTCCAGAAGGTTGTCGTGGCCCGATTGTCTCACTGATAGGTTTTACGATCAGTGGAGTTAAGCAACTCAGATGTGTCCAACTACTGATTGGGTGATAGCCAGTGGCTTAATGGAGCTGCTGCTGGGAGAGACAATCCTTAAAACAATCCCAGTGATTTTTCTATTTTCATCCTTAGCCAGCATGTTTAACATTGTAAAGAAAACTGCCAAAACTTGGGAACGCATGCACTTACAATAGGTCACTTGGTAGACCGACAGTTAAAAGATGTAGCAAGAGGTACCTAGCAGTGCAAGTTCCTAGTGCTATTTGTTTCCCAGTTATTCGCATTCTCGGAAATTTTTGACAGTACCACCTATTTTATTTACGCATGTGTTTTATTTACAGAGAAAAATTTGTCTCCAACATCCCATGCTGAATAATCAGATCACAAGGGTTGCACTACTGATTGCCATTTTCACCAACGACCCCCAAAAAAATTTGAGGTGGCAATTTTTGTTTAGAAATGGCGAAAAAAAAAAAAAAAAAATCATGCTTACACCATAATCTTCCGTAGTTGTCATTCTCACCTTGGGCTATTTTGAATTACTTCTAGCTTGAAGCTAAAAATTATTTGGATCATTTTATTGTGAACATGATTTATAGATTAATCTTTTGGAAGTGACTGTATGGGTAATTTTATAAGACATAAATGTGATGTCATATACAACTTTTTTCTCAATTAAAATATCGCACCTGGCATAACGTGCTTGGCACTTGTCATTATTTGATGTTTGTTAGTGACACCTGCATTAGTTGGCATCATTGTTGCCAACTTAGTGGATATTCCGATAAATTTAGTGGGTTCTACATTAAAATTATGCAAAAAATGCACTGCATTTAGTGGAGTTAATTTCATTAATTAAACAGGTGGTGGCCTTACAGTATAACAGAGGGACATCAGGAGTTCCAACTAGTTTCGCCATTTATTCCCGGCTTTGTCAAGGATATATACAGCAAGGGCATGCAAGCCTTTATATACAGAACAGTGGTACAAATTATGCAAATACATGGACCAATAGGATACAAAAGAATTAAAGAGGAATCGTTCAGTAAGGGGTTCATAGTGCTGTTTCTATCGATAAAATTGGTAGAGATTTTACAACACAACAAAGGGAGAACAGAGTTTCCGACTAGTTTCGCCATTTATTCCCGGCTTTATCAAGGATACACACAAGAGGACATAAGCCTTTATATATAGAAAATATGGTACAGACTGTGAACATGATTGGATGAAGAAATAACAAATAGTAAATAATATAAATTGTACAGTGGCGACATTGAAAGGAGAATGGTTGGATAAGGAACCAATAACAATGAAATTATAAGGAAACCTTGAGAGGAAAATTAATTGAAATATAAAGGAAAAAAATCAAAATTGAAAACGCGGACCTAGAAGAAGACTCATCCGGAGTTAACGTAAACTAAGGTATTAATAAAAAATGGAAAGGAAAGTAAAATATACAAATTTGAAAATTACAAGATATCGGATAAAGAATTTAAAATTGAATAAATATCAAAAACGGTTTGGCAATTGAGGAGGTGATCTGGAGAGGAGATTTTAGCTTTAAAGATCTCAATGGCTTCGAGAGTGGCAGTCTTGAATGGGTCGTTGCATAGATGGAGAATGGTCATGATTTCACTTTGCTCTTTGGGGGCATGTCCCGTGCGGGCAAGGTGGATCGCGTAGTGTGAATTATTATCTTGTTTCTTGTAGGAGTCCATGTGTTCTTTAAATCGTTTATTGAAATTGCGGGTCGATAGGCCTATATAGTATTTATCGCAAAATCCACAGTTTAATCTATAAACTCCGGAACGGGAGAATTTGTCGGTGTGTGTTTGGATGGGTGGATTAAGAGAGCGAAAGCATGGGGTCGATGAGCGGTAGGAAACTTGGAGGCCGAGTGAGGAGAGGAAGGCGGTAAAATTGAGGGCTGATGAATTGCAAGGACACCCATTTCTTGGATGGGGATGGGTGAGGAAGTTTAGGGTTGGAGAGGGCAAGTTTTCTTCGTTGGAGAATCCGGGAGAAGGTAGAAGTTGTGTAGCCATTTTTTTAAGGCGAGGGCGCGTATAGTTCGGAATTCGGTGGCACGGGAAGGAGGACTGAGGGGTAACTTGAGAGCACGGTCGATGAAGAAACGGAGGGAGGCTTGTTTATGGATAGGAGGGTGTGAAGAGGGACAATGGATTAAATTAGATGATGTGGTGGGTTTACGGTAGAGAGAGAATGAAAAGCGGTGGTTGGAGGGGTCATTAGTGATGAGGATATCAAGGTATGGAAGAGAGCGGTTAGATTCGGTTTCAAAGGTGAACTGGATGTGGGGTGAGAAAGTGTTGAAAAGGTTAGCAATGGCCAACAGGATAAAGGGAAAAAGCACAGATTTTGAATTAAAATGGCCAATAGAATAAAAAGGGTGTAAACGCTAATTTTTATAAATTATACAAAAAGAAAATATACAAAGGGATGGTGCGCGTTTACGCCGACCGAAAGGAGAACTTATCCGGTTGTCTGAGGACAAGAGGATTTACAGAAAAATAAACAGGCAAGAAATAACAAAATGCAAAGGAAAACAAAAACCATAATAAAGAAACCGAGAAAAAGGGGATCATAATAGATCGGATAAAGAGTTAAGTATTGCATATAGATTAAAGTCTGTTTGATAATTGAGAAGCAGGTGGGGGGAGGACTTCTTGGCCTTGAATATTTCGATCGCTTCGAGGGTAGCAGTTTTTTCTGGCCTATTGCAGGTATGTAGGACAGACATAACATCTTCTTGCGTCTTTAAAGCGTGTCCGGAATCTTCGAGGTGGTTTGCATAGTGGGAAATACGATCTCGTTTTCTATACGAGTCAATGTGTTCTTTGAATCGTACTGCAAAATTGCGGGTCGATAATCCTACATAGAATCTGTCGCAAAACGCACAATTCAGGCGGTAAACTCCGGATTGGGAATATTTGTCGGTGGTGACGGCGGCGGGTGGGTTCAGGATGCGGACTGATGGTGTAGGAGTACGAAAAGATATTCGAAGGCCAAGGGACGACAGGAAGTTAGAGAGCTGGGAGAAACTAGGGTCCAAATACAATAAGGACGTCCATTTCTTGGGAAGGGGCGAAACAAGAGGGGAGGGGGAGAAGAGGGCCCGTCTGCGGCGGTGAAGAATACGGGAGAACATGGAGGTCGAATATCCATTGGCATGGGCGAGGTTCCGGATTATGCGGAGTTCAGATGATCTGGATAGGGGGCTGAGGGGGAGCTTCAGGGCACGGTCAATTAGGAATCTTAATGAGGCTTGTTTGTGGGTGGGGGGGTGTGAGGAGGAATGGTGTATTAAGTTGGAGGATGTGGTTGGTTTACGGAAGACGGAAAAGGAGAGGCGGTTAGTGTGGGGGGTTGTTGGTAATGAGGATATCAAGGAAAGGGATATATATATATATATATCCTTGCATGCCTCTTGCTGTATATATCCTTGACAAAGCCGGGAATAAATGGCGAAACTAGTTGGAACTCCTGATGTCCCTCTGTTATACTGTAAGGCACCACCTGTTTAATCAATAGGAACAGTATTATGATCCACCCTTCTACCGATATAATTTCATTAGTAAAATTGAATTCAGTGGATTATTTTGCTCGGTTTTAGATGGCAACACCAGTGGCTAAAAAATACGAAAATGGCTAAACAGTGGCTACAAAAAAAAATAATTCCAGATCCACCCCTGGATCACCATATACATTATGTAGATTGTCTCTTTTTCATATATCAGTGGATGTATGTTCTTTGAATCTCTCTTGAAGTTTTCTTGTCATTAATAAGACAAACACTTATTTCACCCTAATTACATGGCGATTCCTAATTCTAGCCATTTGTGAACTGGTCTTCTTTGGTCATGGTTTTGAGATTTAATAGATTTTGTTTGTTGGAGTTCTTGTTGGTACAGTTCACTTTCTGAAAAATGCTCTCTAACCTCAATAGACTGCATCAAAAACAGCATGCAAGTTATGTTGAATTTCAAAAAACATTGTGATCAATCAGGACACTAGAGTAACGTTGCAGACCATCACAACTTTTGTAAATATGTTCTGGTTACTTCTCATTTGGAAGTAATGGCTCTGCTGATGATGTAATAATCCAAATGTAATTAAACATTGTATTGCTGCTTTGTCAATGATCTTTATTTATTGATTTCTCTTTCTTTGTTATGTACTACGTAGCAGGCAGCAATACAAGAAATATATTATTAGCATGTTATTATAAAGATTAAACGCTTCACAAAGAAATTTCTTTAAAGAATTTTATTTTACAAACTGGAAAGAACTGGAAAGTGTTCAGAATAAAGTGAATTATTGCTTCGACCTTCTTAAAGTGGCAGAACGATCCTGCTCGAGGCTACAAATCCAACTGTCAATGGATGAATTTAGACGCAGAAAGAATACAAATGCTAAACATACAGTTACCTGTACAACAATGGTTGAAATAGCTTCAAACATAAACCTAGGAGCAAATATTTTCCATAACATTAAGTGTCTTTTATGATACGCAGCAGCAGCAGTGATTGCCATGGTCTGTAAACAGAAAAATATTTGATATTAATTACCATTTGACTACTGGCTACTACTAAGACAAGAAAAAGTCTACCTTCTTTCAACAAGCATTTCTATTAACAAACATACCATTTAATCACCTGAGACCATTGGTCCATTCAGAACATAAAATACGAGGTGCAATCATAAAGTCCCGGGATTGGTTCATATAAAGAGAAATGAACCAGTGTCCCTTTCATAATAGTCCCCTTGCGAAGCCATACAAGGAGTCCAATGTTCCTGCCACTTCAGGAATGTGTCATTTGTTGAAACTAGTCAAGCACCTTTTGTGATTTGCACTGGATCTGCTCAATCGTATCAAAATGGCAACCTTTCAACTGGATCTTCATTTTCAGAAGGAGGGCAAAGTCTACAGGAGCCAAATCTGGTGAGCAGGGTGGGTGTGGAAGCAAAATCATGATGTTTTTCGCAAGAAACTCGTGTGTAAGGAGAGTTTGGTAAATGGCAGATATCTCAAAGCTGCCAGGTAGGCAAGATCTCATGAGTGTTGTTTATAGGTAATAAGGGATGGGGAATTCATTGCCACACTCAAATTTACCTTGATCCCCAAATTTAAGGTCATCCATCAAAGATTTTGAGAAAACGGGCGAGAAAGAGTCACTGAAGGTCAGGTTGGCTGAGGTTTCTAACGCATTTGCATTGCAGTGAAGCACACTCTTGAGTGATTCTTTTGTGCCCATTTTCTCAAAATCTTTCAAGGGTAAGGCTGTGATTAAAAATTGTTTTTAGACTAATGTGGTTTTGCTCTACAGGGTAACAATTGGAAATTCTTCTCTATCTTTAATAGTTTTCGAGTTAGGAAATGGATGACCTTAAATTTGGGGGTCAAGGTCAAACTTGAGTGCAGCAATGAATTCCCCACCCCCC
>JAHWFO010055944.1:786844-836148 GCA_023313115.1 Rhysida immarginata
ACATTTCTCCAACTGAGAAATTATGAAAAAACATAAAATCCTTTATACAAAGCGTAAAAACGTAAAATGGTATTAAAAGCGTAACTTTTACGTGTAAAACGTAAAAGTTGGCAGGTCTGCCATTCCACTGGTTGATGTCGGAGCAACGTCGTGCTGCATCAATAACTGCTTCATCATCCGCGTAGTGTGTCCCACGAATTGCGTTCTTCATTGGGCCAAACATTAAGTGAGAGTGTTCAAATGAGAGTGTTCGCATGTTCGAATGAGAGTGTTCGCATGTTCGAATGAGAGTGTTCGCATGTTCGAATGAGAGTGCTCACATGCTCGAATGAGAGTGTTCGCATGTTCCGACATTGCAGGAGTCAGAGCTGTGCACGGCTGGCCAGCTCGCGGGAGATCAGACAGTTTTGCTTGACCTTGCGGCGATGATGACACACGCTTTGCCCAACGACTCACCGTGCTTTTGTCCACTGCCAGATCACCGTAGACATTCTGCAAGCGCCTATGAATATCTGAGATGCCCTGGTTTTCCACCAAAAGAAACTCAATCACTACCCGCTGTTTGGAACGCACCTCCATTGTAGACGCCATTTTAACAGCTCACTACAGCGCTGTCACCTATCGGACGTCAATGAAACTATAAGAGACGAAGCGGAAATGTTTGAAAATGTTCCACAAGAAATGTCCAGTTTTTTCAACCAAAATTGGCCGAGAAAAAAATGTGTTACATTACTTATTGAACTCCCCTCGTACATTGCTCCCTCTATATAATGGCACTCTACATAACGCCAAATTTATAACTGCAAGTCCATATAAAAAAGTTAAAAATTTGACGTTATGTAGAGTCCTGTTATATAGAGGGAGCACTGTACACTATAAAATTGCAAATAAATCTTTCTATATATATAAAGAAGGATGTTTGTTTGTTTTTTATACAAATCTACAGTTTTATTCTGATCTTGATAAAATTTCGCATACATGACCTTCAAAGCATGAGGAAGGTCACTGTCTACCTCAGATTTCGAAAAAATAATAATTATTGATAAAAAATCGACATTCACGGTTATGGCAGGGCATATTAATGAGAAATATCTCATGACCAACAATGCAAATAAAAGTTTGTGCAACAATTGGTATCAACAATGGCGTCAACACGCAATGCACCGACACTATGCAAGGATCAACAATATATGTCTCAGGACCAACAATGCAAGGCAAAGTTTGTGCAATATAGAATTCAATGCATAGAATTCCTGTTATTCAGGCTTTTCTTAGAAAAGAGAATTCTTAGTACTTAACAATTTCTTGAAAATCTTTAAAAATGATCAGTAAATGGAGATAATGAGTTAGCAGACTATTGAGAAAGAGTGAAAGACGATAGAGGAAGCACTCCTTCAGCTCTTTACCTTTGTGCTGTATTGAGCAAATGGTAAGCAAGTAAATAGAAGAATCGGCGACCGCTAGACTACACAAAGTGATGAATGGCCAATTTTTACTTCAAGACATCGAAAGAAGAAAGGAAATTGCAACAACATCAAGTGTACATCTAAAATAAGATTACGTGAGTAAAAAATTATTTAGACTAGAAGGCATCCTTGGAGAGGCCCATCTATTGTGAGCCTTTAAAAAATTTTTTTTCGGTAAATCAAGTCCCGGTATATCACCTAGAATGTATTTTTTCAGTGAAGAGGTAAATTCCTGTCTTTCGGATTTTTCTTAGAATGGATAGTCCCTTCGCTCTATATTGTAGTGATTGAGTTATTATTTAACCAATTTGGAGGTTTAATTTAGCTTTATGAGGTTGTTCTGTTTACCTACAAGCGTAATTATCCCGGGCAATGCTGGGTCCTCTGCTAGTAACATAATAAATATCAACTTGATCAAAGAATTAAAGAGCATTTCTTGTATAAAAAATTGTAAAATAGGCATTTTTAACTTCACAGACCATGTCTTAAAAACAGGGCCATAATTTGGATATAACATTAGCTGAATATCTCCATACAACTATGGACCCAAAATTGTTGTATTTCCTTGAATTGATGCAAAATTGCAATAAAAAATTGACTGGAAATTTACTTAATAGTGACTTGGGCTTGTTGCCTATCAATCATTGGTTACAATTTGCAAAAATGTCCTTTCTTAAATAGTCCTGTAGCTATTTTTATTTATTTATTTATTTTTTTTTATTTTTATTTTATTTAGGTATAATAAGGCTTATTGATGTATCTCGAAAGAGTAATGAAAGCTCACAAGAGACAAAATACATCGAAATTAAACACATAATTGGGAAAAAAAAAAAAAAAAATTGTTTCTATAAACTAAAATTATTACAGGTGTACATGATAATACTATTTTGAATCATTAAATTTTTCTTTTTTTTTACAATACAAATAATTATTTTTATACTATACAAATATTTTTTTTTTAATATGATTGTTAGTTTTTAATATTTTTAAAGAAATTTAAATACAAAGGATATATAAAAATACATAAAAACATAAAATTATCTTTTTATATACAATATAAAACTTTATATGAAAAATATTGGTGAAAAAAAATTAAAAATTATTAAAATCTATAAGGCTATTTAACCAGCACTTAATTTTTCTCTTAATAATATATACATTTTTTTATTACAGTCTTTAATATCATTTGGCATTAAATTGTACATACGGATACTCATATAATCTATTTGATGACAAGCGAAGGAATGTTTCACTCTTGGGATGTCAATACATTGCTGTGCGTTTCTCAATGCGTATTGAATAGTTCTGTATTTTGGTTTATTTTCATGATAAAATTTTTGTGAATATCTTCCTAAACAGTTTAAGGATAATTTTTGTAAATCTAAAATTTCTGGGTTTGGAGTTTTTTGGAAATTGCTAACAGTAGATTTTTGTAAGGCTCTAAGTGGTTTTAAATAGGTTGTATAAGTTCCTCCCCATATAACAATCATATACTGTAAAACGGATTGAAATAAAGCCATGTATATATTTTTAATCATAGAATGATTAAGAATTGCATGCAGCGTTCTAATTGTAACTGTAATGGATTTAAGTCGCTGAAAAAGATTAATAATATGCTGGCTCCAATTTAGTTTGTAATCAATAATGACACCAAGATATTTGTAACTGTTAACCTGCCTTATACTAGGACATGTACAATTTTTAATATTAATGCAATCATAAGTATGGCATTTAATATTTTTGATAAAGTTATTATTTGGATATAACCTATATCTAATATAAACAGTTTTCTGTACATTTAATTGCATTCCATTTTCATTTAACCACTTATTTATATTTAATATATCAATTTCTGCCTCTTTATAATTTGTAAAATCATCTCTTGTGTAAGTCAAGACCAAGTCATCAGCATAACCTTGTATATGGCCATTCCAATTTTGTTGACTATCTCTTTTATTACTTACTCTCTGTAATCTTTTAATTAAATAGGTCAATCTCCTTTTTTAAAAAAATTTTATAAATGACAAATAAAATAATCAAAACAATAAAATAAAAATCACCAATGCAAGTCCCAATAAAACGGGATGATGAAGAAACGACGAGACTCCATGATTTCGTCTGTTCTTCAATTGCATCCAATTTCCTCAATTCTTTGAGTTTCATCATTTCTTCATTGATGATTTTTATTTTATTCTTTTGATTATTGTATTTATGTCATTTCTAAAACTTATAAAAAGGAGATTAATTTATTTAATTAAAAGATTTCAATTTTTTTATTTCCCTCACTGGCTACTTGTACTTTCTCTAATTTGTAAAATAACCCGATATGAGGTCACCATTGCTTCCCTAATATTTATAATTGCACGCACACATTGCATGGTCACACTGACAAAGAAGACAGCATCTTCAAAACGTACATCCGTGGCTACAGATTGCAAATCTCATTTGTGGAATTATGGTATTTCTGTTCTTATTTAGTTTGTTACTATCAAATACGTAGGCAGATACTTTTCAACAGAATGTTTAAAGATATTTAAAAAAGACAAATACAGGAAAAACTTACTTAAATTGGATGATTCTGGCTGTCGTAGTACTGAGATGTTCAAGGTTGAAACCAATGCTGACAAAAGAAGAATGATTGCAGGAGCTAATTGATTTCCCAACAGCAGTGTTGTCAAGAGTAGAAACGTAACAAGTATCGTAAGGGTGTAGGCCGAATATACTGAGGCTAATCCATAAACGATGGGTATTGGCATCGATGGTGGTACGGAGGAAAGATGCCGTTGCCAATTGTTTTTCACGTAAAAATAAACATTTCTGATCGAAGTGAAGCTGCGAGGATAAATATCCAGATAGGATGAGTGAGGTAGAACATAAATGAATAGCGGTGAAATGAAACAACACAAAAATACTATGGCAAGAAGGATGAAAGCGATTCTTGGTATCCATAGCTGGTGCCAAAATGGCAACTTGTGTAATAAAGTCTGAGGTAACAATTGTAAAGACCAATAATAACAGATGAATGCTGATGCGAGGAATAAAAAACATTTTGTACTCGTTACGTTTAACGAGTAGCCATTGAGATTGCCTCCGCGTTTTAGCCACCAAACCAAGAGGGCAGGCAATATAATGAGCGATAAGATGGCTATGAAATGGTGACAATGACGAGTTAACGTATTTGTCCCCGACGTGGATGCTAACGGCGATAGTGGAGAGAAAAACGAAGCTTCACACCAATACTGTTCTTCACGGCATTTTATGAAGTTTAACGAAAGCCTCATTATTCCACTAACCCCAACAGCATTTAGAATGAACAGATTTCCTTTATTTAAAAAAGAAAAACTTTTCTTTTCAGCTTTACATGTTTGTTGAAACGCTGCAATGTCTTTCTTGTTAATAAATGACAGAAAACTAAACCACCATAACACAAACTGAAGGAAATAATTAAGAAGTGCCGCTTCATTTATGACAAAACTATTAGAAAAAAACGAGGCACAATAAAGAACGAGTATACATGTCGATGAAAAGTTTTCAATGCTCATTTTCAATTTAAAATTTTTTAATTCTGTACGTGGAAGAAACATTTTCATGCCTAGTCCGGTAGCACAAACTCCAATTACAATGGTGTAAACTTCAAAATAGTTGGGCAATTGGTCTTGGTAAAATGGTAAGATCGTGACGGTTAGAAGCACGAGGGATGCTATGAAAAACTGCCAAAGGCATAGCCTCCAAGAAGAATAGAACACCTTCAACTGTCTTAAAAGCAACCCTAACATAAGTGTTCCAATAATAAGCCCAATTCCCAGAGTCATCAATACAGGGTCGAACTTGGACCAACTGTTCTGACACATGTTAATGGCTTTTTCTAAATAATCGCGACACTCTGATTGAAACAAATCCAAATAGCTCTCGTTTGTAAATAGCATTGCTTTCCACTTTGAATGAAGAGCATGGAATTGTCTTCGTAGAAGGTGAAACGAGGCTTCTGGAAATCCATCACCTTTTACGTTATACTCTTCCAAATACCTTTGAACTTGGAAGACGTTTAGAGCAAGAACCAAACTAGAACGTAGATCTCGGGACACTGAATCGTTTTTCACTGGTTGAAATAATTCCGTTATTACTGTCCCCAAATTATTAAAGGGGATGGGAAGACCTAGAAGTAAGGCAAATGTTGGAACAAAATCTATTTGTCTATGAAGAGAACTCTGTGAAGGAAGAAAAAAATGAAATCCACAATTACAGGCCCCTATCATTTAAAAAAAACAAACAAACTAAAATTGTTAAATAAAGACACTCAAATGTTTACCTGATTAGACTTTAAAAACATCTGCGGACTGTACACAAATAGAGCAGACAGAACTTCTTGCAAACTCTCACCTCCGTGGTCACCCGTATCAGTCATGCCGTGATCCCCCATGACAAAAAGGATCGTATCATCGTCGATGCTATCCATGACTAATCTGAAATCAAAAGCATCAGAGAATTTGTTAATCTTTTATTAAGTTTTAATTATTTTCCACGAGAATATCTTGATAAAGTAAGGCCAAGAAATGGATGAACTTTTAATTATTTCCCAACCCTTCATCCATCCCTGCTATGGCATTTTAATTTAACAAATGGCATGAGAAAACGTTTAAAAGATTTTCATCATACAGGGTGTTTCCAAATTATCTCCTGTATTATACACGTTTATTACTCAAAAACTATTACAGATTTTAATGTGATTTTTTTTATTCACAAAGAAAAACTCAAAAAGTTTCTTAGCCTCGCTCGAGTTAATAATGAAACACAGGGTTGGCACGTAGTACCATTGCTGGCGTGCCGTTCCACTTTCCGCGAGATGCAGCAAACAATGGCGAGTGTTCAAGAAAAAGCTCAATGCATGTTATGGCTTGTGGAATTTAAGTCAATGTTTACAGTTCGTGGTCCCTTCAACATGACAATGTGCCTGCTCACTCAGCCTCGTTAATTCGCCAGTTTTTTGCCAAAAATGACACGACTGTCCTCCCCTGGCCTTACTACTCCCCAGATCTAGCTCCCTGCGACTTTTTTCATGTTTCCAAAATTAAAATCAGTGCTGAAAAGATGCCATTTCGACTCCATTGAGGACATTAAGAAAAATTTGTCACTGGCATTGAAGGATATTCCCAAAGCAGCTTTCCTGGAGCGCATGGTAAAGTGGGAACATTACTGGAACAAGTGTATGAATAGGGAAGGGGAGTGCTTTGAAAAGGAGACAAAGACCAATAAGCTGTATATTAAATATAAAAAAAATAATATTAATAATAATAAAAAAAAAAAGTTGGTTAATTTTAGAACAGACTTCATAGATTGTGACCAAAGAGTTTACATTCAGAAATCCAGACTCAGTCTCTTTTTGAACAGTCTCTATAATCACAATTTCATTAAACCAGTATCTTGTGTGATTAGAATTATTCGAGGGAATGTGGGTTTGATGACGACCAAGAAAAGGAAACGCACATCTCTCATCCACAAAAAGAATGTTTAGCCCACCTCATGACATCTGGTCCTATACTGAATGAGGTTGCCTACATCTTACAATGTTCGGATGATTGTCTTTAGCCAAGGGCCTGCTGACAGTGGTCATTGCTAGCAAAACTATCCATATGGATACACAGGGTGTCCATGAAAGGTCAGACACACTTTATCTGTGTATTACCAAAAAACTAATAAAGATGAACAGAAACGGATTTCAATATATAAAACTAACTGAAAAAGTTTTATTGTGTTTCACAATTTCGCCGCTAGAGAGCGGGAACGGTACATCCAGGTTATTAAAAAAAAAAGATGGGAGAGAGCACGGACAGAGTATTGGTTTATTGCTTTGGCAAAAAATTTCCACGTCGTTGGATAGGAAGAGATGGACATATCTCTCGGCCCCCTCGATCACCCAACATTACGCCACTGGGCTTTTTCTTGTGGGGGTTCGCGAAGGACCAGGTGTTTGAGACAAAAGTTAAGGACATTACAGATTTGAAACGCCGGATCACGTTACCAAGGTGGATGTCGATATGCTCAAAAGAACACAGCAAGAAATCGATTATCGGCTGGATGTCATCCGTGTAACCCAAGGAGCACATGTTGGGGTCTACTAACTTGGTTTAATAAAACTTTTTCAGTTACAGTTTTACATAAGGATAAATTTTCTTCAGAAAAAAAAATCACCAGTGGTTCAAGATTCCCGCTGGACCCTTTATTTTTTATTATTTATCTTATTGATCTGGACTATTACTTGAACATTGAGAACGTTACCTTCAGGAAGAAATTGATAAGATGGTGATATGGTCTGCCCACAATGGTATGAATTTAAATGCAGCAAAGATACTTGTACTCTCCTGCTATAGATCATGCTCTACGTTTTTATACAATTATAAAATCAATTCCACAGATATTATCAGAGTGCAGGAGGTGACTGACCTTGATATTTCATATTCTTTCAGGTGCTCTTTTAAAAAACATACTCGCACTCTTACCCTTTGGTTCTCACGCATGCGGGGTATTGTTAGAAGATTGAGCAAAATTTTACCTTCGTTTACTTTTTTTAACACTGTCTTTAACTCAATTATCTTAAGTAAATTGACATACGGTCTGGAGATTTGGTTCACTGATATGGACCACCTCTCGTTAAGACTCGAACATAAAATTTTATCCATAATTAATATTATTAATTCATTATCGCGTTCTTCCTCATTTAATAATCTGATTTTTTTTCTCTCTACGACATAAAGCTGAAATTGCTATTCAACAATTCTTAGTGGTAATCTTGAGGCTCCATTTTTCTTGGAGAGCATTGGCTTATCTACCGCTAGTATTACTAACCGTTCGGGTTTATCATTATCTAATAGATTTTACAGAACAAATTTGAAATTTTGTGACTTAACCCTTTCATGCATCATGGCCACTACAGTGCTGCTATGTAGAAAAAAACTCGGTTTTGAGATTTCTCACATAAAATAAGATTGAATTTTTTTCCTTCTATTGGATGCATAATGACCGCTATAGTGGACAATACTGTAAAATTAATAAGTACTGCATGTTAAAAAATATGAATAAACGTTTTTTCTACTTTTTCCGTGTTCCTTTGTTTATTGATGCAGAAAGAAAAAATGCTATTTGATTTTTTAATAATTCATGCATGAAAGGGTTAAGAGCCAAAATGGCTTCAATAAAGTACATGCATTTAGTTTGTTTTTCTTCTTTTTATATGTTCTCTTTCTTTTTTCTCTCCTCATTCTTGCCTGTGGGGGTCAACCTCTGGTGTGGTACCATTGCCTGTAATAGCAATGGTTCTTCTACCGGGTCGATACATAATAATAATATTGAAATCCGTTTCTGTTTATCTTTATTAGTTCTTTGGTAACACTCAGATAAAATGTGTCAAACCTTTTATGGACACCCTATATATTAAGGTTGCAACGAAGATTACACCCATCCGCTATTGCAATACTCCAAATCCGAAAAACATTTTCTGTCGAATGCAATTGCATCATGGTTTACACGGCATTCTTGGTCGCTGGGCTGGCGTGTGTTTTGGGCATCAGATCCCATGCAATCTCTGAAGATTATTTATAACCATCCATCTTCTTTTTGGGCTTCCGATCCTTGTTCTTCCATTCGACACATAAATCACGAGTTCTCAACCTATTTTAGAGGCCTGTGAAATCTGTCCGAGTCCTATCGACACCTCCTAAAGAGAAACCATCACCATAGCAGTGCAAATTCAGGGCTTATTATTGGTAGAAATACGAATAACAATGCCCTACTTAGATGATGCAACAATGTATGACATTTCTGTACAAAGGCTTTCTCTTTAGAAGGTGTTGGTCCTATCGATGAAATTAAATTCAAGGCTTTTTTACTTGCTAATGGTGACAGGTAAGAGAAGAGTGTTTACACAGACAGGTAAGGTAAACAGAAAGAGTTCCCCACGCGTCCTAACGAACAAGACAGTGGAAGTGACGATTGCGTAACATTCACAGTGCAAATAGGATTAAACCCCTCTCCCCTAGCACAAGATAATAATAAAAAACACAAGCAGGTATCGGAAACGCCACTTTTCTTACTTGAGCATGGAATTCATTTGGCTCAGTTTATCGGCCATGGCTGCATGATGTGGTCCGTGACGGTGACCGCAGTGGTCGACGCCGAGAAAGTGGGCGACGAGGACGTCCCAGTCGTGCGCCTCCAATTCTGGGCGCAGGACGTCGAGGATGCCGTTGTCGACGGTGTGCAGGTCCCTGACGTTGAAGGAAGGGAAGAGGAGCGCCTTGGAGAAGGAAGGGCGCGGAAAGAGGCGGCCCCACGTGTCGTCGCCCATCACCTTGACGCGCTTGCCCCGCGCCACCAGCTGCCCGATCAGATTGTCCTCGTCGATAATCTCCGTCGCAAAGTTGCCGCCAATGTCCACGAAGGTGGGCAGCGAACCGGTGACGAGGCCCTTGAGTCGCTGCATCGTCGTCGTCGGCGGATCGGCCATGAAGGGGAACAGCAGAGCCCGCCGCGACTCCACCGCCTGCCTCACCGCACCCAACCTGTTTTCGTACGCTTGCACCGCTTCGGGTCCGTAGTTCCAACGCACGAAATCGTAACGCAGCCCGTCGATGACTACGATGACGGCCCTGGCGTACGATCTCGGGGCCCAACAACCTCTTTGCAGAAAGGTTTCCAGCGTGGTCGTCAACCTCTCCGCCGTGTCGTCTACCTCGTCGCCAGGAGAAGGACGCTCGCACGAACTCTGTTTTTCCAGAGTGAATCGCTTCAAGAGAAAACCTCGGGTGAATAGGAGTACGCCCGACGTGTACAAGAAGCAGACGCTCAACAAGAGCACCAAACAGCGCTTCCCCCCATCCATTCTGCCGCTTTACGTTTCAGTCCGCTAAATTTCGAGGGGCTACGAAGTCATCCCTCGTGTCCGGAGTCATCAATCATCATGTACACACTGCCTCCCATCCGGCTGGCACGGTCCGCTCGCTCGCTCAGCATCCGATTATTTACCGCAACTCCTTCTCCTTCCGTTTCAAGGTGCACCACAGTGACCTCTAATAGAAAGAAAGAATACTAGACACTCGATATATAATAAGTAGGCAGTGGTCTTTCAAATCTGATTTCTCGAATGATGATGCCGCCAGATGGCAGCTACATCAACAGTGAGTTATAAAGGCACTCTACAGTGAGTAAGTCTACAACATCTTTAGAGTGAGTAGAGTCCCTGTAAGTGCATGGATATGAATTAGAAAGTTTCTAATTCATCTCTATGGTAAAGTGAGCTAAGTGAATTTTTACTTACAGGGACTCTAACAGTGAGCTAAGTGAATTTCTCCGTAAAACACGATAAAATTCGAGAATTCACGTACGTCTCGAACGCCTCAGTGAATTCTCGATGGATTATCCAATATGGAGAATGTGAGCTCGCCTGATCGTCTTTCGGAACATTATTATTTTCTCAAAATCATATGAATTGTGAGTTAATTGTGAGCAAATGTGGGACACCCACAGTGAGGGAGAGGAAGAAGAAAATACTCTGCTGTGTTTTGGAATGCAAAGAGAATTCTTTCATTGAAAGTTCGTTTGAAATTTATTACAATGAGAAATAAAATAAAATGAACTAAAAAGGTGGAAAATTTGTAAACATTTTTCAGTATATTGCTGTCATTTGCACATTTTATTTTATTACAACTCAATCTTTCTAGGCGAGAGAGAAAAGTGGAAAGAAAAACGAGGAAAAAGTGGCCGGTTTCACGCTTTGAAACGTTTCGAAAAAATAAACAGTTTAAGTGGCTCAATTGTAACGACACCAGCAATTTAAACTGAGTAAAGAAGGAGTTAGTTGTTTAAAACATGGCCATGGCCGCCTCCTTGAACAGCGACACAAGCTAATGAGTTTGTATTATCCAATGTCGAACTACATGGAGTCTCCACAATAAAATTGGCAATCGCGACTTCTTCCGCCGTTTCCCACACTCTACTTTGACGATTTGTATTGCGGATTCGCCGCCACTTCGGTCCTCCATTTTGTTTTGGCTCAGAAAAACGGAATTGCGCAAATAAACGACAGCTTGTGTCGTTTTCGTTTATTTCGTTTTTCTGCCTTCGTTTATTTTAAACCGTTTATTTCGAACCGTGAAACCAGCCAGTGAATTCTCCGTGCAATCCCGAACGCCGTGATCACTGGTGGTGGCTTCACGAACGACAAATGGAAAAAGCGGCTGTTCTCCGAAGGCAGCCATTAAACAGACTTTTTTTTTTTACACGAGGCCACTTTTCTCACTGTTTCCACTTTGTCGTTTGAGAAACCAGCACCAGTAAATTCACGGCGTTCAGGATTCCACCGAGAATTCACTTTTTCCTCGATTTCTTTCCACTTTTCTTCTTCATTTGGTCCTCCCTCCTTGTTATGTCTGTAGGGGGAGTTGGGAGAGAAAAAGAGGGGTGGCATTGTTACGTATTAATCATTTATTTGAGTGTCTTTTAATTGGGGCATAGTATTAGAAGGAGAATACTCCACTTTTCTCCTAATAGCATAATATTCATGGACTCTTGCTAATACTTGCTTAATTGGGGATAAGATTTTTGGGGTTTGGCCGATGTCACTGAGGAATCTTTTGAGGTATGAGAAAATGTTTCGTTTGGTTGATGGTGTCATATGAAAGGAGAAAGATATTTGTTAGGTCGAAATTTATGTTGTTTGGTTTGCTTGCACATGATTGATGAAGGAGACCCTTTGGGCATTGCATAAATATTAGGATCTGGTAGGGTTTTCGATTTTCCCATCATCGGCAGAAAGGAGAGGAGATAATCTTAATTTATACAAAATTACTTCTACTGCATTTTACCAGGATTTTACACGAGGGGGGTTCGGTGGAGGGGAGGGGGTTTTAGTTGCGTCTCTGAGAAGTAATTTTGATGGCAGGTTGTTTAGCATAATATGTAGAGAGAGGGGGGGGGGGGTAATAGGCTACCAGTAGACTACTCTCTCCACGTACTATGCTCTTTAATGACAATGTTTCTGCTCCAAGTGAGGGTTAGTAGGCTACCAGCATTTAGCACTCAGGATTTTCTTTTTCAAGTTTAGGAGCATGCTATTTTTAAGGATTAAACTTTTTTTTCCGAAATTGCTCCATCATGTTTTGACATTTGTAATAAGCATGAATTGATTAAATCATTTTGATTTAAAGTTAAATTCCAATAAAGCTATACAATTGACATAAAATGCTACCATGGGTATATGAACCTGCATGTATTCCTGATGCTACTGCATTATTCGGAGCTTTAGCATAAAAGCTATTTCTAAAGGTGCCAACACACATATCCGACTTTGACGCGCACGGTTTTCATCCGACTTGAAGCGACACCAGAGTGCATGCGACTAGCAAAACACACATTTCCAACTTCCGCGCGCACGACTTTCAACCGACAAGCATTTTAACTCAAATTGTGTCCGTGATAGCGCTGCAGTCACACAGGAAACTGTATTCATTTCCGCCAAAATGGATTCGATTACGCGTCAAAAATACAATTTATTATTAATCCAACAAAGTTAATTTTAATCGTGATGCTAAATCGTGTATATTCTTCCCGTGATGCTAATCGTGTGGATGCTTCCCATGATGCTAATCGTGTATACTCTCGCAACCTGATTGGTTATCGTGAACGACAAGTCGCGTGAAAGTCGGACAGAGCTGAAGTTTGAAAAACTAGTCGCACGACTCCTACGACTGGCCGTTTGAGACCGGAAGTAGTCGTTCCAGAGTCGCATGCGACAGCTAGTCGGATGTAAACCGTGCATGTGTGTCTCCGCCTTAAGAATGCGCCCTTGGTCCGTCCGGCCGCACGATAACTTGCACAAATTAACTTTTTCAAATTCTGTTTTCAGAAATATCACCATCAAAGTCTTAGCTCGGCTGTATCAACTTTTCAGAATTTTTCGTGCTAAAACAGTGAGTGTAAAGAATACCAAGATAATGGCATGTCATATAACAATCGATTTGTCAAGAAGGAATATATTGGTACTTTCTGTTCGTCTTTTAAACATTATTGACATCGGCGCGCGCACGTGAAATCGCTTTGTCGACGCACGATCAAAGAACGTATATTGCTTAACGTTCTTTGGCACGATTGCTCAAGTGCACATAATCTATATTGATCAATAGCGAAAGAATGGAGCTACTGTCAGTCAGCCCCCTTCATAATTTCTATATTTTTTGAGGTAGAAGGTTGAAATTCGGAATGTAGCTTACTATGGGCATGTCCATCTGCATTATTTAGTTTGGTTTTGATTGGTATACGGGGGTGGGATTCAGAGAGGACAATATAGCTATATGCTATTTAGGTACGTAAAGGCGTGAAATTCAGTATCCAGATTCTTTTAGGCAAGATCTACATTACTATGAAGTTTAGGCCCAATTGTTCCAGTGGGGTCGGATTGCGGGGGTGGCAGTCACTTGGTCCTTAGAACTATGGCATGTGATATATCATACGTTCGGAAATGATGAGAAAGGAAAGAAGTTTTTTTTTGATTGTTTTTTTTTTAAACTTTTTTTTTACATACGATAAAAAAATTTGGGGAAGAGGTAAAAAGTGCATAAAGGGGTAAAAATAGATGACCGCAGGATCTGCCACTTGCTTTACCCTACTCGGGGAGGAGGGGGTAATTTCTTTTTAATAAATTTATAAATGTATTCCTGCTTCACTGCTAAAGCTCCTCCTTGGAATGCTTACAACATTTTATTACACTTTATTTGAACTCAATTTCCCCAAATATTTTCTTTCAGAAACGATCCTTCTCCAATTACTGAAATATATAATGACTACTTATTTGACGCCACACTTTCATCTTCACTTTATAACTTAATCAATTGCTATAAAAATAATTATATTAGATATCAATATAAAAATATTAGACGCATTGTGTCACAGGTAGGAGTTTTGCTTCCACTAATTTTATCTCGAGTACGGCAAACAACAATATTTTACTGAATTATTGAAACAAATGTTTTTTTTTTATTGGTAATAAGATTTAAGAAAACGAAAGTATTTGCTATTGCCGAAGCGAAATTTCAATTTAAAACACTTGCAACGGGTTTGATAAACAAGCGTTTCATCAACTGTATTGAATATTTTCACCATCACGTTTTAAGAATTTCATTGTGAAATACTCTTCGACTTAAGAATAGTCTTAATATGACCATAGTTTACGTTCACAGTTGAATCAAGACGATAAGAAAGGTTAAATTTTCTTATCGTCTTTGGTTGAATTATTTAATAGATACGTAAGATCTGAGTAGGAATGGCGTATGGCCATCGTCTTAAAGACATTGTCTAAGAACATTTCTGATAAAAACCGAATTAAGAAAACACCTTCAGCAATCGTAAGGGAAAACTTCACGTTTGACAATTTTTCCGAAGGTAGACAGTAGACTCAAAGCGTTACACTACGGAAGTTTTGTTCGCTACCATCTGCACACATCTTTTCACGCAGTCTGTTTAAAATCGTGTGAAACTGCCCCTCAGACTGTTTGGTAATTTAATAATTATTCTATAAAAATTTAAAAATATTTATTTAACGATAAAAGTGAAAAACCTAATCCAGTGTTTCCTTATCGAGCTATTGAAACAAAATATTTGAAGGGTTTTAAAGCTTTAATGCCTTCTGTATATTGAGTTCGATTATCAGTTTATTCAATTAAGTAGTATTATAATCCAAAAGATAAGATTTTTTATTTAGTTACGAAATCCTTCATCCTCACGTGCATAATAAAGGTAAGAAAAGCATAGGAGTCTTTAAACAACTATAATCTTATTGCTTTGCGCAGGTCTCGGTTTCTAAAGTTCTTTATTTATTCAGCAGAATTAAAATTATTTTAGTCCCCATTGTGGATTTCTTTAAAAATAAAATGGAAAGTAATACGAGGAGTGCTCGTCATTTTGAGTTTGAGGAGTTTTTAGTGACCCCATATGGGTATTTCTTCCTCAACGGTCTCACTCGACTAAGAATTGGCACTTTCCACATGCGATTCCATGACGGAAATCCAAATTAAACCCCATTATACTAAAGAGCTAATTTTTTCATAATCTAAATTATTTGTTAAAACGCACTTCTCGTAAAAATTCCATTCCCGTAACATTCACGCTGCAGAATTCCTTGCGTAGATACATGTTTAAAGTCAATTAATGATTACAGTATAATTTATTACCAAGTAATACTTTAATTAGCAAATTCGCACTATTTTCTAATTAATCCAATATTAACCCGAAATGAATGGCAACAGTTTTACATAATCCACTGCAGTGCCACTGATTTCCAAAAGAAACTGGTTAATGGATCTACAATTTTAAACATGTCAAGTTTATTTACGCATTATTACAATGATGAATTTGAAAAGCAAATAAATTTAAAAATTAGCAATTTTAACATTGGGGGGGGGGGTAAGAATAGAGGGGCGATGAAAGTACATAAAATTTGAAATTACATCCTGTAAAATGAATTCCTTACTCTTTAATTACGTGAAAGTAAATTTATAAAGTTTTTAATGCTGAATAAGGTTCAGAGAATTCTGCATGTTCAAATGAAACTAACCAAGACCTAAAATGTGAACTGGTTCACCAGAGAATTTCGACCAAATGACAAGCCTCAACCGAGCTACACTGGAAAACTTCAAACAAAGCGGAAACCAAATCCTAAAAGCTGCATACCTATAGTCTGCCTGAATCCAATAGTCCAAGTAAACCTAAGAATCCAATCTAAAACCTGTAAGAGTCGAGCGTATAAAACCTCATCTACGAGTTAGAATTCTCGATTTCTTATTCAGCATTAAACCACTTTAAGGAGTGCAAGTTAAACGATTAAGTAAAGAGCAAGGAAGTACATAAATAATAAACGATATTTGAGTCTTCTGCGGTAAGACAACCTGTGATGCAGTTCTCGATCTGGAATGTTCAAATTAAAAAAAAATTAGCACATTTAAAAAAAACAAAAACTGATGAACAATAGAGCACTCGTACTCTTCTTGAATAGGATATTTTCCTTTCACATATGATCCTTTTTGGTATATCGATGTGATACTGCGAGTCGAAAGCGAAACATCCGACGACAAGTAGTAAGCCTAAGGATTTGAAACAAAAGTCAAAAAAACAATACTTATTTTTTAAGATTAAACTTATCGGAAAAAATGTATTCTATGTTTACCTCATTTTCAGTGCTTAACTGCTGCAGAAGGCAATATTTGGATTTCACCCGGCGAATCTGCATTACGTTGGTGGCGGTGTTGAGTAGCTTCCGAGGCCTTGCCTATAATGAACAGCAAAATATTTCTAAACAAGCAGATCAAGATTTGTTGGTTTAGAACCAAGCATAATAATTTCATTGATTATCTCAGGGTGAACCAAGCATGATAAAAGAATCAGTAATGATGAACATCGATGAAATAAACTCGGTAAAAAAATATTAAATGTATATTTCCTAGCAATGCATAGCAATCGATTGACCTTTACCTGTGAGAAGTAGTCCAGATAGATTCCTTGACGGGATGAATTTTTGCGCAAGATTCCTCGACTGCTTCGCATTACAGCATTTCAAATTGCCAACATGCACCCACAGAAGCGCCTTATTTGAAAGATGACCAGCTGTTTGGCACTCCGTTCATCTACTTAAAGATTTCAAAATAACCAAAATACTAGTTTCGTTATCGAACCTGAAAAATACTGCATGTTTAAAAAATAAAATATCAAACATTTTACATCGAAATCTTGAATGTAACGACATCTTACCAAACAATCTAAGTTGCATTCGATTATCTCGATTATTGTAACTTTATTCATTAAAATTTAAAGATTAACTAGACCTTTCTAAACTAATACTCACTATCCTTAACAGCAGTGGCTTGTAAAATTTTTTCCGCGCTAGCAGCAACCGTTTATCTAGAATAAATTACTGAAAAGTAAATGGCAGAAGTAAAAGTTTTCCTTACCGATCGATCTTACTACCTTATAAATAAGCCAGGTAAACTTTAACACCTCCCACATAAGGAAGCAAATCTACTGTTAGTATTAAGTAAGGGTATTATGTTTGGATTATTTAGTAGGGATGTTAGTAAAATAAACTTGCTTCTTTATGTAGAATTTTCCCTGAAATGGAGTAAAAATTTAACTCCCTTCTTAGAACAATCAAAATTCTACTTAATTCCATGAGCTCAACCCCTTCGAAGTTTCCAGAACAAACACAGACACGCAAACACAAAACACCTACGTACAGAAAACATACATTTAAAAATAAAGAAACAAATGGCGCCAAAAATATACATAATATAGATCAGCATAGTCTACAAATTACAAAATTAACGCTGTTCAGTCTTTTCATCGAAGAAACCGAAATGGAACAAATTCGGAAGCATTGTCTCGAACATGTGCAAGGAATCCGGTAGCTCTATCTTCAGCCAAATAGAGAAGGTTAAACCTGAAGCTGTAGACGTTTCAGCGACATGGCTGGTCTTTGGTCAATGAAGACTACACGAACAATGTTTCGAGTTCGAGCTTTGATTCTTCTATAGTTCAGTAACTTACGGAGATCGGAGAAACAGTCGAATCGAACACGATTTACTCCGTGTGGCTCCATTTTAATAAATTAACCTATCCAGCATTTTTCTTTCATTGCCGTATTCCATTGTCGAAGATTGCATTAAGTTTACAGTCAACTTGGGGGGGCCCGTCCCCCCCTTGAAAATTCACGGATCTGGTTCCTGTAAAGTGATGTCAAGGTGAATTTAGTTCCAAATCACGAGACACGATTTGGATCAAGCAGTTTCATTCATCTGGAAATAAAATTTAACAAGCAAAGCAAGAAAATGAGATTTGACAACTATACCCTTTCCCCATATAAAGTCATATTACAACCCTTTGGTTGGTCAATTTTCTAAACCACTTACAAGACTTGACAATTAACAGTTCAAAAAAATCACCTAAAAATCTACAGCCCTTTGACAATTTCAGTCATATCGAAGCCGGAGAAACAATTCGAGGAAGTAGCACGAAGAATTCGAAACCAGATCAAAATTATAATACTCTCCTGGTTTTGATCTAGCCTTGCGTCTTCTTTCCCTTACGTCACAATCACAAACTGCAGGACACTGCAATTTATTCGACTCCATAGAAATGGATTTCATGCGCCATCATCTTTACTACTTCTGAAAAAGAAAGCAGGCAACACACCCCCTTCCCCATACAAAACAATAAAAAGCCCTTTCCCGAAGTGATCAGTTTTCAAAATCACTTACGAAGATTTCACAATTCACCGTTCAAAATGTCACTTTTCTGCGCGCAAGCACACAGTGTAAGCGATAGCGTTGCTTTCATGTGAAGTGGATTCGTGCGTACTGTTGAATAGTGAAGAAATAAGTGGAGAGCGAAATAATACACAGACACCGCTTAAGAAGTTCTATCTGGACAATGCTCTGATATCAGTGGAAGCTGAAGAAACGAAAGTAAACGAAGTAGACTTCTACTCAGTGCCAAAGCAAAAAAATTTGATGCACAACAATGTTCACTCTGGACGGCAACTGAAGACACATACGCACAATTCTCTTCTGAAGTTTTTGATCCAGCTTTGCATAACAAATCCACATTCAGATGCGCACAATCACAAACTGGCGCCATTTTAGACTTCTTAAATTTTCAACGCAGGAAACTTTGTACGTAATTTATTGAATACCACAGCAATGAACTTCATGCGCAATCATCTCCATTAGGACCTGTGAAGCGAAGTACACCTGCTATATGCATAATGAAATCAAAATCAAATATTTTCCTAAATATAAATAAAATGCATGTACTTACAATCAAACAAATGTGTCTTCTATCTTTAAGAGACTCAAGTTGGGGCGCTTCCTCTAAGATTGAACAAAAAAATAAAGAAAAAGAAATATTAATTTTGATATTCAGATGCCGCATAAAGAAAACGTGATCCAATTAATAAAGTTCATTAAATATTAAACAAAATTAGACCAATGTCTAGTAGCTTCTTGTAAACTTAAACTACAAATAACCCATCTCGTTGAGATTAGCCGCACGTCCTTTAATATTAACACCTATCTTCGTGCGCTGCTGTCCTCTTCGGACTACTGAGGGTCCCACGTGGAGAGAAAACGGTCCTTCTTTCTCTACCTAAATTTAAACTAGCTACTACATTCTAATTTTTGCGATTACCAGACATTTCCCTTTAACGTTAAGAAGCCCCATTCCTCTCAGTTTTATGGAGAATTAATTAAAAATTAACATTTCTTGACAAATAAAATCTAAGCTTTCATAGGGGTTGCGCGAGAATTATCCCAAAATATTTAAGATTTAATTTTTCTTTTAATTAACCCACAGTCTAAATTAGCTATGTTTCAAATGCAGTTTAATAATTTTGGTAATCACAGCACAGACGACCACGAATAGCCCCAAAACATAACTAGTCCACCTTAAGAGTCCCTCGTTGGGGTATCTGCCTGGAGGACGATGTTCGTAGAGCTAAATTTTTACCATTTTTCCTAAAAGCCAACCAGATACCCATTCCATCGTAGTTCCTCTTCTGCTATGTTGCCATCACAGCACAATTCCACACTCGGCACAATCGTCTCTCCAAATTCGTAACTCGCAACCCACATACTCTATTTTTTTTTATTTTTGCTAATTTATCGCTAGGCAGTCCTAATCCATTTTAAATCTCTCTACTAATTTAAACTAATTTAAATCTCTCTTAACTTGATGAATAAAGAAAGGCCTTGCAGTTAATTGGAAACTAAGCTAAATTTTAATTAAGCTATTAAAACTTTTGCTATATTAAGAAATAGAATTTAAAAAAAAAATTAAAATATTAATTTTAAAATTTTGTATTTCCATAAGTTAAATTTAAAATGCAAAATCTAAGCAATTTAAATTTCCTCAACTTGGATTCCTCAGCTGAAAATAAATCAAAATCTTAAAATCTAAAATTTTCAAACTCCCAATTACAGAAATTTAAAAAGTTAGGGGGGGGGCCGCGCCCCGCCCATCTAACTACACAGCAAAGAAGAACTAAAATTACTGTGGTCGTCTGTGCTTGCTTAAAGCTAAACTATCCCCAACTACAATAATACAACTGAGTCAAGATTTAGAGCCATATTTCCACGATGTATTGAATTGTACTTTTGTGTGTGAGGGAGAGTAGGACGGGGACATTACGGTTTCTCTATCGCTAAATGTTTGAGTGTCAACCGTAATTTTGTTGTCCTCAGTGGAAAACATGGCTCTTGCCCTAGGAAAGAGTAAGGGAGACAATCTATACTCATCTTTTATATAAGATGGCTTCATTCCATCCATGACGACGAATCCAGAGCCACAAACGGGAAAATGAACACCAGCGACCACATCCACCAGTTCCACCAGCGACACTTGTTGCCACATGGAAGTCGGTAAACTAGAAAGTAAAATTTTAAAGATTAAACATCTGTAAGCCTTTCAAATTAATTTCTAAATTAAGATTGGTGTAAGTATTAAATTGCTCGAAGAGATTAGCCCAATTCCATAGATTTAAGTAGAAGGAGTAATATTATTCAATTCCTTCTTTTTAATAAATAAAACTA
This sequence comes from Rhysida immarginata, assembly GCA_023313115.1. NCBI lineage: Eukaryota > Metazoa > Arthropoda > Chilopoda > Scolopendromorpha > Scolopendridae > Rhysida > Rhysida immarginata. Next base: position 807,930 of record JAHWFO010055944.1, read on the forward strand.
TTTAAATAAGTTTACAAGTTCTCCAATTGTTGTGCAAATTGAGTGATGAAATTCCTTGTAGAAACAAAGATGACCATTAACTAGAACAATTGGTCATTATTTCTACAAGAACTTCATTACTCAATTTGCGCAACAGTTGGTGAACTTGTATATTTAAATCATGTATTTTTGAATCACTATTATAGTCAGTGCGAATTTAAGGGGATGGCTACAGGGGCCATTATTGGTCCTAAACTTATACCAGTTAGATATATTGTAAAGATTTTTAATGCTGCAATAATTTTACAAATTTACATTTACAAACTTCAGTATATGAAGGACTCCAGGACCATCACTTCCCTGAGGAGGGGGGGGGGGGGGGTTATTTTAAAAAAATTAAATATAGCCAAACCACCTGATTTTTCCCCCCCCCCCTTGACCAAATTCTAGATTCGCCACTGATAATAATGACCATCTGTCTTAGGCGACCAATTTAATTAGGACTAATAAGAATAGCGTAATCATTAATAGTGATAATGCGAATTTAAAAGTGGCGAGTGTGTGAAAATCATCGCGGTTCAAGTAAGAATTTGCTCTTATGGCTCAACACATGCAACAGTTCTTAACATTTAAAACTATCCTGAAAAGCTTACAGCAGGATCTCAATTTGTAATAAAATGAAATCCAAATTTTAATAAATTACAAATTTAGCTCTTCGAGAATTTTGCGTAATCTGATCATAAATGTAGACACTTGAATTAGTAGCCTCATATTAGAAAATAAGTTTTAAAAGTACTCCTCATACTAGTCTAGGAAAAAAAAAATAAAAATAAAAAATCGTAAATGCGTCAGCAATATGGTGTTTCAAACTGCTTAATATTTCTACATAAGAGGTGGGCATAAATTCTCAACACGATAAACACCAAACAAAATACACGCATAAAACGTGAATTAAACGCACCTAAACGTTCTTCCACTATCAGCCATCTTTAATAAGTCTCACAGAGATAGTACAAGACTATCTTAGCTGTTAAGTAAATTATAAATAATGTAATTTGAGAAAAATGCTTATACTAAAGCTTGCATTATTATTAGATATCTGGAAGAACCGCGGGTCTTGTTGATGGGCAATTTTGACGCCTAGTTTCCTGTACTTAAAAAAATGGCTCAACATAACGGTTTTTTTGTTTTTAACGTGCTAGCTCAACAAAGGAAAAAAGACCGAAGAGCATTTTAAGCAAATCAAATCCAAATTTAGAAAGTGAAAAATTAGCTTTAATAAGCATTAACCAACCAATCTAAATATTTATAAGTAAAAACATAATCTGAATTCGTTACCACATCAAGTATTAACATTTACATTTCGTCAATCATTCAAATATGAAGAAGAATTTCCCACATTAACCGGAAAGAATATTCCAGAACATTGACGAGTCGCACGAAGTTAAAGGATTAACACGAAATTAGCCACATAAACTAGAAGTTTTAGCAAATGTATATAATCTAAGTAATAGTTTATTTCGAATTCCAATAAAATAAAACTTTCACTCCGTTAAATATGTTTTATGCAAAAATAACGGCCATTACCTTGAACGTTAAAACGAGTGTTTTAAATATTAAAAAAAAAAAATAAATAAATAAATTACACGAATTAACTTGAATTTAATAAAAGAATTGTTTCAATATAAAAATATTCACGATAAAGGTCAAAATGAGCCAAACTCACTGTGAAAATTCTCCTGGTCACCCTACAGAAGAACACAAGACAGGACTTGCCTTCGACCGTGAAGAACCAAATTGAATTCAAAATATCCGCCAAGGATCGAATTGGACGAGTGAGCATGCGCAGTCAACAATATTGATAGATATTGATTGGAGACGCCCGATTTAAGGGGAGGAGAAATATAAGTTTTTTGTAGTTGCCCTCCCTATATCCATGCATAGCAACAGCGGTTTGGGATCTTCCAAATACCTGGATTTAATTTGCATAGTTAGCTGTCCCCTGCTCTTCCATTAATAGTGGAAGCGGTCCAAGTACTCAATTTTTTTGGATCAATAATTAATAGTAGCTTATAAACGATTTAGATAATGTCAGTTAAGCTATTACAACCAAGAATTGTAAAATTGAAAATAAAGAAGAATTCATAATGACACCTCTCGTATTTATTTATTTTCGTTATAAAGAAACATACAAAATAATTGAGCATTTCCAGAACCCGTGATTGGCTTATAAGGAGTGTTCACCTGAAAACTAAAAAAAGACGTGATTTTTATTCATGACTGTCATACAGTAACTGAAAGTGATAGGTTATTACCATTTGAATTGCTTTTTGATTAAATTTACTGCATTATTTTTGTTTTACAAAATCTGCTTGTAATAACATTGTCCTTACTTGATTATATAGTGGTGTAGTTCTTACTTGATTGCTTTAAAGTTGGTTGGTATTTCTTCATTGTCGCAGATTCTGAAGCATTTCATGTTTTGTAGATTCTGTTATGATGATGATGAGTCTTTCACCCACATTCGGAGCATCCAATTCTACATCACCTTCTTCATTGTCTGACTGCGAGAATAACTCGTCTGGTGTTTCTTCATTTTTAAAAGTTGTCGTTTTCATGTTCTAGCATGTTATCAGCTTCTACGAATTCTTCAAATGTTGTATCGCTAATGACTATAGCGCTAGAAATCGTCTCTTTTTTATAAGGATCCCACCATCTGAATGCTTTTCACAATCAGGTGATTGGTAGAGACGAGCTTTCTTAAAATGGTCTCATTTCATGCTGCATACATGATGTCCTAAAAAGGATTGACGGTTTTTAAAATGGAATAGCAGGCAGACGGTGGCAGTCATTCTTGCAGGAGATTAAAGTGTTTGGTCAGAATTTCTAATGGTACGTTTCCTTGTGTTTTACGGACCGATCTTTTCGGAGTGCGCGTAATGACATTCTTAACGATTTGCTCTACCGGTTCGTGTAAATTTCTCGTACAACTGTTTTACTGGAATCTAATGAGTTAGCGGGCATCGTTGGACGTCCGCGATCGGCCATGGTGGCACCAAACGTTTAGTCTGGACGCCAAGTCCGAAAAAGATCTGTCCGCAAAACATCACGAAACCTACCAAAACCAAGTTCTAATCTCCTGCAAAAATAACTTTAAGAACTATCACCGTTTATCTGTTATTCCATTTTAAAATCCGTCAGTTCTTTATAAGACACCCTGTATATACACACATTCATATATACATACACATTCATATATATACACAATCATGCACACACACACATTCATCTTTCCTTTTCCTGGAGAATATTCTATTTCTTTATCGTCTATAGAACCTACGTTTCGTAATAAATATTGCTCGAGCTGACGTCTGCATGAACGTTTATTAAACTGATCCCTTGATCTTTGGACTGAAGTTTGCTAGTGCAATTTGGAGGGATAACACTACTTTGATATTTTTCAGTTTCGGTCCGCCGTTTCGAGGAACCGTACAATGATCATTATAGCACCACACTTGGAAAAACCATTCGCGGAATAACTAAGAAGTCATTCATGCATTTTTTGCTGTTTTTGTACATGCATGGTAACGTTTTGTTTTTAAAACGTCTTAGTTTTGCATATGTCCCAATCACAAATGGTTCTTTGCTTTTGCTTCCACGGTGACATATTGAATGAACTAGAATTTTATTCCTTGTGTGTAGTATGAGTGAGAATCAGAAAGTAACGGGGATTTGCGTTTCATAAATTAATTTAAAACATTCAGAGCAAACCAAATTAATTTTGGAGACTTTGTTTTGTGGTTCATTTTTTAATTGAATCGCCGCATTTGTTTATGAATTTATGAAACGCAAATTTCCGTTACTTTCCGATTCTCCCTCAGCTTTTCATTCAACGACTTTTCTATTTAAACGATCCTGTGTTCTCAGTACATTGTATTCTTGCTGAATGATGACCACTTGGTGGTTGAAATATACATACAAAAAGTAAAATCTAGTCCGTGTGGACAAGAGGTTTCGTTATTGATCCGTATCCACAGATGGTGTCCAATTCAAACCGAGTGTTTTGTTAGGCAGAAGATTATAGAAGAATCCTGAATTAAGCCCATCATCTGAAATCTAATCCTGAATCATCACTTCTCGTGTGCTTTTCCAACGTTTTCAATTAATGACTCGACTAATGCTTCTTCGCCTTCCATCCATTCGAGCGTTTACGAAACTTTTGCAGCCACCATCCACTGAACACGGGCTGCAAAAGTTTCGTAGACATAGTCTTTATGGGCTGCAGCCCAGGGCCCTTTCGTTGAAAAGGGCCCCATTCCGCGCTTAAAAACAATTTACATTAAAAAGCTATTACTTAGCCCAGCCAACACCTCCTATAAAGAAAGCTTCGGCACTGAAACGTCGTCATACATTGTTACATCATCATAAGTTGTCCTTTGTTAACTAATAATAAGCCCTCCATTCGGACGACTTATGAAGCTGTAACAATGTATGACGTTTCGGTGCGGAGGCTTTCTTTATAGTGCGGAGGCGTTGGCGTAGGGCCCCCAAAATTAACGGTCAGGCCCCGGTTGGACACTTGAAAGTCATGCACGTCAAGATTTTTTCTAGAATTGGACTAGAAATTGAAATGTTAGCAGATCTTAGTGGTGAGCGATGTTAAGAAAACCCATCGTCGATGTATCGATATTGGCATCGGTATTTTAAAAAAGAGTAACTACATTTTAACATCTACTTTTGAACTTAAAATTTCTAAGTAACCACCTGAAATTTAGTCTAAAACTTTTAAACTAAAGGTAGCATGGTATTATTAGAATTTTTAAAATTAATATTGAGTAGACAAAAACAAGGAAGATGATGTCTTCATCATCATTGTCTTCATCATCATTTTGGGTCTTTATTTCAGTTTTTATTGAGAAATGAGATCGTGTCGATTTTGTCCTGCTGATAAGAGTACCAAGCCTTAGGTTATAAAGAAGCTAACTCGAAGACCTTTACTGCTCAGGATTGCATCACTCAATGTGGGCACCATGACATGAAGAGGAAGGGAAATTGTGGACATGATGGAAAGAAGAAAGATTGATGTCATGTGTGTACAAGAAACAAGATGGAAGGGAGACAAGGCAAGAGAACTAGCAGAAGGGTACAAGATTTTCTAAAGCGGTGCAAGCAAAGAGGGCAGAAATGGAGTAGGGATCATCATCTCACGAAAGATGAAGGAAAACGTAATAGAAATGACATGATTTTGAGGATGAAGCTGGATACAGGGGAAACAATCCATATAGTGAGCGCTTATGCCCCACAGATTGGTACAAGTATGGGGATGAAGGATGCTTTCTGGAAAACCATTAATGAAGAGCTAAGCATCGGCGGATTTAGGGGGGGCTATAGGGACTTAGCCCCTCCCTGGCGAGTATTAATTACTGTATTAATTGAGTATGACGCCACCGACCAGTGGATGGGGCTTAGCCCCCCATTCATTTTACTTTAAATCCGCCGATGGAGCTAAGACAACTGGAAGAGAAGATAGAGTGATCATCGGAGGGGACTTTAATGGACACATTGGAGCCAATAACAGAGGCATAGAAGGAATCCATGGAGGGCATGGTTTTGGAGACTTGAATCAAGAAGGTGAACAAATCGTAGATTTCGCTGGGGCTTTCGACTTTGCCCTGGCCAACTCCTTCTTCAACGAAAAAGAAGAGCACTTGATCACTTTTAAAAGTGGTGGAAATAGCACTCAGATTGACTACTTTATGTACAGAAGAAAATATCTGAAGGAAGTGAAGAACCGCAAAGTCATCCCTAGTGACCACGTGGCAACGCAACACCGCTCATTGCTCATGAACCTCCAACTTTCGATACACGCAGGGGCGGCGCGAACCAGTAAGCACAGTAAGCGTCGCATGGGGGCGCATTGCAGAATGGGGCGCCAACCAAGGTTGAAAGGTTTGCATAGATTTGCATGGGGGAGCCGAAGAAACTAGTGCCGCCCCTGCATGCAGTCATGGAGAAAGTGAAGACGAAGGATAAGGTGAAGAAGATCAAGTGGCTCAAACTAAAGGACACAGATAATAATAATAATTATAAACTGGAGATTGTCTCCAAACACAGGTAATATTTGAACCAGGAACCTCGACTATTATGGCCGACGCCTCCATCAATTGGGCTATCGCAGACACTCGGACAGCCAAGCTGTCACAAGGTGTCTTATGTACAGGAGAAATTATCGGAAGGAAGTGAAGAACCGCAAAGTCATCCCTAGAGTCCACGTGGCAACGCAACACCGCCCATTGCTCATGGACCTCCAACTTTCGATACATGCAGTCAGGGAGAAAGTGAAGACTAAGGCTAAAGTGAAGAAGATCAAGGGGTTCAAACTAAAGGACACAGTTTTGAGGCACAGATTTAAGGAAGCAGTCTTGCAGAGAGTTTCCAGAGATTTTAAGGATGTTCAAAAGTGGTGGAATACAAATGCAGAGGCCATCAGGTGTGCTGGCAGGAAAATCTTGGAAAATAAGGAGAGTTGGTAGTGGAACCAGGAGGTGCAGGCAGCAGTACAGGAGAAGAAAAAGGCAAAAAAAAAAAGGTGGGAGTCAACACATGCCCCAGCAGACCTAGAAGTCTTTAAGATCAAGAATAAGGAGGCAAAGAAGAAAGTAGCATAAGCGAAGGCCAAAGCATGTCAAGGGATGTATGATGACTTGTCGGAAGGGCAGAAGAAAATATATAGCAATGCCAAACACAGAAGCCGGACAGCAAAAGATATCGCACATATCAAGCGGATCAAGAAGGCCAGTGGAGAAATCCTGAGGAACACTGGGGCGATACAGAATAGATGGAAAGGGTACTTTGAGGAGCTACTAAACGTAGAGAATGAACGCAAATACCATGAAGACGAAATACCAAATGAGGGACTGACAACCCACATCACAAGGAGTGAGGCTAAGCTAGCACTGAAGCAGATGAAGAGAGGGAAAGCAGTTGAACCGGATGGACTCCCGGCTGAAGTCTGGAAGGCCCTTGGAGAGGAAGGGCTGGATCTGCTATGGGATCTCTTGGTGAAGATCTACAGAGAGGAGGAGATACCAGACGAATGGAGAGAAAGCATTCTTGTCCCAATCTACAAAGGTAAAGGAGACATCCAAATGTGTGACAACTACAGAGGAATTAAGCTAATGTCACAGACCATGAAGATCTTGGAGAGGATCCTGGACAAAAGACTGAGAGCTGAAGTTAGTAATGGGAGTCAACAGTTTGGTTTCATGCCAGGAAAGTCAACCATTGATGCAATCTTTAGCTTGAGACAAACGATGGAGAAGTTCCGAGAGAAACAACAAGAACTCCACCTGGTCTTCATTGACATGGAAAAGGCATAGGACAGAGTGCCAAGGCAAGATCAAGAAGTTTGGAGGAGCCTCAGAGTTAGAAGCGCATCAGAGAAATATGTCAGGTTAATTCAAAAAATGTATAGGAAAGCCACGACGAAAGTGCGAACCTGCCTGGGAGAAACGAGTAGCTTTGAAGTGAGAGTGGGTCTCCACCAGGGCTCGGCACTGAGTCCTTCCCTGTTTAACATAGTGAAAGATGTCATATCTGAGAAAGTCAGGGAAGAAGCGCCTTGGAACATGCTCTATGCGGATGATATACGTAGTTTTATGTGCAAGATCTAGAGCAAAGGTCGAAGAAAAGCTAGAGGATTGGAGGAAAGCTCTGGAAGACAGGGGAGTGAAAATCAGCAGAAGCAAGACAGAATATATGGGCTGCAACATAGAGGCCCAGAAAAATGAGGAGCTGAAACTGACAGAGACAGCAATCAGGAAAACTGACCACTTCAGATACCTTGGTTCGACAGTTGATGAATGGAGTGAGACGGGTCGGGAAGTGACTAGCAGAATACAGACAGGTTGGAAAAATTGGAAAGTAGTCTTTGGAATCCTCTGCAATAAGAAGATCCCTGTGCGTCTAAAGGGCAAAGTTTACAGGAGGGTGGTTGTATGGAATGGAAACACTCTCTCTAATATACAAGGGGATGAAGGTGGCAGAAATGAGAATGTTGAGATGGATGTGCGGAGTGACCACAGAGTAAAGAAATAACACGTATTTCTTTACTCTATGTGAGTGACGCGAGCAGACAAGATTAGAAATGAGCGCATCCGAGGGACAGTGAAGGTTACAGATATTGAAAACAAAATCCAAGAAAATAGACTGAGATGGTTTGGCCATGTAATGAGAAGAGACGAGGACTACACTGGCAAAAGAGCTATGAATATGAAAGTGGAGGGAAGGAGAAAAAGAGAAGATGGCAAGATATTGTGGATGAAGATCTGAAATCAAAGGGGCTCAGAAGGGAATGCACAGAGGACAGAGAGAAATGGAGCAAACTCATCAAAAACAGCGACCCCACATAGAACTGGGAAAAGCTGGAGATGAAGAAGAACATAAAAAATGAAGGATGTAGAAAGAAATTTCATAAACTAATGCTATGTTTAAAAATGAGAGCTGTCTAAGAAATTTTTAATAAAAAAATTTAGATCTTTTGACGTTATTTGTCAGTTAAATATTTAGCGAAAAATTTGTTAAAATGCTTCTCATCAAAGATACGATGTTGCCTGAGTAATCCAGTGATCACGTGACCAAAGAATGACGTCACGAAGGTTCTGGTTTCAAGTTTCGTTTGCCGGTGGCGTTTCATCATTACGCATCATTGGTTTGTATTCCTCCCGATCAGCTGCTAATGCTTGGTTTATCAGCTCATTACTCCGTACGCCAATAATCACGTGCAGTTGTTAGTGCATTATAAATCGATTTTCTTTTTAGGAATTCTATGGTTTCATTAGCAGAAAGAACGGAGCTATCGTAGGAGTCTACTCTCGATTCAGCATTGATCACATCGACCAACAACAAACAACATAAAAAACTATTGTAAAGGGGAGTTAGATGGTTAACTAATTCGATTCTTCTTTCTTACTGAAAAAACATTGTCAAGAAACTGAATGAATGGAAAGGAGAAGACTACTTCTTCCTCCTTTCGCTTTCCAAAACGTTGTGTTTTTTCCTTCGTGGCATGGAAAGAAGAAGGCGTGGACCATGTAGATATGGCCGAGACAGCTGATTGTGACGAATTGCAAAATGTAGACCTTTGTTTCTGACGTTGTCCATGAAGTAAAAAAAAAAGAAAAAAAGATGGAAGAGCAGAGCTCGTTTATGGGCCACGGCTCCCTTAAAAGTTTCATTTTAGAAACGCCTCGCGAAATCTCCATAGGAAACGTGCGATCCTGTAGAGTGGCTCCTAATTTTCTCTTCATTGGATTGCTCGATACGGATTCCAGTCTGAACATTTACATCTTAGGACGTCATTCCTTATTTCCTGCATGTCAACAAGTACAAAGGTACGTATGGTGTGTATGTAAGCTTGGCATAATGGTAGATATCTCCCACTCCCTGAATACATTAATTAATTCCCCCTGGCATAGCACAAAATTAGATCGCAGAAATCTATTTGGAAAAAAATTCTTTTTTAAACATGTCGGAGATGTAATATATTTATTGAGTCATCCAATATTTGTAAACCGTTAACATCTTTAAGTATTATTACGTGGAACTAGTTTCAGTCTGTAATCCAAGAACATTTAAAACTAATACCGCTGGCAGTGATTGGCGTTACAGCTTCATTTTCATTAGCTGGTCATTCTATCTGAACTTTTTCAAATCGAGACAGTCTTCATCAATCCAATCACTGTGGTCAGTAATGATGGAAGTGTGTGTAATCGCAATTTTTGTGCACTAAGCTGCGACAGAAACTGAGATCGCAGTGGATTCGAAATGCTCCAGGTCCGTAGCTATAAAAAATAAAAAAAGTAATACCAGTTTTGAACTAAACCAGCAACTGTGGATAATAAATGCAAGTTTTTGTGGACAAGATGTGTTATTCTTTTCATCAATGCAAGAACGACAGGAAACCACTGATCCACATAAGATATTTATTAAAACGTATGCACATTTCAGCAGCCAAGCTGCCTTCTTCAGCCTATACAAAGACCTGATCAGAACAAAGTAAATCTGTTCTGATGCAGGAAAGAATTACATCGTCATATATATAGTAAAGTGGGGTTGATTATGATCCAATTTTCTAATACCATAAGCACGAAAATATATATACAAAAATAAGTTATTGGTAGGCAGTCTTCAACTAATCATTGGTCCTGGTTGGATTATTCAGTCTTTTGGTCAGTTTAGGCAGGTGTAAGAGATTCCCAATGTCCATCAATTGGCTCACATCCAAAGGGCCCGAGTCACTGTTCAGCAATCTTGAGGGGTCTTCACTGTTTATAGCATATGACTCAATAAAGTTCAGCAGACGTGGGTCGCTAGTGCTATGTATGATGTCGAAGTCTTCATGTCTGAAGTGATGTCGCTGAACTCGATCCAACTGAATCCTGAATAATCCAACCAGGACCAATGATTAGTTGAAGACTGCCTACCAATAACTTATTTTTGTATATATATTTTCGTGCTTATGGTATTAGAAAATTGGATCATAATCAACCCCACTTTACTATATATATGATGATGTAATTCTTTCCTGCATCAGAACAGATTTACTTTGTTCTGATCAGGTCTTTGTATACGCTGAAGAAGGCAGCTTGGCTGCCGAAATGCGCATACGTTTTAATAAATATCTTATGTGGATCAGTGGTTTCCTGTCGTTCTTGTCAAGTTGTGTCCACAGTTTCTGGCTCCATTTCCCTCTTCATCAATGCAGTTATTGACAACCAATGAATTCGCATACTTTTCTTCTTCCTTGATCTTGTCACAAATGACCCGCTCTGATACGAGCTAAGAGTAACTAAACTACGGATGCCTACAAGAAGAACATGGAGACGACCTGCGACTTGTCCACAAAGAAGTTTATTCGACATATACGTACGTTTCGGATGCTAATTAGTGTCAGTCGTTCAGTATGAGCATTCGAAACATACATCTATGCTGAATAACTTTCTTTGCAAACAAGTGATAGGTCGTCTCAGAGTTCTTCCACTCTGATAAGTTTCACAGTTCATGTTTAGTGACGCTGAGGTTGGTGTGATTTTTTTTTTTTTTTTTTTTTTTTTTTTTTTTTTTTTTAAATTTATAAAAAATGGAGCAATTAAATTTTGATTTCAGTGCAGTAAAACTGCACCTGAAACATTTTCTATGAATGTAAGCTGCATACAATGTTGATTGTCCAATTCACAGTAAGGCGTTTGAGTGGTATACACTCATTATAAAGGGGTCACGCCGTTAGCAAACGATCCGAGAGAGGGGTGCCCTTTCACAAGCATCGTTGATGGGAATGTCAAGTTTATACATGCTGTTCCAAAAGAGGTATTGGACCGACCTTAGAAGAGAATCCGAAGGGTTAGACCTGAATTGTGCTGCTTGGGAGAATGGCTGCTTCTACTCCATGACAATGCATCATCTCATTCTTTGCTAATTATCTCTCAAATTAGCCTAAAAAATTGGTTACTGTGATTAAGCATCCTCTCTGTTTGCCAGCTCTAACCCCCAGCAGTTGCCTTTTTGTTTTGCTTCCAAAACTTAAGGTCATTGTTGAAAGGTTGATAATTTGATATTAACAACCATCGAGAATGTGTTTTAAACACAATTTCAAAAGATGAATTTTCCAAGTCTTTTAGCAACTTTACAAAGATCCAAACAGTAAGGAGTGCAATGCATGCAAAATCTTAAATAATAAAATCACATTTTGGAATAAGAACGTCTTTATTGTTTACATTAATCCTAGAGCTTATTGAAGGCAGTCTGTTATTCACCCATGGTTGCAGCACACACTAAATTTTGATCAAAGAAAGGGTCTAGGTCAGTGTTTCTACAGTATCTGGATTCAAAGCATCCCTTTTCACTGTTTATGATGAAATGAGATGTATAAGATATATCCGAATTGATGGGAATTTGTAATTTTTGATTTTCTTTTTTTTTTTCTTTCCTTTTTCTTTTCAATGCAGTACAGTAATTGAGTGATTGAGTTATTGAACCTCAACAAAGCAATTATTAACGTGTGCGTGCCCATGTCAGCAGTGCTTAAAAGATGTATTCATTCTTGACGAATCAGTTGTTATACAACATGCCATTATCTTGGTATTCTTTAAGGTCGCTGTTTAAGCACGTGAATTCAACTTGAAAGGGTCCACAAAAAAGCCTGAAAAGTTGATACAGCCGAGCTAAGATCTTGATGGTCACATTTCTGAAAATAGAATTTGAAAAGTTAATCCATTTTCAAGTTATCATGCAGACAGTAGACGGCCGGATAAATGTATAGACCAAGTGTGCATTCTTATAGGTAACTTTTTACTAAAGCTCTTGATAAGAAGAAAGAAAGGCATGGAATTGCTTGCATACGAAGATAAAAACCTCTTGCCACAAAAATTGTCTAAGATATGAAATGCTGGAGAAGTATTTTGAAGGCTATGCCTTCATTTTCAGTTGTAAGATTAAGCCTGTCCTTAAAATTTATCTTGCAGTATTCACAATCAGTGGCCTTTGTGTTCTTTTCCTATTACACTAAACCATTAGCCTGAAAAGGAGTCTGTCAAGTGAGAAATTAACCCTTTTGCTGGTAAAGCAGATATATCCACACAAAATTTCATTACCTTTACCTACAAAAATCTGATTCATCCCACAGGGTTTTAAAAACTTCTTCTTATCCTGCTAAAAGGGGATAATTTCATTTTCTCAGGAATGAAAATAAAATTTAATTATGCAGTGAAAGGATTAAGAGCTGATAGAGATAATATGCAGTGACAATGTTTTTTTGTGAGAAAACTTTACAGAAATAGGACTAACACAAACACTCTTGCCCCAAGGCAGGTCTTGAACATGCAGTGTTGTGATCCAGAAGCTGGCAGAAGCCACCTGAGTTGCTTATGAAACAATATAGATTAGGGGACTAAGAAGGAGGAGGCTTGTGTAAATGGTTAGAATCATTCTCATTGGTTGTTGAGCTCAACTGAAGGATCCAATCAGAGATGGCATACAAAATGCAGAGTATCTTTGATCAAAACACCAAAAATTTTGACTGTACAGTTATGCATTAAATTTAAGAAAAAACTGATTTTCTATCCTATTCGACATTTCATTGCGCTTTACAGGGTGTTATACTGATGTAAGTGTTATACCAACATGGTCAGAGTCATCTAGAGCATTCGGTGTTGTTTTACTATATCAGTGTTGAATAATTGAATGATTGAACAGACAAAAAAATCCTATGTAAGTAGGGTATTATAGAATTATAAATATAACAATCATGTGATCAGTAAAATAAGCTGGGAGGAGAATTCATCTAAAAGGGCCAGGAGAAAACTTGTACATCTTCATTTGAATTACAACATTTATTATCTTTGTATAATAATAGACATCTTAACGTAAGTAATTTTTCCAAATGCTTAATGAGCTTTAAAATTTGAGGTTTTTGCCCTCCTTTGTTCATACCCATAATTAGGGAATCCTGCTCTATATGGTCAAATGGGATAGGAAATGCCTGTTATCAGTGTTGGCAACATGTTTGACATGTTTGTATTCAGATCATAATATTCTATGTGCATCGTTTTGTACAAAAATGGTGCATTGTAAATGGGTCTTAAATATTTTACATGGTTCGTACGAGTCCTTGAAATCTTTAAAAATTCTTTGAAAGACTTTTTTTTGTTTTCAAGGTCCTTAAAAGTACTTGAAATGGAATAGAGTCATTGAAAAATCCTTGAATTCTTTAAGAAAGAAAAGTAGTACGGTAATTCCTCCATGTGGTTTTTCATGGACCACCTTTTTTCTCAACAGACAAAAATGCCAAGAAATGAGTAGTCACATCTTTCCCATACTAGTTTGTGGGAGAATTTCCTTCCCCTCCCCTTTCTGTACAAATGCCACTGTCCCAAGTTAAATGTCATTTGTATAAGTATTTGCTTTTCATAAATTTTAAAACATTTGATGAAATGGAAAAAAAAATTATGTATACAATTCATTTAATGATTCCGTGAAAAACATTATTTAGTCCTTGAATTTTTTCTTCATAAATGCGTGCGAACCATGATTTTAACAAGCATTCTTAATTAAAAAAATATTTTTCAAGCTTTTATTGGGAAGAAAATTTGGAATCTATGATGTCATCACGCTTCATTGTTCATCATCTCGACGGAAGTCTTGCTGTCTATTGCCTGAGTTCGAGTCCTTCACCTTCATTAGAAACTAATTGTCTGTTTACTTATAAGGATTTGCAGTTATTGCTAACTGAACAAGATATAGGTAATGAAATATTTAATTTTTATATTATTAAAAAATATATTAATTGAATTTCTGTTTATAGTTATTTATTTCATTTATTCATTCACATTATTTTACATTTTAGAGTACAAAGGCGATTGTCAGCTTCACTATTTGAGATTTAAAAGAAATGTTGTCAGCTTAATTTTGAATGAATCGAAATGTGTGTTCTTTAATGTTGAAAGCCAAACGATAGTCCAAGTTATTAATTTATTATCGTTTGTGAAGACTTACATTGACATTGAATTGCAGTTAGAGCAACTTTTATTACTTACAATGGAATATATCTGTATCCTTTTTTATGCCACTTCATATATTTCTAGTTTAATAACAACGATAGCAGAAAATTCACTATAATTTTCATTAGACAAAGAATGGAAATCCAAACTTACATAACTTTAATAGATGCTCTTGTCCATATAAAATAATTTATAAAAAATTGTATGTACATTTTGCCACCTTGTAGCCATCTCTTGGCAAAATGCAAACCCTAAGTACTTATGGTCAGAGCCAAGAACAACAAAAATGAAATGCAGAGAAAACCATTTGGATAGGCCACAAAGAAAAAGAATTTAAATCAAATCTGTGGTATTAAATAATGGAGTTCCCTAGGAAACCTTGGTCCAAATTTAATAGTAGATTAGAGACTTTCTTAATTTTAGCATCTCGTAATTTGGTGTTATCGACATGTCGTAGTAATGTTAAGTTCCTTTTTGGAAGAGTCTCTCTTATTTAATATGTGCTTGGCCACAGCTGATTTACTAGGACATTTGAAACTATCATGGGCCAAATTCACTTTTCATCTGCTCTCCGCATTACAAATATACTGTCCTCGATAAACCCGAGAGACGCTACTGAAATTAAACGTTCCACTTCTTGGGGTCTTACCGGGGGCGGGGGTCCTGACGTACCTGCGTGTGCCTCTCTGTTTTGGTCCTAAATATTGCTCTTCCTGAGACTCCTGTCATTTTTTTTTCCCCATATCAACAATGGTTGAGCCTTACAAAGACTGCTATAAACATTTAAAAGGTTTTTCCAATGATCAATGCGGGAACGATGCTTACGTCACGTTTGAAAAAAAAAAAAAAGAAAAGCATTATTTTAATGCCCTAAATCTCGGACCCAAAAACTGCAAACAATCGATCCGAGAAAACAGTTAATTTTCTCTATCTGGGCATCACAAAGAGCACAAATTGCCAATTCTGCCAAGTGCCCCTATGAATCAGTCAAGGGTGGTGTCCTGCTGTTAGAAATCATGCGGTTTGGAGTTTGAGGCACGTAGACTGTGTGTGGTATTTGCAATTGCGCAAATAGTGAAAATTAACCTGGAAAACTGTTTGTGCAGGAATGATATGTCAAAGTTGCTCCACTATGTGCTTTTCTGTTGGTGTTAAGTTGATGAATAACCTTTGAAAGTTTTGTTTGTAGTATGTATATGAAAATGTCCTTAATTGCATTTCAGATGTTGTTTCCATCATTAAGAATTGCCTGATGAAAAAAATTTCCTTTGAGGATATTCTGATTAATTTGAAAATTCCATCGTGTTCTTTTACTCCTTTTATGTTTACTGCAAATGAGAAGACATCTGCTCTAATTATTGCATCTGAGGAAGGAACAGTATTGGTGATGGATAAATTTCTAGAAGAAAATGAAGATGCTGCTCTTGGGTATTTAATATTTTGCCTCCTTAGATTTTTTGAAAATTAAAAAAAAAAATTTATAAAATATTTACAAAAAGAATTCTCCTAAATGATAGGACTTGAAATGTGTAAAATAAGTGTTTAAGCAAGCACTGTAATAGATATGAATAGTCAGTAACTGCAAGTCATATATTTTCAAGCACATCTCTTTTCAGGAATATTTGATGATGGCTATAATGAACAGCAACTTGTTATAGACCAGAAGAAGGTGACAGATTTCAGGATGCGATTTTCTTGTTTATGCCTCTGAGAGGATCGAAAGGTGTAAAAGTGTTGACAAAAATAAGGGAAAATTTGACTGGTCCCCATGTGGCTTTCAAATGGAAAATTTAATTTTCATTTGTACAAAAACTGTGTTTTGGGATGATTTTGACTGTGCTGCCATGTGCATTAAAAGACAGGCCTCAGAACAAATCACTTTTATCACTTTTAGTCACTTATTTTTAAAAGAATCACTTAAAAATCACTTTTTTTTTTTTTGTTTTTAAAGCAAACTGTCACTAAAATCACATTTTTTTAGCTAACGAATTTAATTCAGGCTGTGGAATTTTCTTTCCTGTTTTCATCAATAACGAATTTAATTTTCAATTGAAGATTGAATTTTTTTTTGATGTAAACAGAAGCATGTGGTAAATTACAATTTCATTGCTGACTGAGCCTTATAACTTCGTGTCCTGGAGCATAGGTAAAAATTTAGTTCAGAAAAAGCATGGCAATCACAACAGGATGCGGAGGAATATGTTAAGTTGTTTTGTTCATATCACCCGCAAGCTTGTGCCAATCCCAGTATAAGCACCATGTGCATATCAAATATATTTTAATGGAGGCCCTCCAGATGTGAAGATTATTTAAAAATTCACCAAGATTTAAAGCTGCCTAGAAATGTATTTATTAAATATGCACCCTGTAGATGGTTGACATTTGGAGATGCTGCAAAACGATTATTATAGTAATGGGAAGGAATTCTTTTACCAAACGCGTTTCCTCAATGACAGTTCAGCGAACGTTGCTGTGTATGGGGACCCGTAGCAGATGGCTAGTGCGTGCACCATTGCTGACGGCTGTTCACTGGTGACAAAGACTGATAATAGCACGCCAGTACCGCAACTGGACAGAGTGGCAAAATGTGGCTTCTATTTCCTAAAGCATATTCCATTAAGAAAAAATTCTGAAACTTTATGTTCAAGTTCATGTAGAAAAATTGTGAATTTTCTAAAAAAAAAAAAAAAAAAAAAAAAAATCCAGCATTAATAAAAACAGTTATATTTTGTAAAGTCTTTTGCAGAATTATACACAAAATTTTCACTAAAATTTCAAAAAAGTTAACCTCTTGTTCATATGCTGCATACTGAATTGTTTAATTTATTTCTAACACTTTATGGACGGATTACACAACATTATTTCTAACATCAAATGTTGCAAAAATTTTATTAGATGCTAGCTCCACGACAATGGATGAAAGTATTATATTTGCAGGAGAAAATTTGCTTCCTTTAAAATGAATGGAATACAAGAGAAGGACGAGACACAAGAACCCTGGAATACAATAAATAATAGTTATTAATTAAAAATACAAATTAAATAAAAAATAAGATATAATAAACAAAAATAATTAATCAAATTCAAAATAAAAAGCTGACGTTTCGGATAGAGACAGACTATCCTTTATCAAAGCAAAAAAGGATAATTCTCTAAAAGCAAATAGAATATTAGAGAATTATCCTGAAGTTATGAAAGTTGTACTAACGGACAGGTTTATATATAGTTTGCATGGGGAATAGTAAGACTGTATTGGCTGAAAAACAAGAAGAGAACAAATGAGATTAATTAGAAGAACTGTTGGGATAGGACAGGATGGAGGACAAATAGGAAATAATAAGGGGGCGTCGAGAAAAATGCTGTAGGATGATACACATGAAATTGAAATTATCAAAAAGTTTAGGAATGATAGGGTGCCTAGCAAAAAGATTTCATAAAATTCCCTGAATTTTCCTTGATTTTTCCTGATTATCAGCAGACAAAAAAGGCTGCCATGAAAGAATATTATTGACATCCGGTCCTGGCTTCCAAGATCGACCATACGCTATAATCCATTGGATTGATATCCGGCGAGTAGGGCGGCCGTTGCTGAGACGTGATGAAATCTGGAGAATGGCTCTTGCACCACTCCTGAGTCATTTTCGCTCTGTGAGCTGGTGCAGAGTCTTGTTGAAAGGTCCAATCTGCATTGCCGAAATGCTGCTGAGCCCAAAGAAGTACCACAGCCTCGAGAATGTCATGACTGTAAACTTGTTGGTTGATTTTGATCCCTTGATTTTGAAAACGAGGGGCGTCTTGCCACTTGCGCAAATTTCGCCCCAGACCATCACAGATGTGGATTTTGGCGACATTCGATGACTGCAGAGGTGCCGGGTGCCTCTGCTGACCACACTCTCTCGTTTTGGTGATTGTGTGCCTGCTCCACAGTGAAGAGCTGCTCGGCTGTGAAGAGGATGTCGCCAACTCATGCCATACACGCTTGTTTTCGTCTGTGAGGAGCTGGACATTTTGGAGCTTGTATAGGGCTTGAGTTTCAGTTCCTCTGTTGCCATTTTCCGCACCAATTCGTGGTTGATTCCGGTCTCACGAGCGATTTGTCTCATTGAGATCCTTGGATTTCGCTGGACTCTCTTTTTGATGATTTTGCGGTTCCTGGACGTGTTGGTGGGACGCTTTCTTCTTCTTCCTCGACGGTTGCCTTCCTGGCCAAGCTCTTTGAACCGTTTGACCACTTTGGAGACGACGTCTCTGCCAACATTGACGTTTTCCTTGACGAAACGGCTCCAAAATTGCACTGCATTTGCTTGACATTTCAAAACGCACATCAATTAACTCTTAATAAGTTGAAACACGGATGACTTGCCCAAGAACATGCAGTGATTGCAATGAATTAAACATTATTTGGTGGCGCTTTAATATATTCGTGCCTGGACGTGTCCATTTCTGTTGCCATAATTTATTGTCACCCTGTATTATTCTATCTTGATTATTACCGTGAAACCTCCAAATAGTGGACACTAATGGGGCTATGAATTTTGTCTGCTGAATAGGGGTGTCCTTTATTTAAAGGGAAAGTGGAAATTTTTGAATTTATCATCCCATGAATAAGGCCCCCGAAAAAGACCACATAGACAATTCAAAATTCCAGTAGTTTATTTGAAATATTCCTCAAGTTCACGTGATTATTTCAACTCTTTTGGCCACTTGCAATCCTTATGCCTGTCGTTTTCCACTGCTAAAGTCTTTTTTAGAATTCTTTTAATGCACATGGCAGCATTGTCAAAATCATCCCAAAACAGACAGTCCTCTGAAATTTAAATTTTCCATATGAAAGCCACATGGGGACGGGCCGAATTATCCCTTATTTTTGTCAACACTTTTACACCTTTCAGTCCTCTCAGAGGCATAAAATGAGAAAATCACGTCCTGAAATCTATCGCAGTCTCCTGGTCTATTAGGTGTACGGATAAAATTAAAACAAATCAGTACACGAAAATTTAGAATGAGAACAGTTTAAACAAACCTTTAATAAAAGATGCATGATAAATGTAATTTGTAATAAATCTTGTCCTGTTCTTCATTGTCACCATTAAATGTAATTTTTTTTTTTTAGGAAAAGGAAGGATTTTTAGTTAAAGATTTGTTACAAATTACATGTACAGTATTTGCCAGTTTTAGCTTGTTCAACTCGCCATCTTCATCAGATTGAAATTGTGAAAAATAAATTTGAAATAAGCAATTAACAATCGTAGTTAATCATGACATTATTGTTCAGATGTATTGTATGGTTCAGTATAGTTTTATGAGATGAAGATAAAGTAAAGCTTAAAAATTTTACAGGGTGTTTACAAATGATTGCAGTGATTTGACAAGGTTGCAGTTGGTCTGGCAGAATGATTTTCAAGAAGTCATTGAAATATGGCTGAGCACCATCCTCTTTCAGTCTGAAAGATGAAGTCTGCTCTGTTGGTATGCAGTTGTGGTTGATCCAGAGAGGTGTATCTTATTGAGCATCTCTATACCTTGTCTGCAATCGTATTTCATATTTTTCTCCTCGATATAATAAATAATCAGCAGATAGAAAAGTTATTTGACGAAAATAAAAAAGAAAAAAAAAAGTTAATGGCGTAAAGACACGATGTTGTGTACTATGTCTGATAAGCGACGTTTTTTGGTGACGTCACCCTCAATTGAAGCTGAGACAGGGTATAGATTGATGTATCCTGTCTCTCTTTCCTCTGCAAAGAAAAATGGCCATAAATTTTTGAGACTTCAGGCAATTCAAACAAAAGTTAAAAAAACAAAAAGATGCTTATTTTACATAATCTAACTTCATTAGCAACACTTCTTTATTTTAGGAAGAAAATTACAGCCATTACTCAAAATATGGTGACTAAATAAAACCTGTGACAATACAGTTCGGTGAATGATGGCGTATTGCTCGCTTACATGAAACAGCAGTTACTATCCTTCAAAGTAATCCCCGTCAATGGTAATGCACTTCTGGGAACACCTGTACAGTCCTGGAAGCTCCTGGCATAGTAGTTTTTAGGGATAGCCTTCAGTTGGGTCGTAACATTATGTTGGATGTCTGGCCACTTCGGGAGGCGTCTTCTACAGTGTTCTGGCCTCCTCGGAACCGTTTAAACCACTCAAACACACTTCAAAGTAATAGCACTTTCTTTGTAAACTGTTGTCATCATTTCATGAGTCTCTTTCGTTCGCTGATCCATTTTGGGTTTTGACCGTGCGTACTACGCCTTCTCTCTTCAATGTCCTGTTTAAACACAACAAAAACACACTTGCAGCGCTGATTCTCTCAAATTTGTTTAAACATGTCTCGACCTGTCTGGGGCAGGATACGACGATGGTGTACTCTTACGACCGTTAGCAATTTGACGTCATTCACCGAACATTATTGTCACAGGTTGTATATACTCCTGCTTTAGGAATATGTAATAATATCTAAAAAGTCACAGAAATATTCAACTCTAACTTGTGTTTATCTTAATGGGTAATTGCTGATATTATTGAAAAGTAGGTCTGCTTTAAAGTAATGTGGGATGTTTTATTGCATCATTATGGTTTCAGTATAAAGGAAATTTTCAAGAGCATTCAAGCTACTTCTTTGTCATCAATAATGATTTCACAATTCCTCATTTAACATTGTGATAAGATCGAATTAGTTTGAATATTTTTTTTTTTTTTAATTGATTGTAATCCAATACGTCCATCCAGGGACTATATGACCAGAGGCCGAGTTGGGTCCCTGGATTAACGACTGCTGTAGGATGGTTGCAGCAGCTGGGAGGGGGGGGGGGTGAAGATCATAGCTCACTAATGGTCGCCCATCCAGTGACCAGCCATGCCTGATGTTGCTTAACTTCCCTGAAGTTGTGTGTTCAGTGGAAGCCCACTAGGCCACGGCCTCCCCCAATACTTATACGTTTATTTTCCTTTTCTTTTTTTTTTTTTAAAGATCACCAATCAAATAAATAAAATGCTTATGTAAAATTACGTTCATTAATGCAATCATTCTTAGAAAATTTGTGAATAAAATATTTTTAGGAAGAACCATTTTTTGATTAATCATAAGATGACTGTACCAAATGCTTTGGCATGTGAAAATTTTCAGCCATATATTGCCTCAAATAAAGTGGATCCTTTCG
The DNA here is from genome assembly GCA_023313115.1 of Rhysida immarginata. NCBI lineage: Eukaryota > Metazoa > Arthropoda > Chilopoda > Scolopendromorpha > Scolopendridae > Rhysida > Rhysida immarginata. The sequence goes on from JAHWFO010055944.1 coordinate 829,633, forward strand.
TACATTCAGTGGAGAAAAGAAGCCCGTTAAACTTGCAATTTAGCAGTGGCAGTTTGTGGAAACAACGATTAAATTTACTCGAACAAAAAATAAATCTTGGATCGTTCCAGAGAAATAAGAAAAAGCCGTTTGGAGGTAACTAGTCTTTGTTTATGGAATTTTCTTAGAATTTAGTATTTTGTAAGCATAAAGATGAATTCAAAAATATTTTTATCATATTTAAACGACCTCCTATGAATAGAAAAATATAAAATGCAAAGATCTTAGAAGTGAGGTTGCTATGTTTTGCAGTCATTTTTACTGATGATACCAAAAATATTAGCACATACCATAAATTCCTTAATTGAAATCTGGAATAATTTTTACCTATTCTCATAAAAACATTTAGATATAAAAATTATCATTATCCAATTGGGTGCAGCATTTCTCTGCATTAATGGTTTCACCACATTTTAAGGACAAATAGCGAGTCATACTAGGTGGACACCACCAAACGGTCATTACCCTTATCTTTGCTTCAGCTTTTGTTTTGGGGCTTCATCAGTATCTAACCATTGTTTAACATCCAGTTTTCATCACAGGTCACTATTCTGTTCAATACCCAATTACACTTACATAGAGTCGAGTCACATTATTATGACCACCAGCTAATATCCTGAATAACTACCTTTAGCGGTACAGACAGCAGCTAAACTGCCCTAATAACCACCCTTAACGGCATGGGAGTGAGTCAGTAGATTCTGGTAGGTTTCTACTGGTAGCTGTTGCCATGCCGACTGTAAAGCATCCGATAGCTGCTAAAGGGTACACAGTGGTTGTTCCACAGCACGCACATGATGTTAAAAGTGATTCCAAAGGTTCTCGATTGGGTTGAGATCTGGCAAATTAGGGGGCCATGGTAGTACTTGGAACTCTTGGTCGTGTTCCTCAAACCACTCCCGAACAATTGCAGCCGTATGACACATCGCATTGTCTTGCTGTAATGTGCCATCCCCCTCTGGGAAGACAGTCGCCATGTATGGGTGTACTAGATCTGCAATTATGGATAAATAACCGAATCGGTTGAGAGTGCCTTCCACAGGTATCAGTGGGCCCAGACAATGCCATGAGAACACTCCCCACACCGTGACGCTGCTGCCACCAGCCTGAATTGTCCAACAATGGTTGCAGGATGCTTGTTCTCAGAGGTTTCTTGCCTCACCCGCCAACGACCGTCACTTCTGTGGAGCAGAAATCTTGACTCATCGGAGAAGGCAACCTTTTTCCAGTCAGAAGTGGTCCAGTTTCTGTACTGTTGGGAAAATGGAAGCAGTTTTTGGCGATGAACCTTCGTCAGCTTGGGTGAGGTGAACATCTGTCTGTTGCGTAGGCCCATACGTAGCAGGGTCCTCTGTACTGTGGTTTTAGAGACATGTCTGGTAGCACCCTTGTTGGTTTGAGCAGTAAGTTGGTCCACTGTAGCTTTTCGGTTGGCCTTCACACACCTTCGCAGCCAATGTTCACCTCTCTCATCAATGGCACGTGGTACTCCACAATTTCCATACCGTTTATTCTGAACGCTCCCACATTCCCTGTCATGGTACTCTTTAACTACAGCAGCACGAGAACAGTTCACAAACTGCATGGTTTCCAAAATATTGCCACCCTTGGCCCGAAAGCTGATTATATCCCCTTTTCCAGATCTGATAAATCGCGTTTCTTACCCATTGCAGCAAGGAGTGATATGTTTTTAACATAGTCGAAACCTGCCTTATATTAGTCACCTAACCAATTCCTGTCACGTGACATAGTTCCTCGGCTGGGTAACCCCGAAGACAAACTTAGGGGCTGGTCATAATAATGTGACTTAACCTTGTAGTTCAGGACAGGTTGACCTTGCAATGAAGGAACAAGTACAGTTGCGAGACCACTTTATCAGTGCGCGGGATCAATAAGGAAGAGGGGGTAGGTAGTAAGATAAACGTGCTCTAAAGACAATATACTTGCTTTCTATAGAATTATTTAGACATTGTTCATGCAATCTTACATAAACAATCTTTAAAATTTGCTGTTTCATTTGACTTGTTGAAAGTGTGCGACTTGAATAGTGACGGCGTGGAAACTGGCACGGTAGCTATGTTAAGATAAAGTTCCGAAGAGCTGTCTACACATGCTTTGTTAAATAAAAAATATGAAAAGGCCTGGATAATAGTATATTAAGTTTGTAAAATATGAAAAGTAAATAATTTTAATTGTGTATATTTACTATATAATTATATTAAAATAAAATGCTAGGAACTAAATTTCAGCCGCGCATGCATTTTGTCTTCTCTTTGCATGTACTTGTGCCTTCATTGCAAGATTAACCTGTCCTGAGCTATAGATTTCGACTTAACTTTAAATGTTATTGATGAGGTGTTATAATTGTCAAATCAACCGTTCTTGCTGGCTTGATTCTGAATATGGTGTGTATTTTCTTTTCTTGTTCGATCCACAGGCTCATCAACTTTGATGAAGATGAGGTTTCATAAAGAAAATTTGCATGTTTTTCATCCTCCTATGGGCTGTATTACCATTTGTGGTTTGCATAATAAAGTTCGTTATGGATATCTCTATTACAGTGTTGGTATCGGTAAAGCTTCGGAGAAAATGCTAGTCATTAAACTTATAGATTTACATAAACGAAGAGAACTGGCAATTTTTGAGTATGTTTTTGATGTTGTTTTCCTTTAAGTTAATTATTTTATTTATTTATTCATTATCCTTACCTTGATGATATTTATTCTTCTCAGGGTTAAAGAGCCATATCTTATTGTTGAAGGCAGTGGCAGTAATCATCCTGATTTAATTTTAACTGAACACAATTTCCTGATATTAATAAAAAACATATCTGAGGAAGTGTTTATTAATAAAGTAATATTTTGTTAATCAATTTATTTGGTTTCTTTTTTCTTTTATTTCCCTTTCTCTCCTCAGTTTACTATATTTTTCTCTTTCTAGTTAATTTATTATGGCAATGCAAACATAGCTGATACCCTCTCCACAACAAATAAATGGCAGAGCCTGAAATTGCCTGTGTATATCCTCAGCTTGGGTTTGAAGAATCACCAACTAGACACTGTCACATTCTTCATGAAAAACAGATTCAATGGTATAGCATTTTTTTTTAATAATAATTTTCTTTTCATCTCTTATTATTTTTATGAAATTACGCTAATGCTAACACAGTAAAGGCTTTGTTAAACAAGTTGAGACTTGATTTATCAGGACCTAAAGTCGCCTGTAAAGTGTTCCACGACCATATATTAGGTTTTTTCCATTTAACAATTACCGTATTAGCCCAAACATAAGGCGACCCTGAATTTTGAATAGCAGTAAAAAAAAAAAGAAGTTTTTTTTAGAATTTTTTGTGCCGCCAGTAGTTAAAATTAGCTGCAACAATGACTCTAAATTATGATTAGTTAAACAATTTATCAAATGGCTAATTTTACGATGCTATTTTGGCGAAAAAAATATCGCCTTATAGTCGGGCTAATACGGTACTAGTATAAACTTAGATTAATCTAATTTCTGGAATCACTTTTGAAAATGTGGGATTTAAAAAAGTTGCCCTATACGCTGCTGCCTTTGTACTACTGCAGTGCCTTTTAGTAATGTTAGCTAAAATTTGAGCAGAAACCAAGATGGTAGGTGACAGATCTCTGCCTGAATAAAAAAACAATGATAGTGATTAAAAGTAGAAAATAGTAAAGAAAATGAATTATTATTGCAATGATAGTTAATTTTACACGGCAGTAAATGCTTTCTATTCTGTGTTCATTCAAAATGTGCTCCTTAATTTTCCCTTATTATATTGGCCATTCCAGTCACGTTCATGCTTTGAATTTAATACTACAGTGAAACCTCCTTGTAGAGGACATCTATAATTAAGGGACAGTTTAACAAATCCCGGTCCCTTTGTATAGGAACTCTTGTACTTATACCTCTATTTAGCAGACACTCTAATTAGAGGACACTTCCTGATATTTGTGCTTTCCAGTTTCTTGTTTAGTCATAAATCGAAAGCTGCATATTCCTGAATTTTTCGAAAATATATGAATTCAAAGTCAGGTAAAATATTCATGCAATTGGTAAACCCATTCTGAGTAACATGTACCGCTTAAAATAACCACTTTATCATTTCCCTCTAAGCCAATGGGAGCTATCATTATAGTACTGCAATCACTATATAAACTACATTGGATTCGGTACCCTTCATTTTACTGCTCGATTGTCATTAGTACAGTCGGCAACAAAAGTACTTAGCCACCTTGCAGAGAAACATTTGCTTCGGGCATGCTTTATTTTCTTTCGTCACTGGATGCCATTCCCGAAAGAAAGAAAAACCTAACAAAAAAAAAAAATGCACAAAGTGTGGAAAAAATGCAAGGTGGCTAGATACTTTTGTAGCCGACTGTACACTTCACTGTTCAATTGCCGATTGTCATTTGGAATTTATTCTTTTGTGAAGACACCTAGCTCTCGCAGCAGAGGTTTACCTCTCTTACAAGTCAACGGTTTTTGGTAATTTTTTTTCATTGTATGATGGAATGAAGTTAGGTTTTCTGTATATGGTTTGTTGAAGTGAAGTGAAAACATACAAAGATGCATCAGTGTTTACCCAAGATTTAGAAAAATTTTTTGTCAACTCATGGGACACTGATGGAGTCAACTTGATTAGCAAAGTGAAAATTCACGTTGAAATGTAATTGTGTAAAATCCAAAAAAATAAAAAACTGAATATTTCAAATAAACTACTGGAATTTTGAATTGTCTATGTGGTCTTTTTCGGGGCCTTATTCATGGGATTATAAATTCAAAAATTTCCACTTTTCCCTTTAAATAAAGGTCTCCTCTATTTAGCGGACAAAATTCATGGTCCATTAGTGCCTGCTATTTGGAGGTTTCACTGTATGTCATTTTTATTTAATAAATAAACGATTCACTATGTTTTTATTTTTTTAGAATCTATTTATTAAAAAGTTCACATGGGAGAAAATCATGCAAACTTTCTTGGCAAAAACTGTGTATGACAACCATGATTCTCCATTTGAACTGTTGAGAACCTAGGGAGATAGATTGTACATGATTGGCCACATCTGGAAAAGACGCCTAAAAGACATGGGAAAATCAAGCCTCAATGGATCTGAAAAAAATTGCTTAAAAACACCTATAAAACCCACAACCAAACACGAGAGGGGACCTCTAATCCACATGGAGATTTGAAATACCGAATACGTATTTCAGCTACCAAGTAGCCATCTTCAGCGAAGGGGGACAAAATGCAACTAAAGAAAGCAAACCTTGATGCTAGAGAATATATAGACAAGGCGGGGGGTGGGGCAATTGAAAAGAGTATCTCCCATTGGTTAAGCTAAAATAACGCCTATTGGACAAGTTAAACAGTGGGCCAATAAAATAACAGGAGATACCTTGTCAGTAGAGGGAAGGAAAAAAAAAAAAAGAATCAATTCAATAAATCAAACAGAAGAGAGTTTGAGATCGACCCTTTGTCCATATTTAATAACTTTTTAGAATCCCTTTTATAGATTTCTATACTCTCTACGTATCCGGTATTTCAAATATTGTGGATTAGAAGTTCCCTCTGTTTTTGGTTGTTCCATTCCACAGTTTTTGCTTAATTTTTGTTAAAAAACACGCGTACATCAAAGTTGCTGATTGGAAAACAAGTCTAGGTGGCATGCAATTGCTTAAAACTCGGCTAAAATTGCTAAAAGGGAAACTGGCTTAACTTCCTTTGAATACAGGAAAAAAACTTTTGAATGAATTTCCTTATGGAGTACCTCGAACATCAGATGATAATTAATTCTATAAATCCTTGTATGTTAAAAATGTCACAATCTTATTCAGCTATACACAATCCAGACCAAAATATCTACAGCATTTTCAATAGTGTTGTGCTGCAGCAAAATGGATGCATTAGTTTTGCTTGGAATATTAAGTAGCTCATTCTAATGCATCAACACATTACCCAGGGACATTCAAGATCAGGGGCAGCATTATTGTCGCTGTACTTCCTTGGGAAATGAAAGGAGCTGATGGAAATTTGATGTTATCACTTATTCAGAGCTGTTAAGAAAATGCTTTCTCAGGAATGCCATGTTGGAAGAATGCCCTGTTAGTGTTCTTAAAAGTTGCATGACTGGTCAATTTTGCTGACATGAAATAATAAATAAAACAGTCTTTTCGGTAGTGTTGCGTTTAATGGAACCTAGGCTTTTCGAAATACACTTCTTCGTTGGGGTGTAGTTGTTTTTTAAACCCCGATGACGAATTATGCATGTATTTCAAAACATGCAGGTTCCATTAAACGCAATGCTACCATTTTGCTAATCGAAGATAGTTTTATTTATTATTTCAATGTTCTTCCGAAAAATTTATCAGGTGAATGGAAGGAAGATGTAGCCACATGGGCATACTAAAACAAAACATTTATTTATTTATTTATTTATTTATTTATTTATTTATTTATTTATT
>JAHWFO010055944.1:836158-901661 GCA_023313115.1 Rhysida immarginata
TTTATTTATTTATTTATTTATTTATTTATTTATTTATTTATTTATTTCAAAGTTTGTTACAAAAAAATACCTATTCAGGGCCCATTTGGCCGAAAAGGCGGACGAATAGGGTCCCCGAAAGGTGATTAAAAAATTACAAAATCACAGGAAACAATTAGAAAAAACAAAAATACAACGAGCTGATTAATAATCAGAAATCAAGGTTAGAAAAAAGAAGAAAAAAGAAAAAGAAATAAAAAACGCAAAAAAACAAAAGTAATTGAAGAGGCAGAATCATAAAGTTACAACAGTATATTAGCGAGAGAAATTAGTTGTTAACACACAAGTTTTTAAACTTTTTGAATATACTACTTGCGGGTGAGGAGCGAACCAATTCGGGAAGCAAAGACCATCGTTTAATACTGATATATGAAACTCATCTTCTCAAATAATTAACTAAAGGGGAAGTCTAATTAACGAAGCCAAGCGAGTTAAATAAGAATGAGTGTCACTCTGAAATATACAAACAAGCATAATTGAATAATAGATTTGAGTAATACGTAGTTAAAATATCTAAAGATGTGAAATATTGAGAGACTGAATGAGACTTACATACTTTTAACAGGATCGTAAGAAACATTTTTGAAGCTTTGGTATCAGAGTAAGATTATACATAATAGTGGATCCCCAGAAAGAAATACCATAGCATAGAGATGAGTGTATCAATGTGTGGTACAATAATAATAGGGTATGGTTGTGAAGGAAGTGTTAACGAGAAATCATACCTTGCTTGAAATTAAGATTAGTTAATAAAGAATTAACATGCAAGTCCCATGACAGATCGTGAGATAGGTATATACCAGTGTTTCTCAAACTTTTTTGTCTTGCAGCACACTAAAATGTTTTAAAATTTTTTGCGGCACCCAGGAAATAATCTTAATTTTATTAATTTTATTTTATTAAAGTGGAAATTTAATGTTTTTAAATTTATTGAAGCAACTTTTAATATTTTTTCGAAAAATCCCACGCCACACTAGCAAATTTTTTGTGGCACACAGTTTGAGAAACACTGGTATATATCTAAATACTTAAATGATTTAGTTCTGATAAGTGGTTGAGGATCGTACAAAATAGGCAAGTATTTTGCTTATTGCGTTGATGAAAGAGCATGAATTTAGTTTTATTAGTATTGAGAGATAACGAATTAGCTAAATTTCATAAACTTAAAACGGAAAGAACCCGATTAATTGTCGTAGTAAGTTTGGAGATACAAGAATCAACAAATAAAAGAGTCACATTGTCGGCACATAGAATAGAATGAGCAGGGGTTAAAGCAATAGGTAAATCCTTTATAAATAGATTAGAGAGCAGAGGGGGAGAGAATCGAACCTTGTGGCACTCCTAGATTACGAATCAAAGAGTGTGAGGAATTTCCACGAAGTGTTAAATGATAACAGCGGTTAGTGAGCAGATCAAAACATTGTAAAACATAAAATTTTTTGTTATCCAGCTGATCAACATGCCCTTTCAAAAGTCAAATTGGTGCCTCCAGTTTTGGGGCTTCATTGCATTTTCTGAAAGAAAACATGTTGATGGTGATTGCTGCATTATTTTTCTATAAAAATGATGGATGTAGAGGGAAAAAAAAGAAAAGAAGGATGAAACACAAGAACTCTGGAATAAAAATAATAAATTATAAAAATTGAACACATGGTGGTAAGACCCAGAAAAAATTGACATTTCAGATAGAAGCTATCCTTTGTCAAAGTAAAGAGGATAATAAAGAATGTGGCATTTAACATTATTTGATAAAATATATAATAAATATTATTAAAGGAATGTAGTGATTTATTTATTTATTTTTTCTTTTTAGCATTTAAGTCTCAGGTGCAGACTGTAGAAGCATTTTCAAATGATAGTGACCTACAGACAAATGAATTGAGATGCATGACTGAAATGATAGTTTCTCTCGTTCATGAGCACCGCCATAAGAACCAGTCTATAGCATTTGTGAAACAGTTAGTCAAGATAACCATGAAACACTTGAAAGAGTAAGGGAATCAGAATTTAGCATAATGGTTTGGTTTTGTATTTGTATCAGGTCGTTGCATATCAAATGTCGGATTTCGAGGTGGGTTCCGCACTTCAGCACGGTTTCCACGTTTAGTAGCAAGTACCCATAACAAAGTGGTACATTCTCAGAGATAAACCTATCATGTCTGCGATGATATTTAATAGCGTTTGAACCCAAGCGAAGATAATCGTGACTTCATACGAATTACATGTAATAATGCATTACAAATTCAGGTTGAATCACACAGCATCCAATGCCTCTCGAAACATCAATAAGGTATTCGGTGTAGGCACCATAAATGAACGTACTGTCCAACGTTGGTCCCGAAAATTCCGGGCGGGAGTGACGGACCTGGCAAATGAGCCACACGGCAGACCGCCCAACGTGTTGAATGATGCTGATCTGAAGCGATCTGTGGAAGAGGACCTGTCAAAAACTGTTCGGAACCTTGCAGGGGATCATGCTGTATCAGCGTTGACTGTCAGTAGACACCTTAGGATCATCAGCAAGGTGAAAAAGCAGGACAAATGGGTCCCACCCACATGAACTTACGGAAAACCAAAAAGAGCGTCGGTTGGAGGTGTGTACGGAATTGCTTTTGCGCCACGAAGAAGCTGGGATTCTCGATCGCATTGTCACCTGCGATGAGAAGTGGCTCCTATGCGACAATAGGAAACGGTCAGCACAGTGGCTGGATGCTGATGAACCCTCATGACAATTCCCTAAGCCCCCATTGCACCCCAGGAAGTTCATGGTTCCAGTTAGGTGGAACATTTGTGGTGTTGTGCATTACAGCTTCCTGCAGCAGGGGGAGACTATCACCGTTGCGACCTGCTGTCGTGAACTGCATCGTATGCACACAAAACTGTGTCGGCAACAACCTGCACTCGTGCATCGCAAAGGCATCCTTCTGCTGCATGACAACGCACGTCCGTACGAATGACCGTGCAACGCTACAGGCTCTGGGCTATGAGGTGCTTCCACCCCCTCCCCCCCCCCCTTAATCTCTGGACCTCTCCCCTATCGACCACTATCTTTTCCAGAGCCTAGACAATTTTCTCTGGAGGAAAACATTCCTAACCCAAGCAACGTTGAAAATGCATTCCAGGAGTTTGAGGGCTGTGACCATGGATTCTATCGGAGAGAGCTTGAGAACCAGCCAAATCGTTGGCAACAGTGTTTGGATTGCAATGGGATTTATTTCGAATAGCACATGTGAAGGTGTCCTGTCTAGAGGGCCATTAAAGATGACCTCTGCAATCTGGCATTTGATATGCAACGACCTGAAAACTTTAGTATGGGAGAAAATTTTAAACCAAGGTTGTTTTGTTTTATAGAATACTGCAACACGTTCTTACGGTCGGACAAAGTTCATTAATACAATCAAAGGAATGCATTTTGTTAATTGAAGTGATAATGAGATATCTTGTAAGATTACGTTCTCATTTGCGTACTATTATCATTCCATGTATCGATTTGAAGATGCTTTCAACTGCATGTGCTGCTTCATTGAGATCAGATGTGGATCATCTGTACAGAAACTGGAAACAAATGACTTGCAAAGTAATTTTATTTTTATCCTTAAATTTAACATCTTAAAAGGAAATAGAGAAATTCTTCAATAAATGTTGTCTCCCATATCATATGCATTATTGACTAATTTGCTGGGGTAAATCAATGATTCACACAAGTAGCATATAAAAGCTTTGGCATTTTGCTAGGAAGATTGAGCAAAAATTATCATATGAATTTAGGTTGGATTCCAATTAGATATAGAACTGCAATAGATCAAAGCTTCATTAGTGTAGTAGCAAATAGGGAAGCAAAACACTTATGAATTTACAATTACCATTTAAGTTAATAGCTTAAGAGTGCACGAATTAAGTGTTAACAAGTGCTGAAAATGTGGCTCTTGAGCTAGAATTCAAGCACATCAACGCATCATAGAATCATAAACACAAACTAGAGCATGGTCATTGCAAATTTGAATGACCACATCTATTATCTGTTCACAAGTAGCTGATGTCATTACTGTAGACTAGCTGTTAGATGTAGGTAACCCCGAAGGGATTTTGATAGGGAGGAGGACCTCTGAGGCCAAGTGATGGAACCTCCATGACTAATATATTTGTTAGAATAATACATAGCTCCAAGTGATATTCCAAGCATAAGCAAAAAATAGCTACACATGTTATGTTTTAAAATGTGTGCACATATAGTCTGCCAAAAAAAATGTTTACACACTGTCAGTTTCTATCAGGATATTGATATTGTCAATTGATTTGAATTACGAGTATGTTGTAGTATGGTCTTTCGCTCAACAGATGTCGGCACTTTCACCACGATAGTGAGAAAACAAAATGGCACTGCAGTGATCTCCATTAAAACATTGACCGACGTAGCTGCAGCGATCGCTCGTCATTCCGTTATGTGTCTGCAGCCAACGGCCAACATTTTGAGCATCTAAAGTAACCATGTGCTTTACAGAAGACTGTACTACAGGTGTGATTAGTATTTAAATGTAAAACAAACTCATAGTAAACAGTTTTCATTCTTTAAAGTGTGTATACGTTTTTTTTGGCAGACTCTAGTATCTTTTTCATCAGTAATTACAATATTTAGATTTTTAAGACTTGAAAATGTAGTTGTTTTTCACAATAGCAAATTGAAAGGGAAGGGAAAATTCCAGGACTTGGACTCGAACTAGGGACCTTGCCTATCACTGGCACCGCCCTTACCAATTGAACTACCATGAATATGAACAGTCATGCTGTTGCAAGATATCCAATTGGACTTCCATGAAGCCACCAAGCAGCTCAATCAGTAGAGCAGGCCCCGACTCGCAAGCTTATTCTTAAACTATCAAATAAATTGATGAAATTTAACTCAAACAGAAGATAAAAAATAAACTGAAGAAACTTCTTCAAACATATCATAACAACAAATAGAAAAGGGAAGGAAATGCTATTGTGATATGTTTGAATTCTTCAGTTAGTTTACTGTCTTCTGCTTGTGGTTGTTGTTGGCAGAATAATAAATTTGCTTGCTTAATTCCTGTCAATTTTGTAAAAATATCTTATGCTTGTTTAAACTGTTGCGGTTAAGAGCTTGTTTTATATCTCGATATACACTCGAGCAGTGTGGCACCACTCAAGTGTGCAATAGGTCCATTGTCGAGCAGTGTAATTGAAGTGTGTGGTATTGGTTCAGGTGTGCCGTGAGAAAAGAAAGGTTGAAAGACACTACTTTAGACATACTGTAGTTTTAGGATGGATAAAGTGGAGAATTAAGCAAAAATGGAATAGTGGCACTATAAATTTTATGCATTTAATTTATTTTTTTTTTCTCTCTTCAGGCTGTTATTGAATATGCCCTAAGTAAGCACATGCTTCCTGTGAGTCAAGTATTCTTTCTACAGAATGGAACAATTCTTCCAAAGAATGTCACTACATGGAATTTTATTTCATCTGAAGCCAAAAATTCTTTAACAGAATTTATTTGTAGAAATAATTTGTTGCAAGCTTATAACATCGTCAACAACTTGGTAATAGTAGTTTAAAGAATTTTCTAAGTGCAGGGTGTAACATAAAGGTTCATCACATTTCAATCGTAAAGAGCTTGGCAACCGTTGGTCGCAGGTCAATGAACCGCACACCCCTTGAAAGAGGGAAACGTCAAGTTCTTGTTCAATGCCGATAGAGGTAGAGGTTGCATCTGGAAAACGTAGGGAAGTCCCGTCAGTTACTATCAAGATGGTGAACGTACAACACAAAGCCTTTTTGTGATCACATCGATCCCTAGACCTTCCTATTTGTGACTTCTTCTTGTGGGTATATGTAAAAGACCATGTTTTTGTGCTGGCAAATCTGAGGAGCTAAAAATTCGAATAACAGCTGCCATTGTGAAGTGATTCTAGATATGCTTTGGCTGGTATGGGAGGAATTTGATTATCGGCTACATGTGTGCTGTGCAGCAGCAGGAGGACACATTGAACACTTATAAACAAAACTTAAGATTATTACAAACATTTCAATAAGTCGCCCATCTCTGTATCTCCATTTAAAAAAATATATTAAATAAAAATATTAAAAAATATATTAAATAAAAAATATATTAAAAAAAAATATATATATATATATATTATTATTATTTTATTTATTTTTTTTTTATTATAACTGATAATCCAATACGTCCATCCAGGGCCTGTATGGCTAGAAGCCGACGAGTTGGTCGAGAATCACGGATGGTCACCCAATCATTATTATTATTATTGCGCTCTCCAAGGAGCAAGTACAAAAGGGTTTGAAGCATTACATTAAAAACATTATACGTGATCAGTCTGTAAATTCATAATCCAATTCCATAACATCTTATATATTTGTCTTTGATGGTCTCGACAGTTAGGGGCTTGACAGACAATAATGTTTTGGCGCTGGTCGAATGGCAAACTGTTCCATAAATGTACCACGGTATAAGGGAAAAATCCATCTTTCCATCCTGAGATAATCTGAGGGGGTATTAAAAGGAAACTGGTGGGTGTCCTAGCCGTGTTGGTCATGACAAGCCATGAAAACATAAAATGGGCTGGATGTGTGTCATTGTAATACGCTCTTGCGAGCTCTTTTAGTTTAATAAAAGTAATTAAAGAGTTAAAATTCATAATTTTCACTTCGTTACAAGCTGACATAATTGATTGTGTGCGACTTAAATTTAAAGCCGCTCTAATAATATTATTACATGCTACTTTGAGTAATTGGCTAGTGTACTTGTTCGGAGGATACCATATCAATATGGCATAAATAAGTCCTGGGAAGACTTTCGTTTTCAGTATGGTTACCATCTCTTTTTGTGATAAAGTCCTCCGCAGAGTATGAACCAAAAATCTCAGTTTGTTAGCTTTGAACGAACCTTAGGCGGCTGTCAAAAATAATACCTAATAATTTCATGGAAGTGGCGGTGTCTTCAGGGGTTTTCTGCAATTTTAGGACAGAGGTTTCATCTGGGTTAATCCTCATACCTCTAGCACTGAACCATGTTTGTAAGTTAAAAACATCTTTTTCAAGGTCTAGTTCGATTTTAGTTGCGTCATCTCGTGTATAAGCTTTTGTAAGTATGATGTCGTCGACAAAAGCTCTAATCCTAAAATTTAAATCGAGGTAAAAGATGAGCTCAGTCAAAGTAGCAAAAAGAGTATTACTTATGGACGAACCTTGTAAAATACCTTATATAGATTTTTGAAATGTGATGAACCTTTGGTTACACCCTGTGTTAGGTACAGTCAATAAATAATGAGGCAGAAGATATTGCACCAAAATTATGGTATTCAACAACATGGAGACTAGTCTGAAATGTGGTTGCTGACAAAAATGTTTTACATGCGCTTCTCTCGCTAAATGGGATTGTGTTTCCAGCAAGGATTGAGCAAATGATGATAACCGAGCAGTGATCATATCTATTCATTTCTGATTGCAAGGGACTGTTCTTCGTCGAATTTCTATTGCACGACAATGCAACAAAGGAACGTCTACAGAAGTTCAAGTGGGAAATCCTGACACCCCCCCCCCTCCCCAGTCCAGATCTGTCCCCATGTGATTTCACATCTTCAGTGACTTCAAAAAGACACTGCAGGGACAATGGTTTGAAATGGACGATGAAGTCGAGGAGTGTGTGTGCAATTGATTAAACAGCAGTCAAATGTTTTCTACGAGAATGGCATTCTGCGACTTGTGTCACAATGGGATAAATGTGTAAACAATTGCGGACAATACTTTTGAGTTTTGTTAAATAATTACTGTGAAATATCCTTTGCTTCATTATTTATTGACTATATCTTGTGCATGTATAATGTTTATAATATTTGAACTATGGGCCATTCCAAAAGTAATGCAAAGCATTTTGTTTTAAATTTAATTTTTAATTCTACAGCCTTGTTGCTTATACTTAGTGTTGAGACATTCTTTAGGAATGAAATACACTCCATCCCTTTCAACACCACATTGGAACCAGGGCATATATGCCTGCGTGATTTAACTCCGGATTGGCGTTTGTGAGCCATTTTTTGGCAACTGTCATGAGAGATGCATCATCTTCAAACCCACTTCCATGAAGAAGTTTCCTCATTTTTTACCAAAGAAATGGTAATCATATTAAGGTTATAAGGAGGATATTGTCAGGTGTTTATTACATGTATATGGTTTTTATGAGTTTCTTTGTGTGCATTTCTCAACATCCTTGGAACCCACTTGCATAAACATTTTTCAATCGCAGCTGTTTCAGTACTCTCCATATCCTAGCTTCCCCATTTTCCAATAGGAGTGACTACTTGTTTCCAGTTGCATACCATGGTCTTCCTAAAACCATATTGTTATAACATGATGTGCATTTGTCTGGGCTTTGTGATCTCTGTGGCGACGAGCTTCTCAAATAATAATGTGCCCCCTTCCACCAAGTAATCTGTAGCCCACTAACTAATGGTACTACGATAGCCAGCATCATCTCCACAGATCTTTTTCAACCTGTTGTGAATGTTTCCTGCCATCTCATTCTCACAACACAAGAACTCTGTAACAGAAGGTTGCTTTTGATAAAGTCTAAGTGCAACAGCCATTATGAAGAAGAACTATGGCTTGTTCCACAGCTTAATGTAATCACTTGGGGACCAAGCAAAATTGATAACAATAACCCTAGTTGAAATAAAGAGGTGTCTTGGAACTGTACTGGATTATAGAGCTTTATTATATACTGTGCCCACTGTATACATGCTACAATAATAAACAAGATTAATACAGTATTAACTAAGAATTAATGAAGAATTAAACAAAAACCTTGTGTAATGTTGTTTGCCTGCTGGTTTTCCTTGGTAGATCAACAATTTTTTTTCATCTATGTAATGCCACTCAGTCTTCCGTGAAACCATCAACTCCTTTCAACAAAACAGCTTACGAGAGAGTGATGGAACAACTGTCTCATCACTCTATTACTTTAATTAAATACAATAGAGCAGAATAAAGTCAGTAAAATAACCAATCCAAAAAAAATACAATAAAAACAAGCAAACAAATGATTCCTTGACTTATGATTGGCCAAAATGTCTGATTGGCTACATGGCTTAAATAAAAGCCTCGTTATACATTGTAATTGACGTTTTTGATTGGTCCCAAGGATTAGTCTTTGCACGTGGAATTTCTACCGAAAGCTCAACTTTGGATAGTTTGATAATAACATCTGAAGTTTTGATTACAATACATGACTAATTTTCAGTGTATTTGAATTGAGTATTGAGTATTTGGACCTTGTATCAGTTATGCTCGGGACTTGGGATATTTTGGATAAGGGGCTTTTTTGTAATATGAAGTTCAATTGATTATAAGACTTAATGCTTCAAATTATGGAAAAAGTTTCAAACCAGAATATCTCTCGAGTCCTGAGCATTTCGATAAAAGCAGATCGATAACATTAACAGGCACCCACTGTATGTACACTCAAGGGAGTCTATTTTTGAGGAAAGAGTTTGGCACTGCCTTTATTAGAGCTCACTGCAAAACAACCACTGAACACAGTTTTCTCCTATCAGATGGTAAAAGGAGCAATCTTTTTAGGATTTCTTTCAGTTAACACAAATGGGTCTAAAATACAGATGTTTTTTAAAGACGAACTTTAGTAAAGTGGGGGATATATGTGCATAGAATCTTTCTTTCTCTCTCATTTATTAAAGTCTGTTGCCCTCTCTTACCATTGTTCTTGAAGCTACTATATTTCTTACTGGGTATTTCCAAACTCTGAATTAACAATGCAAAAATTTCAGTAAAATTAATTTTAAGAATGTCTACTTGTTAACTAACGTATATTGAATTTATTTTGAAGGGATTAAATGCCATAGCTACATTTTATGATCTTTGCATGAATACGACCGATTCTGTACTTCAAGAACATTTAATCAATTATTTGTCTGCTCGAGGAATACTTAACGAAAGAGAGCTGCAAGTAGTACAAAATATGCAAACTATCAAAAAATCATTCCCATGCACATCATTTACAAAATCTTTGGAGATGAGAAGTGATGATCCTTCAATTAAGTAAAAAAATCCTTCATTCATTTATTATAATAATTTAATATTTATTTATGTATTTATTTATTTAATTTATTGAATTTATTTATTAACAGATCATGGAAGTACAGTTGGAATTATTTGAAGGCATGTTCCAAACCCCCCGTTTTAAGTGCAGTGAGCTGTCCTTCATTAAATCCTGGTGATCTTAATCATAAAAATATGCAAGACAATTGGGAGAAAGTTCATTATAGCAGCCTTAATTTAAATTGGATTAAGAGGATAAATCAATTTCAAGTGGAACTTATTGCCGTTGATGGAGTGTCACCCTTGAAAGGTACTATCCTTAATAGGAATATTTGTTTTGTGTTTTCAGCATTTCAAGTTAGAAATCCTGAATTTTTTTTTTTTTATATAGGAGATACCTGCAAACATTATGATAAACCATCGGTGCTCTGGAAGTATTTCCTCAGTTTAAATGATGAGAAGCATCTTTTCCAGTTGATTAAAGATAAAAAGTTTATTGATTCCCAGTTAGTGTTAGACAGCAACTGTTTTTTAGGTAATAGCGATTTGGTTTCTTCCCTCGAGCGATGTTGTTCTGCCTGTGTTGCTGAGAAAACAAAGAACGAACTTGCCAGGTAAGACTATCATTGAATTATTTCATTATGAACATTATGGTGTAGAAAAGGGGAGTCGTGCTACTCTGCCATTTAGGCTATCAAGTGATTTCATAGAAATCCTTAAAGACATTTAGTAATAGCCTCTCAATTGAGTGGTTCCTCAATTGTTTAGAGGCGTGATAGCAATAATCGTGGTCCCTAGTTTGAGTCCAGGTCACAGAATTTTTCCGTCTCTTTTCTACACCGTAATTACCAAAATTATTGAAATATTATTGCTGAGATTGCTAAGGTGTAGGTCTTGTTGCTGTAGAGACCAGCGAGTCAAAGGTTTGAATTCTGCTGAGGTATGTAAGTTTGTGTTTGTCCCTTTACTAACAAGCTTGAAAGACCAAAGGCGGGTTCTTTATCTTAGCTGGATGAGCAATCCCTCAGCCGCTAAGTTAGAAAACGCCTAACTGAGTTGTGCTGGCTTAGCCACTTGGCCAGCGGGCTGGAGCAGATGCTCAGCGTTAAAAAAGGTTGCTGATCAGATATTTCAAAGATGGGGGTACCCATGAATAATCGTATGCGTGTGCAGATGTATATCCGTAGCGTGGGGGTCTTTACCATTTGATGTGGATAAAGAAGCGTACGAATTATTGCTAGGTGGTAACATGTTAATATATGCGATATATGTGAATTACAAGGAGAATCTCGTTGTGACATGACAATGGGCGTACATATAGAATAACTGAGGGCGACTACATTCACTCCGTTGACTCACACATAACATTTAATTTAATATTATACAGTCCTATATTACACATTCCGCCATCTTGGCTAGTCTATTATTTCAGCCTAGTGTTTTTCTTGATTTTCCATCCTATGACGTCATCACTGAGTTACTTTGCCGCCTCAAGCAAAGCCTTAGTAGGCTGATCCCCTACTAGGTTAAATTTCAAATAAATCCAATAGTTATTTAACATCTTCAATACCAAAAAGGTAAGTGGTATAGAGAAGAGAGATCGAAGTGTTATCTTCACAAATTATTTTGGAAGGTCTAAAAATATATTTCAAAAATTTATGGTAAATAATGAAATAATTGAAAAATGGAAACTCGTGATCCAGGACTATTTAGATTCTGCAAATAGGTCTTTCAAATAAATAAAATTAAATTAAATGAGAGGCTGTTGATATTAAAATTCATGAATAAAAAACGGAAAAGCAGTTGACATTTTATTCGTGAAGTCCTTCAAAATTAAACTTATTGCAATTACCTTTTGTTATGTGTGGAAATTTGAATCAAAACTGAAATTACTATGTATAACTGACAGCAAAAAAGTCTGAAACTGCTTTAATACTAAACATCCTATCACTGCAATCCATGTTAATGTCGTATATGGAAAAGTAATGTGATATGTATGTATGTGCTGTAATGCTTCTAACCATAGCTAAAACCCCTTACAAAAATTTATGAGCAAAGTTGACACAGAGCTTAAAAACCTCAAGCAATTTAACTTAAATTCTAATTTTCTTTAAGTGCAATAAGTCTTGAAAGACAAACCAAGCAGAAGTCAAAATTATTCTAGAAGTACTTGTGTTTGATTTATATCCTTTTATCTTAAAGCGGTCAAAATTAGATATAAAAAAAAAAGACTTAGTTTCGAATCTGCAACCCGAAAATTGAATCATGATGATGTTTTTAGATGCAACAAACAAATATTTTATAAGATAATATAAACCTTTTATTTATTTATCAATGGACGAGTCTACATAGGTAATACTGAATAAGGACTAAGAATAACTGAAGTATGAAATATAAGCACGAGTATCGAGTCTCTTGATATGTTGAGTAAACATAGTGTCTATACTTAAGGTTCTTCTCCTTACTTGCGTCTGTGCTCACAATCGAATGCGGGACAACAAACATGGCACCTGTAAGCTTTTCGCAGTATCTAAAATCTTAAAAAGAGTGTATTTTGTATGACAAAAAATTAAAATTATTGCATCACCCATAACGTTATTAGCTGGAAAGTTATTCTTAACTATAGAGAGGAAGGAATTTGTAGAAATAAATTAAGCACGTAAATTATGGATAAGTTGAAGACTTTACAAACCATCAAAAGATGTAAATGTTTCAAAATAATAAATTATGAATTAAATTGTGAAAAATAAAATCTATTTATTGTAATGGAAATGAGTTTATTCCAATACACAAGGATTCATTAGTCTTCATTCAAAATGCCAAAAGCAAAACATTAGGCCATTACATGGCTAGGTAAGAGAGCAAAACATTTCATAATATCTCTGTAGTAAACATTTAAATAAAAATTGTTGCTCGGACAACAATGGTCACGTGTCTTTTCAGTTCCAGCATGTGCTTCAAGCCTGCACCAACAATGGAAAACTGTTTCCGTAACACTTTTTGTGTCGGTTTTCGCATCATGTTTTTTGTAGATAGATGTCCAGCCTTAAAACATTATCATGTTAAAAAAAACAAAAAACCACTGGATTCCAAAATTCTGAAAAAAAAATTCCTGGTGCCTACTCTTTATTTATTTTATTTTGATGAAGATTTTTTCAACAGTCTTTTATATCAAAATACACGAATTATGCCACACAGAAGAAAACTAATTCACTATTTCTCTGAGTTTAATAAAAGTCAAAGGTTAGATTTAAAATTTCCATCAGTTTCCATTGTAACAAAATTCACATTGGGAGGCAGAAAAAATTGAATTTATTACATCAAATTATTAAAAAAAGAAGGAAAAAAAAATTGGTAACATCCGAAAAGGCGTTACAGATTGCATAATATAATTAAGATATAGTCTTGAGATAAAATAGTAGCTTCGAAATTAATGCTTCATCTCAGTAAACTGACTTTGTCCGTACTTTATTTTACTTATTTATCCATGTTTTAATTTAATGAATACAGGATCTCTCATGATTATAGCAGCACAATTGCCATGCCAAAAGCAGTTTATTACATTGAGCAGTTTTCATCTGGAGAATATGCTTTCCAGTCATCAGGACATTTTGTAAAACATTTACTTGACAACTATTTAATTCCTGTTTTATACGAGTATAGCAAAAATTCCAGGTAAGTTCAATTTAATTAGAGCCGATGTTAAAATAACTAAACAATAAAAGAAAAAAAATTGTTGAGGACAAGAGATAATTTTATCTTGTTCTTATATTTATCACACTCAGTCCACCTAATACAGAAAAACAGTTGTTCAAGAAATTTACACGAACCGACAGTGTTGCAGATGAGTGGTTGGTCATGATGGCACCATACATGCAGGCCATTCAGAATGCCATTAAATGCACTCTGAAAAGATTGGTCCACCAAACGCAAGGAAATGTACCAAAACAAATTCTTCTCGTCACGCAAGAATTTCTTGCGAGAATAACTTGAATAACTGTCACCATTTGCCTGCTAGTCCCTTCTATAACCGTTAGTTCTTTTTAGGACAACCTGTACATTTTATACAAAAGGGACCTACTCATCAATAACTTCATCAATAAAGACAATGTTCTTTGTTTAGATTCTGTCATTGTTTAGTTCTTGGAATCAGCCTTCACTGCAGGCTTGGAAATCCTTTGTCACAGTGCATGGGACCATGTGAAAACACTGGCTGTTGCAGATAGATGCCAAAATACTGCAAAGACTCACCTTAGGCTTCTTAATAAAGTCATGTTAACTTTTTTGAGTTTTGGTCATGTTGCTGTAGCACCCCACGGTTGATTTTCGGACACAACTTTTATGTAAAACTTGTTTGTCATGTCTGACAGACCAGCACGTAAAGTTTGTAAACGACCTTTTGGGACATCCTGTATAGGAAAATTAAATTCACTGCATTTCTTTTTGTCATTAGTGTGGACCCCCCCCCCCCCTCAAATATTTCTGAGTTGAATTTCATTTATTACCAAAAAAGTTGAATAAAATTTGTTTAATCTATGTACAAGCCTTCTTGTATTTTGTTTTGTTTTTATTTAATTTGTAGTGTGAAGGAAACTGATATGGAAGCAGTGCCAGTGTTGTCCTTCCTAATTGGAATGGCTCAGATAGAAAAATCCTTACCTTGTGAGTTACATGAAATTATCTTTTCACTTGTATTTTTTTTATTGCTGTTGTCTGTGTGCTGATTTTAAACTTCTTTTCTTTAGCATATGACTTATTGGTGCATTATAGTTTAGGAAATCTAAAACTTATTTGTTCCACTGAGGATACAAGTGTGGATGAGTTTTTCCCGTCAAACGAGGCATTAGCTGGATTAATGACACTTACGTTTTTGTCAGGTGGAATTGAAGAATCGCTTCAAAACAAAGTAAGGTTATTTTCATATTTTCCTTTATACTACATGACTAAACATTATTGGATGCCAGTTCAAACTTGCATGTAACATGGAGCATACAATTTCTTATTGAATGGAAATACTGGTATCAATAAAGTACTGCTTCTTACTGGTGGCAAAGTGTGAACGTATTAAGCTAATGAGCTTGATTATAGGATGTATCTCTGATCTGGTTTTATCCGAGTCATTTAGGCCCATTGGAAGATGGTGACAAGGGAAATGCATCAGCACAATAAATAACATGGCCATAGTGTTCATTTTCATGTGTGGCCTGAGAAAGAATATTGGAATGATGGGTGTTTACCAAAAACATGATTTTGGGACCCTTCATCTTTGAGGGTCTTAGGCAAATGCCTAACTTGATTACGGTATAATGCATCACTATCTTATTTTAGAAAATCCATTGTGTACTCACTACAGTGCCCATAGGTACTAGAAAACTTATTTAATGCTTAACATTAAAGTAATGACAACATTTTTGTTAATTGCTGATTAATCCTGTTAAAAGTATATGATGCACACAAATTCTTAGAGGTAAACGCTAATTGCACCGATCTTTTTGCTGCAATATTTTATCTCTTATACAAGGTCCGGCATAAAGACCTTCCCTATAGATATAGATAATTACAAACAAACAAAGAAAGATATAGAAAAAATGTTTTTATTTATGAATAACTTACATTAAGTCATTTTACATTAGCTTCTTTTAAAAATTATATTCCTTAAATGACGACCTCCATTACCGACACACTAACAAAGCCTTTCCCGGAAGCTCTTCGTGTCATTTCTGGTGGAATGTTAGCAACTATCTGGGTGCTTACCTTCTTAAGAGCTTCTAGGGTTCTAGGGCAATGTTTGAACGTTTGTGTCTTTAAGTATTTGCCAAAGGAAAAAAAATCACAAGGTGTCAAATCTGGCGACCTTGGTGGCCAAGCAGTGTCACCGTGCATGGATAGGAGACGCCCAGGAAACAATTTTCTCAGAATTTCTAGAGAATGTCGATAAGGCTGGGCTGTAACTCGTCTACGAATAGTTTTACACCATAGTGATCGTACATATCCCTATGCACGGAACTGCCTGTGCCACGTGACTCGTGCAGTAGCGTGCGCTATTAAGAGACAGGGCCTTATTCAGCACATCTTGGGTTGGAAAATTCAGCACATCTTGGGTTGGAAACCGTTTACAGAATGTTGTTAAATCTCTCGAAACGACTTAATGTCGTCTAATTATCATGCATAAAATGAAGTTTATCCAGTGGAAATTTAAAAATGAATCTTAATATGTAGAATCAGTACCTTAGAAATTTCTTTGGATAAAGTCCAGAGTAGCATTCCCCATTTCCCAGATGATATCGGCCAGCCCTCTCAGTTTAGTGCATCATCTCTATTTAATAAGTAAATAAATAAATCACCAAACTTTTAGCAAAGGATATCCTAGAATTATGTAGAGAGGGAAGACTGATAAATTCAGCGTGTGACTGCAACAGGCTGGCCGTTATCATCCAGGGAAAAATAGGGAATGTTACTCTGGAGTTTAACCTTGCCACGTAGAATGGTAACAATAAAATGATAGATTTGTTTATAATTTATTACTTTTTCTCATGTCCTTTGCTGCTCAGGAACAAAAAGTTGTTTACCAAGGGCTTGCAAACTATCCTTACCTTCAGTCAAGTCTTTTTGCACAAAAAATGGAAAAAGAAGCTGCTCTTGAAGTAACTACCTGTCATCTTTTAAAAGTAAATATCACTACTTTTTTTTTTCTCCTTAGATGTTTTATAACTATTAAATTTTAAATTAACTAGTATTATCCAGAGAAGAAAAGATGATCCTTTGCCATTTAATTTTAATGAAGATAATAATTAAAGATTGGCTTAAGAATGGATAAGGAAGGATTTTATTCTATGCCATACCTCATATGTTCGCATTATTAATGAAAAATAGGAAAGAAAATTTCACAGCCTGGATTCAAACCAGGAACCTTGAGCTCATGTCCACAGTGGCACAATTGGTTAGCACATCAGTGACATGAGTTGAAGATACCTGGTGCAAATTCAGGCTGTGGGATTTTCTTTCTTATTTTTCATTAACAAGATCATAATAGTGATGCTTTTTTTTTTTCTCTTTAAACATTTGTCAAAAAATGTTCTTTGGGGCTTTCGCTGGAAGAGCACAATTGATTGGTGTTTTGCTAGAAAGACAGTTTCAGTCATCTCAGATGTGGGGTGGTGTCTGTATGTGGTAATATGTGCAGTAAAAAAGAAAATGAGGAGTATTGAGGATAGCTGGAGGTTAACAGAAATGGAAAATGTTGTGAGAAATTAAATTAAATTATACCCTGGAAAGAAAGATAGAGGCTCTATCATAGAGCCTCTACAGATAAAAAGAGGAGAGAGAAAGGGGGCATTGTAATAAATGAAGGCATTTAGAAGAGTTAGATAGGATCTAAGCAAATCTATTAAAGTAGGAAATCTATAAAGTGACATTAAAATGCTGAGGGCACCATACCGTCTTTTTGATAGGATTTTTAAAATTTTGGATCCAAATAATTTAGGTTTTTTTGGCAAAAAAAAAAAACCAAAAAAAAAAACAACACTGGAGTGGAGTGTTGGAGGAGGTTCATAACCTTTTTCTTATCTGTGCAAATTGCTGTTTAATCAGCTGCTCTTTAAAAAGAACCTGAATCCACTCCTGATGAAATAACGCTTTACTTTTATTTCTGCAAAACAGGACCACTGTATGTTTGACTGTAGAAGAAAGTATATTTGGAAAACGGGATCAAGAGCATGTAGAGACATTCTACATTTCTCACATGTTGATATAATGAAAACTCATGGACATCATTCAGAGTTGAATTTTTTATATTATTTAAATCGAGGACGACCAAGTTATGCTTATGTGAAATGCATTGGACAAGAAATCATTCATAAAAAAATGATTCATTCAAAGAGGTAATTAGGCTTATCTGTTAATGTGTTAGTCATAAAAGATGGCACCATTATGTTATATATTACGTTGCTCACATGAATTGATTGTGTACTTTTTAGAGTGAATGTTTCATGTTCTAAGGCTGCAGGACTAGGGCTACAAAACTTCTTTGATGGAACCATTTCGTCAGCTGCTGTTGCATTTATAGAAATGTTAAGTAAAAATTCCTTTTGGTTGCGCATACACTTAGCATCTCTTCAAGCTGTAAGGTTCAACTCCAAGCAAGCAAACTTAGATTTATCATGTAAAAAACCTTTCTTTTCTTCTGTAAAGTGCAACTTATGTTTGTAAAATATTTTAACAAATTGTTATTACAGTGTATGAATATATTAGATTTGATTAATTGTTATTGTTTATATTCTGCAGCATCACTGAGCAGTGGTATAAATCGAAATAACAAGGAGATGTTTTTTAGATTGAAAAAGGAGTTGGAACATTCCATGTCAAAAAAGCTGCCTGATGAAAGGTATACGTAGTTAATTAATGGAATAACATGAAACTTTATTGCATAAATGTCAGTGAATTTCCATGTGGAATTGCAATGGCCATTTGTGGAATTATTTTTTAACCAGATGGCTAATGTTGCTCAATTTTTATTCTCTAAAAGTTCATTCAATGAAACTAAATTAGATGTTAAACAGGGACAGGTTTTAGTCCATAAATTGAAAATTAAGTTATAGTTACATAGATATTCCCTAATATGTCAAATAAGTCTTTAAATCCTTTCCACACAAATTTTAATACATGAAGTTTTCATTCTCATTTTTACTTTCTTGTATATTGTAAATCTTCCGGAAACTCGACCTTGAGATGGGTATGAACACGGTAATTCAAAATCTTAGAGAGCAAGATGGAATGAAATTGGGTATGTGGGCCTTACACCAAAATTATAGATCTATATCAACTTTTGGATCAATTTGCCAACCGGAAGTGGTGCATCAATTGTATAGGCTTCCTTGCATTGTTGCTGCAAATCAGACACACTTTTTGCCAAATTTCACTGTCTTCCACCAAAATGTGCGGATTTTCACTTTCGTGCCCATTTTTTGCCAAAGTTCGCTGTCTACCATCAAAATGTGCAATATCGATTTGTTTGAGGCAATTGCTTCACACAGTCGTAAAAAAGAGGATAAACACATACGTGATTTTGTTCATATAAACTACTCAATTTGACAGATAGGTAAACAAATCTAATTGACTCGGAAAAGAAAAACTGCAGACTCATTCATGGTTGGAGGTGATGGTTGATAAAATCCTAATTGATTTAATTGATAAAATTTTCATTTTTTTGTTGATGACCTCGAATGGGCCTTCAGTGATCAAAGCGTCCATTCTGACGAAGTAATCGGCTTTCTTAAGGATCACCGTGCTTATCCCTTTGTCGCTTTTTTAAAAAAATGCATCGGCCTTAGTGGCTCCGTGGTTGCGTGATCGCCTCTGATGCCCGAGGACGTGGGTTCAATCCTGGCCGAGGACGACGAGGATCTTTTCAGGGGGAAAATCCTAAAATCACGACTTCCTTCGGAAGGGAAGCAAAGCCGTTGGTTCCGTGTAGTCGTTTGCTGGCTGCACGCTAAAGAACCCTTGCAAGGCAAAATTTGCGGCCCCTATAACGCCGTCATGAAACTGCCATAGTAGTTGAAAAGGACGTTAATATCAAATAAACCAAACCAAACCTAAAAAAAAGGCAGTTTTTGTCGTTAAGAGATTTGATGGTATCAAAATAACCAACATCAGTACTATCTGACTCATAATTTTCCCAATTATGGGCCAAAACCAAAGTATAGAGTGGGTAACTAAAGTATGGACTGATAGGAAACTAGATTCAAGGAAACCCATGGCGTACAGGAGATTCGGGAGAAGCAACCAGTCAGCCATAGCAAAACACTCATTAGATTCTGGCCATGATTTTTCTATAGAAAATGTAAAACTGATAAAATCAATAAATAAAAAACAACTACTGGGTGCATTCGAAAGCTTAGCCATAACAAAAACTGATAGGAAACCATTACTAAACTCGGACATGGGCCCTATTGGTGAGTCCCATCTTATTCAGTGGGTAACTCGGTTGCCCAATCAGTGACGTTTGTCATTGTGTCCCTTTATTAGAGCCGTGGTTCTGTTATTTAAGTCATTGGTTCTCGTTCACTGTATATACTCAGCTTTTGCTAGTCCAAGTCGGTTCTCTCAGAATTCTCTCGAGATGCTCCTTGGTGCTGATGATGAAAGCAGAGCTTTCGAAAATTGCTTACAGTATCGGGTTGTATCGCTTCCTTCTTTATGTTGTTGTGATAAAAGAGTTTTTTTATTTTCATTTTATTCATTATCATTATCCACACTCCTCACAAGATAAATTAACCTTGCAACTCGGTGGGATAATTTTTCTCTTCAGCCACTGTCCTGATGCATTAGTCAAAATGAATAAAGAATCTAAATTACCGTATATCTCTGGATATGATTACCTTTTCATATCTCAGGTTTTCATCAGACTCGTATAAGAACTTTGACAGAATTGATCTTTGTATGTATGTATTTTGAAGAATTGCATTTCAAAAACCTTCTGTGGTTATCAGCATGTTTATTTGCCATACAAAGGTCAGTCATAAAATAATTGTTACTTTATCGTTTTACCAAAACCATTTGGTATAATTGTGATGTCAGCTTATACAAGGTGTTTTTGAATTGAGTACAGATTTTGTGGGAGATGATAGAAGAGGTCCTTGGAAGCATTTTTTGTCATATGAACATGGGGTCCCCGCAGCTCCGTTTACTTACAATACTGCATTGAACAATCAAATGACACCGGGATGCAGTGTGCATTGGTAGGCCTAGATAATTTTATTTTTAACAATTAACACAAGCAATCTACTGTAATAACTTTTAAAGTAATTGTTTGCAAAGAAATTTCAAGGTGCACGTGCTTGTTTGTTGAAAAGTCTTCGGACAAACTTTGTCAAGGAGATTCCATGGTATCCAACCCCTTTGTAAAATACAATTAGTCCATATGTAAATGGCAGTCAAACAATTACTGTAAAAATCATACAGTAGATTGCTTGTGTTAATTGTTAAAAATAAAATAATCTAGGCCTACCAATGCACACTGCGTCCTGGTGTCATTTGATTGCTCAATGCAGTATTGGAAGTAAACGGAGCTGCGGGGACCCCATGTTCATATGACAAAAAATACTTCTAAGGACCTCTTCTATCATCTCCCAAAAAATCTGTACTCAATTCAAAAACACCCTGTATAAATGAATGTCCAGCAACAAATATTCGGACATGATCTGTAAAGGATAATCTATTTTTCAGTATGAAAATAATAAATTAAAACTGAAGTTAATGCTCCAAACATAAAGTAAAGATACTAATGGAATAAATTGAAGGGAAAAAAATTCCACAATCTGCATTCGAACCAGGGACCATGAGATAATGTGTTTTTCGATACTGTCAGTTGTATATGTATGTGTGCTTGCATGCCTGCTTCATGCATATGTGGCTAATCCAATTAGTGAATACATAAATGAATGAATGAACACATAAACATGCGAAATAACCTTTTAACTGAATGTTGCTAATTTTGATAAAATTAGATTCTAAGTTGGATAAAATTATGCTCACTTTGTATGTTAACATTTCAAATGACTCTGCTAATTATATCATATCCACAATTAATAAAGCACTGAGGACAGGGAAATTGATTAATAAATGTCGAAAACAGTTCACAGTCAATAAATCTGTATCCACTGATATTAGTTTCAGAATTCATCTCACTCTTGCAAAAATTGTTGTGAATCAGCAGATTTTATGATTCAGCGTGGCTTCAACCTGGGGAAATATAATGGAATATTAACTATGATAAAGGAATATTTAAATAAAGGTCATGTTTCGAATAAAAAAGTTAATTTTTTTTTTCCCCACCAAAGTGCCCGAAGCGCTTTGCGTGCGGGGCCAAGGAAGGTAACGACTGCGTCCCACAGACCTCCACTAGACGCTTTTCCTCAGCGTTCATAGACACTAGGCGCTTGTCAAAAGTGGATGGGAGTTCATGGGAAAAAATTTGCATTTTGTTGCCTATTCCTCAATTGAAACATATTTTAAGTTATCTAAATTTTAGAGATCACTGCATGTATTTAATGAACTAATTAATAGTTTGGATTTAAAAAAATTGCTTAGGTGAAACAGAATGACGTTCTATTACCTTACCCCCTTCCTCTTCATACATTGTCACCTCTCAACATGTCATTGTTAATGGACAGCTTCTAACACTGACATTTATGCTTTAGTGTCATGTACTGACTTTTGATTTTATTAAATGCTAAATTTATCCTTTTTGAGTAATTGCAGTTTTCATTGTAGGCCATCTGTGTTGCCCATTCTTAAATGGAAAATCCCATTGACCTTTAGTTTTGTTAATAAACTTGAATTAAATTGTACCTTCCTCGATGAGTGTGCAGAGTCGTCAGATTGGATCATGTTCACTATTTTCTCACAGTATTACCAGTTTTCAAAGGAGCAGGTGAGTGATTATTCAAGATGATTTTCAAATTGGTTAGATTTTACAGTGCTAGAATTTTCTTTTTCCTCCAACTAGATTTTGAATGCTTTAGTGAAGTTCAAAAATCCTGTTGTTCGAGAGCATTTGAAAAATGCATTTCTTCATCTTTATTATCAATTTCCAAGAAATTATCATGTATCAAGAAAAAGAGAATCCTTTATATCATCATATGACTCGAGGCATAAATTGTATGAAAAAATAGGCCTTTCCAAGATATCTTCATCATCACAAGGTATAGAATCAATTATTTTTCATCTTAAATGTTAACATTTGTTTGCCTTTACATTTAGGTAACCTTTTCCCTATGACATGCCATTAATGTCATCTTGATTGATGATAACCACCATTGATTTTGCTGTGATGTGTAAAGTTAAAGGCATTGAAGATGCAGGCAGTGAAACTGTTCACCACAAGTGACAATGAAATAATTGGAAATTTAATATCGTAAGACATTACAGTGAGAAAATGCAGATATAAAATAAAACTTTAAGAAACACGTCTGCCTTTAAATCCCATCCCGTTACTAAACTCGACCTCAATAAATGCCAAAAGCTTTTAATTATAATAAACTACATTCACTCTTTAACGGGTTTACCATAAGCTAAGAAAGACAAAGGAAACCACTGTTCCACAGGAAAAGTTTTCCTGTGGAACAGTGGTTTCCTTTGTCTTTCTTAGCTTAGCATCTTATCCACAGTTTCTGGCTTATTCACTCTATTAAATTTACCATAGCAAGCTGCATGAAACATATTTAATGAATCTCTTGCACTACCATTTTCATCATCAGTTATGATCATGGCAGTTGAAAAGGAGGTTAAAACCAACCAACCAACCAACCAACCAACCTCCCTCCCTCCCTCCCTCCCTCCAGATCTTACTTGTTTTTAATTTGCATTTAATGAATTTTGACCTCTTTTAAAGAAACTTCCGTATTCATTTAATGTTTTTATCTTTCACATTTACTTTTAAGCTTGAGATCTTTATTGTAGTAAAATTTTATTTTGTATTTTATTGTGAAATATTTTGTTAGAAGTCAATCTGTGTAATAAATAAAACGAGAAGGTCCGGGAATAGCAATATTGGTAGCGTCTTTATTGATTGTTCAACGCGTTTCGAGTATTAACTCATCATCAGGAACTAAGAACGACTACAGAGTTACAATGGTTACAACACCTGGTATATATGGAAGGGGTCCACTAATCAGAGAAAAGTAATTAACCGGAGTAACATAATCCACAGCCTCCCGGACGGAAACTCTTAGCTACTGTTTTGCTTTGTTGGCTCTTATATCTGCCTATGGATCTTTTTCCAGTTTTTGCTCTTACATCCAGTTTTGCTCTTATATCTAGCTTTGCTCTTATATCCAGTTTGCTCTTATATCCAGTATTGCTCTTATACATATAAAGTTTTTAGAAAGTTGATTATTTTTTAATTTTGCAATTTTTATTACTATTACGTATCCAATCATGTATTCACACAACTATGTGTTTTTTCTATAATAATTTAACCCATTGCCTGTAAGTCCACCAATCGGAGTTAATTACTTTTCTCTAATTGGTGGACCCTTCTCATATATACCAGGTGTTGTAACCATTGTAACTCTGTAGTCGTTCATAGTTCCTGATGATGAGTTAATACTCGAAACGCGTTGAACAGTCAATAAAGACGCTACCAATATTGCTATTCCTGGACCTTCTCATTTTATTTAATCAAGTCAGCAATATAGAACAGAATGCAACCTCTGTGTAATAAATTTTTATTTATTTATTTATTTTTTGTTTATTATGAAATATAGAATTTGTGGAAAATGAGATGACTGAAACCAGCACCACAGGAAATGTGGACTCTTCAGAGTCAGGTAAAGTATCTTGTTTTTAACCGACTTCAAAAAAAGGAGGTTCTGTGTTTGACCCGTATGTATCTTGTATGTAAGTATGTTTGCGATTTTCTCAAAAACTACTGATCCGATTTGGATAGGGGTTTTCGCTATTCGACTGAATATTTTTCTGGGAAGGTTTTTAACTATTAATAATATGTAAAATAGAGATTTTTAAAACCACGCTTTTATCATGTTTTATTATTATTATAATATCTCGTCAACAATTTGGCATAAGTTTATAACAATAAACAACGGATACATTTAACCCTCATCATAAAGAATTCTTTGATGTGGCAATTGGACAGTACGTAGTAATGAATTAGTACCATTAGAACACGAAATAGTGAACTGATTTGAAAAAAAAATTTTTTAACGTGCATTGTCATAGGTCCTGCATATGTGTACCAAGTTTCAGCTCTCTAGTTTCTCGGGAAGTTAGTTTAATATAAAAACAAGATTTGACCTAAACAAACTAACATTGCAAGTTAAATAAAAGTTTTTCATAATAATAATAATAATAAAAACAAGATAAGAGGGAAAAAAAGTTTTTTTTCAAAACATGTTTTTATAACGTTTTATTATTATTATATCTCTTCAAGCCCGAGCCAACAATTTGAAAAACTAATTGTTTGGTCGAGACAATTAAGCAATTCGTATAACAATTGTTCCTCCGACTTACGGAGAGACGACTGAAATGAATTGGTGCCCTAGAACACGAACCAGTGAACCGATTTGAAAAATGTTTCCTTTAATATGCATTGTTATCGGTCTTGTGTATGTGTATCAAGTTTCAGCTCTCTAGCTTGTCGGAAAGTTAGTTTAATATTGGTTACAAGATTTGACGAATACACAAACCTACAGAAAAGCAAGTTGAATAAAAGCGTATAATAATAATGTTTGTGCTTCACTATAAGTTATTCTTGAGTTGTGCTTCACTGCAATTCAAGTGTGTTAGAAACCTCAGCCAACCTGGCCAGCCCAAGCTGACCTTGAGTGGCTCTTTCTGGCCCATTTTCTCAAAATCTTTCAAGGGTAAGGGTGTGATTAAAAATTGTTTTTAGAGTAATGTGGTGTTGCTCTATAGGATAGCATAGGGTAGCAATTGGAAATTTTTCTCTATCTTGAATAGTTTTTGAGTTAGCAAATGGGTGACTTTAAATTTGGGGATCAAAGTCAAATTTGAGAGCAGCAATGAATCCCCCCCCCCCCCCCATTACCTATAAACCAAACGCATCAGATCTCACCTACCTGGCAACTTTGAGATATCTGCCCTGTTACCAGACTTTTTTGGACACCCTGTATATTAAAAGCTGGTTTCGTTTGTAGTTCATCAGATCGGAAAAAATGCAACTACACATATGAACAGACTTTCTCTTGAGAAGTTACTTGGGTGACGGGAAATTCAAATATAAAGTTAATTAATGCATAATGAACTGGACATTAAATATGCTGCTTATTTGATGTATACAGGGTGTTTCATAATTGGTGTCCCGTCTTTAGGTCCAAATAACGACTCAAGGAGAACAGATTGGGGGAAAATGAATATTGATTATTTGGTTTTAATGTCCCCTAATTCAGAATAAAAACGTTTCGCGTCCCTGGGGGTGAAGGGGTAAATTTTGAAAATTTTAATTTTGTAGGGGTAGGGGTTAGACCCCATGTGTTATTTAGAAAGTTGTAGAGCATCATGTAAAATGTGAAAAAATCTCATCCCGTGCCCTTTATCGAGTGGATAAAATGATAAAGGGCTAGCTAATGTAGACAAAAACAGAAAAACTCATTAGAAACTTATTAGAACTTTATTACTTATTAGAAAACAGTACATTTGAAAATGAATGAGAATGACTGAGTCGTTACCCTGAAAAGCTAATGGTCTTGACCCCACTCCAAATGTAGGCCCTACTGTTTTCTAATAACTATGGTTTTTGTCCACATCGGCTAGCCATACCTTTCACTTTACCCACTCGATAAAGGGCAGGGAATGAGATTTTTTCACCCATTTTTTTGCTAAACCCACATTTTACATGATGCTCTACAACTTTCTAAATAACACATGGGATCTAACCCCTACCCCTACAAAATTAAAATTTTCAAAATTTACCCCTTCACCCCCAGGGATGCGAAATGTTTTTATTCTGAATTAGGGGATATTAAAACCAAATAATCAATATTCATTTTCCCCCAATCTGTTCCCCTTAAGTCGTTATTTGGACCTAAAGATGGGACACCAATTATGAAACACCCTGTATTATACAGTAATTTTGTCTGAAGCTTATCAGGACCAAATGCAACTGACCCCTGGCTGCCGTCAGTCGTTTCCAGGCTAATATTAACATCTTATATAATATAGTCCTGCAAATATAGGTGCTTTTTAGGTCAAAATTATTCGCATAACAAGTAGAGGATTTACGGTACCTGCTTACCCTCACAGCACTTGGCGTGGTCAGGAAACACCACGAGGTGCCCAAACAGAGGGCCGAAATAAACAACACAACATTATGTCACAATAGTAACTGTAAGAAAAAGACTAAACACACAAATCTACATTGAAATCCTTCAATGATTCAGATGTTTATTTCGATGGCTAAGCCTCCTTCAGCAAATAATGAAAATGTGAGAAAAAGGGTGAGTCTATTGCTTCATAGGCCTGCTGCCACAGAATATCGTGTAGTGTGACTTGCTCGTCACATTAGCCTTTTTCAGTCATCTGTTGTCTAGCCATGCTGCTCCTTACATCGCTGCAGGCAAAATTTTCAGTTCTTTGCTAAATGAGATGCTTTTGCACAGGTGCTATGCTTGCCATCTCTATTCTCATCAATTCCTTGAGTATTGTTCTTGTTTTGGTGGATTGGGATGAATCTTCATTGAAGTCTTCCGTCACTTGCTGCATAGTGGACCATCATTGCAGCTTATGCCTTAGGAGCTGCTTGATTACGGTTTCTGCATAATTATTTTTGATCCACATCATTGTTTTTGACATGACGACAAACATTGCAGGCTTGTTTCCATGATTTAAACGCTTTAGAAGTTTCTCCTTTTAAGATACTGGTCAGCTGTTATCGTGTCACCTGCAAGCAGGGCTCCCATAATAACACTTTTTTATGATCTTGGATAGGCATTTTGTTTTTTCCCCTTTAAATATTGAGGTTAAATTATGCAAAACTATACAATTGAAGAACGCA
This sequence comes from Rhysida immarginata, assembly GCA_023313115.1. NCBI lineage: Eukaryota > Metazoa > Arthropoda > Chilopoda > Scolopendromorpha > Scolopendridae > Rhysida > Rhysida immarginata. The sequence continues at coordinate 863,820 of JAHWFO010055944.1, forward strand.
TAGAAATTGTAAAAATTCACTTCAAAAATGGTGAGAAGTTGACGAAAACTGTCAGCTTATTTAGGGACACCCTTTAGTAACACTGTTTTTAAAATTTTCATCAGTAACACTGTTTTTAAAAATTTTCATCAGTTTCAATTTTCTTTCTGTAAGTTTTTATTACGAAAAACTTTAATATTACTTTTTTTGAATAATAAAGAGTGTGGTTCGATTGTGTAGTTTTGCAAAATTTAACCTCCATGTTTTAATAAGGACAGCATAAAAAATGTCTACTCTGGTTGTACCGCAATAAAAATGGCAGCAAATTCAAAATGTCAGTTCATTTTGAAACACCCTTTAGTGCTGACACTGATGATATGATAAGGATTACGTGAATTTTGCATGCTCTATAGTTAAGGCATGTGGCATTTACATTTACTTACTTGATTATATTTTCTAATTCATTGGCCAAGCAGTATATTTTATCTTTCCAATTTCTTGATTTGCTAGTATGCACTTACTTATGTTCACATATGTCCTATTCAGTGTTTATTGTCTCTTAATGGAGGTTTCATATGAAACACATGGAACATAAGACATATATTTTTACAATAATACATTTTCTTAATGACTTTTCTATTTCTCTTACCAGTTTTGAATATTTACTTTATTTTGGTTTGCAGAGTTTGTGGGAGCTGAATTAATTGAAACCATCAACAAAGAAAATATGGATTCATTATCAGATTCAACTGAATCGGGTAGGTTGATATCAGATTTCTTTTGTGGTTCCCCCCTCCCCCCTTCTTAAATTGGATATCTTCTGGTAAGTCTGTTTTTGGTCCACTATATAATCATGAGCCGGCTCGGTGGCCGAGAGCGTTAAGGCGCAGGTCTCGCCGCTCTCGAAACCAGCGAGTCGCGGGTTCGAATCCCGCCGAGGGCATGGATATTTGTGTTTGTCCCTTTTCATTATCATCATTTCATCAATGCAGAAAGGAGAGAGGCCCCTACTGCATAATAGACTTGCCTCATGAACACTCGTTCACTATGAATGAGTCACGACGTTCGGTAAACGAACTAACGACTAAGAAGAAGATATAATCATGAACACTGCCAAGTATGGTCTCAAGCCTGATTGAGAAACTAGGGTGGGAGACTAGGGAAATCGGGGATTAAACGATATGGAAACTGTATCTAAGTCATTCAACCATGCTACTGCATCCAGCGCCTCCAATGCACCACCTTCACTGGTACCCAGAGTGCTGTTAAAAAGTGACTTCTGGTCAAAATCAAAGAAGAACGAATATGTAATAAATGGAAAGAAAGAGACTCAGTACACCAAAAATGGAAAAGAACTTGGCCGAGTGTACATCACGTCAGACTGAAGGAAATTTTCATGTGCCTTATCCCGATGATAGATAATAATGTACCATTTTTTGAATTAAGGCTCATTGCATCAGGTCTATGATGATCATTCAAATACAGACCATCAAAGAAATGATGATGTTATTCAACTCTTGTGGAAAGAAATAAGAAGAAGGCATTAGATTTATATTGAAAATTTACTGTCTGTGCTGTTCAATATTACTATAGGAGACTCGAAACGTATGCTAAATAAGCAGCATGGTTGTTCAGGAAAATAATGACATATAAACAATACTATAAAGATTTAATAATTGACTGATGCATTTCAAAGGATACTTCATCAACAGAGCCAACCGAAAATAAAGAAATGGAACTCTATAAAATAAAAGAGGAGAGAGGAGTATATTTCAATTATTTTTGAAATGAGAAGTTGATCTATATTTGATTTATTTGGTTATTTATTTTTACCGCAACATTTGTACTTAAACATAATTAATGAAATGAATAAAGTTTTTCTGAAAGTTCACTGTTTGTATCACAGTTGATTTTCTTGCCTGTACAATTTTGCAGATGATTATATAAGAGTAGGAGTTGATAATGCAGAATTAATTAAAAAATGTGAACTCCATTTTAATTAAAAGAAATAGAAATAAAAATAAGTAATAAAAACAATTGATAAATAAAAGTTACCCAATGTGGAGAAATACGTTTTTTGTTTATAATTCATTCCAATGGTTATATTTGTTATCAATGTTCTACCGATCATCGGACTTTCATCATAGCTCTTCTTCTCCCGTTACTGTGTGTTTACTTGTAACATTTGTCCACAAGACCTTCTTTTCATCTGTATTTCGTCTGCTTCAACCAGATCTACATAAGCGCCGCAAGATATTCATTTCATCTGTGTTTTGTCCACTTCATTATTTGTAATTCTTCACATGTTTTTATTGAATAATTTATAAATAAACTCTTTAACCACAACAGTAAAACAACCTAACCTTACTGTTGTGGTTAAAGAGTTTATTTATAAATTATTCATTAACACTATCCACATTATTGCTTTTATTTATGTTTTTATTATTTATTTTTATTTCTATTTCTTTTAATTAAAATGGAGTTCACATTTTTTAATTAATTTTACACGTAATTTTTTGGAGATTTATTTTTTTTATTGTCGATATCCTTCTTCTTTGTTGATTTCCAATTTGGAGATTATCACTGATTTTTGGAGTTTTATGTTGCTGCATGTTTTTTTTCGACTGATTTTATTTGCAGTTTTTGTTTTTCATAATTAAAAAATGGTTAAACCATGATTGAATTGAACAACATATATTGTTAGATGTTGAAACAATGTGGAGTAAATACAGCCTGCTATCGATCATAGTGCCACCCTGTTATCTAAGCCATGGTTATTTTGCAGGTACAGGTTCATATCCCATCCTCGATAACTTCCCGAATTTAGTATTTTGTAACATTTTTCAAATTTTGTTTAATAAATTTTTTTTTTTTTTTTTTTTTTCGCTTTATGGTTCTTTATCCATTTTTGATTGAATTTTAATGTTTTCGTTTTTCATTGGTTCAACTTTTTTTATTGTAAATGTATTCTTCCTAATTTTCTAATTGGCCGTTCAACTTGTTTGTTGATTGGTCGGTATCGAAGATTAGCATATAAGTAAGCCTGTAATTATCTTGTTTTCTTGTATTGCTTTGAATAATGGTCTTAAAGAGACCAAAATACATATACTCCAGATTAAACTGCTTTTGTTTCTTTCCTTATCCACAGTTCACTCCTTTTGCTCACTTTGAGGTAGACTTATTTGCTGTCAATTTTTCTTTTAGCATATTGCATGATGAATGACTACTAGAAAAAGCTTTCTAACAAAAACAAAAAACAAACTCCCTGTATTATTGACGATGCTTAATGTTAATGGATTATTGTATTTAGTGATTGATTTATTTGCTCATTTCCAGATTTTATAATGTTTAATTCAGTACTACAAGATTTTTTTGGAGTCCTTTTAAAATCTGAAAAAATTACTCTGCAGTCCCGTTTCTTATTGATGAATGCAGTTCAGTTTGAAAACCCTGTTCTTGCTCTCACTGCTTCATGCTACATGGTAAATTTGGTGCATTCCTTGTCATGTTAATTTGTTTTACTTGATTTTATTTTATTTTTTAATTAGCACTTAAATTTGATTTCAGAGAACGGAAAGAATACTGTTGGAATGTTTGTGTGTGTGGCTTACAATTTCTGTTGATCACACTTCAAGGTTTAAGACATTTTCTGCAGTTGAGCCTGCTCTATCCACACATACTTGGATGTTAGATGATCTTGTCGCCATAATAAAAGCAACCATCCACATGGAAAGATTTTCCTTACTTGTCCAAGGTTTTTATCTTTTTCAACATGTAAGTCCAAATAAAATATGCATAATTTATTTGCCTTTCTTTAGAACATACACACCTACGTTAAAAAAGAATTTTTTAAATATCCTGCTCAATAAAAAAAAAAAAAAAAAAAAGCAATGCAGAGGGCTAGTTAAATAATTGCAATTGCAAAGTGCCAAGATATATTCAAAGATCTAGACTTTGGAGCAATTTTTAATAGTTTACCTATGGACAGGGAAATTACTTTTTCAGATTGTAATTACTTTTGTGCATGCGTTTAAGCCACATGGATGTCTTTTTGACATCATTGACTACCTTACTGCCAAAATGATAGTTTTATCAACTTTCACATGGGATTATATAAGTTGATATTTGTCATGGCGCAGGAAATCCGAATTATCGTAGCTAATCAAAAGCGTTTACACACTTCCTGCACCACATTTTCTTTTGTTGTACCGAGTGTACATGCTAATATTTTAATGGAAGCAAATGCATGCAAGAAAATTAACCAATGAAGAATCCTAATTAAAGGACCAAATTTATGGGGGCGTAAAAAGTGCAGAATGGGATTTGTGTCCATCAGTAATAGTCTCAAGGGACCAATTAAGTGTGAGTCGGCAAAGCTTGCATCGTGAATAACTCAAGTAAGTTAACAACAGAAGCTAAGTGTAGGAAATAATGTATTTAATAGGAGAGAAAAGTGCCACTTACCGTTTGCAATCACTGATGAACCACACAGCAGAAAATGACGTTTTAAGTGTTGACCATGAAGCGATGTGAGTGGCAAACCGAATGACTATTTGTAAAAGGTTCGAGTTATAAACGGTGTCTGTAATAAAAGATCGACATTTTACAGTGTTCACGGCAAAAGAGGAGATAACTTCTTCCATTAAGAAACTTGCTTCTGCCACCACTGGTTGGCAAGTTAGGCACTTTCAAACTGGTGAATCTCAAAGTTGTTAAAGAGAAGGTGGCCTCTATTGAGATGATCGATGGTGATTGGCTGCTGACGTGTGATGTCAACTGGAAGGTTTGGAGCAGACGAACGCCATAGAAAACTATAGGGAATAGTGGGGGGGAGCCTTATTTTCCAGCCTATTTTTACTATCTCTCACCAATATAAATGAAGAAAAGGTTTTATATAAATAATTTATTGGAAAAATATGTGTTTAAAATTCAGAGATTGCAAATAAAAGGTCTATTTATATACATTTGGCACTGAAATTCAAAAGCAAATACTGCAACAGCGAGGCCACCTCGTCAAAGCAGTTCTTCAACGATTCACCTGTTACAGTATTCTGTCATTTAGCATTAAGTGTTAATACAGCATTAAAACATCTGCCGATAATTGTATGGTTGTAAAAATATGATAAGAAGAAAAAAAAAGTAATGCCTACATACCCGATTACTTTCTGTTTGAGTCTGAACAAACACTTTCGTTTTGCTAAAATTACAATTTGAGAGTGAAAGCTTATCCCACGTCGTCATTTTTCCGAACGTGGTTTATAGTCTTCAAATGTATCTGAAGCCACTGAACAGTTTTAATTACTTGGTACGAGTGAAGGAGGTGAAGATGAAAGCAAAGAGTCTTGTGTATATTTATTTTCTAAACTTCTCTCTCAGGTTTCAAATTTTCTCTTAACTTTGGATTTTCTTGTAGTGCAATCTGTTGGATTTTTGCGTTTTAACACTCGTATCAAGAGCACATCTGCTGCTCGTTACGAGTGTGCTCTTTTTCATTATAAGAAGGGATGGGGGGTTTGCTCATTTAATGAAAGTTTGCTCGTATCTATTGCCATGAAAAGAATAAATGCATGGAAATATAATAAACCCACTCTATATTATAATACTGGATTAAAAATAATAAATAATTGCGTTTATTATTAGCAAAAGCACATGGAACTCCAGCCATCTCAGCTTTATGTTAAAAAGGGCGGATCGCCTGCTGCCAACCTTCCAGGTGACGTCACAATCCCAGAAGGCAACTCGAGTGCTTTTGAGAGAAATCGGTCGATAGAGGCCACCTTCTCTTTAACAACCTTGGGTGAATTTACGAAGGCATATTGAAAAGTAATGCCTCCATGGCTGTAACTTTTTTATTTTTTAACCGATTTTCAAAATTCTTTTTGTATCTGATACTTACATTTGTCCTCTATGTAATGCACTATTCACTTTTCAACATAGTCCCCATCCCTTTCTACGCATTGCGCCAACGCGTGACTAGTCGGGTGAACCCGTCGGAGAGGAATTCCAGGGTTGTTGTCGACACCAGGACCGAACGGCAGGTTTCACCTCATCGTCAGAATGCAACTCATGCCCCTTAAGGTGCTCTTTCCTCTTTGGGAAGTGGTGAAAGTCGCAAGGTGCAAAGTCTTTCATTTTTGAAATGCAGTTTTTCATCTTTGAACTGCAACCCCCTCTGATGTGTGGCGATCGTATGCGGACGGGCGTTATCGTGCTGCAGAAGAGGATCCAAAGCTGCCATTCAATCCTCGTGTCGACGACAACCCCGGAATTCCTCTCCGACGGGTTCACCCAACTCGTCCACGCGTTGGTGTAATGCATGGAAAGGAATGGAGACTATGTCGAAAAGTGAATAGTGCATTACATAGAGGACAAATTTAAGTATCAGATACAAAAAGAATTTTGAAAATCGGTTAAAAAATAAAAAATTTACAGCCATGGAGGCATTACTTTTCAATAAGCTCTCGTACAGTATGCAGTCAATGCGAGGAGGTTGGTAACCTCGAAAACAATAATATGTGAAACGAAAAATGCTGAGGAATAATGGAAGCTAACAAAACAAAATAGGTGAAGGTGACGATAGAGAGAGAGGCATACAAGCAAAACTGAGGGTAACGTCCCATTGTTGCATGCATTAGCATACTGTCTATGAAAGTTTTTGTTATAATTGCGTAAATGATACAGGGTGTTTCTAAGTTATCTCCCATATTCTACATGTTTATTACTCAAAAACTATTACAGATTTTAACGTGATTTTTTTTATTTACAAAGAAAAACTCAAACAGTTTCTTAGTATGCCTTAATAAATTTCAATGTGCCCCCCATTTATGGCATGAAGGACATCAAAGCAAAATTCGATTTCCTCCCATGTTCGGGCTAGCATTTTGGGGGCGATTTCAGCAATTGTTTCAATTATTCTGTTCTTGAGAGTTTCAATGTCATCAATGTTGGTCTTGTACACTCTTCTGTCTTTCACATATCCCCAGAAGAAAAAATCCAGAGGGTTTGGATCGGGTGAGCGAGGGGGCCAAAGGATTGGCCCATCCCTTCCAATCCATTGTCCTGGAAAGTTCGTATCGAGGCACTGCCCAACTTACAGGCACCAGTGGGGATTGCTCCATCTTTTTGGTAGACTATGTTGGGCTACAGTTCTTCCACCTGTGGAATCAAGTAGTTCTCTAGCATATCTAGGTAGGTTGCAGCGGTAATGGTGTCTTCAGCGAAAAAGAAAGGTCCGATTACTTGATCATGCATTAAACCTTACCAAACATTAACCTTTGGGCTGTCGCTTCTCTGCTCCCTTAGAACGTGGGGGTTTTGTGAGCCCCAAATGCAGCAGTTGTCAGTTTACTGCTTCAGAAGTATGGAATGTTGCCTCATCAGAAAACAAAATGTCCTCCAGGAAGGTGGGATCATTGTCAGTTGTTTGGAGCATATATTCAGCAAACTTCTTGTGCTTCGGTCGGTCATCTGGCTTCAGTTCGTGCATCATCTGGATTTTGTAGGGTGTAAGACAACGACGGTGTTTCTCTGTTATATGTACGGATGTCATTGGCATATCCAGTTGACGAGCTGCTTGGCAAAGTGATTTACGGGACTATGATCGAATGCCTCTCTGACCTTTTTTACTCTGTGGTGTCGCTGAAGGTCTACCAGCACCCTTGTTGTGCAACATGCTGCCTGTGTTTAAAAAATATTCAGGCCATAGCTTAATTGGCTTATGATTTCGGGGATCCTTTTTAAACTTTGTTTTGAATATTTGCTGAACTGTAATCATTGACTTAAATTCTGCAAGCTATAACACGCATTGAGCTTTTTCTCGAACACTCGCCATTGTTTACTGCGTCTCGCGAAAAATAGAATGACGCACCAACAATGGTACCACATGCCAACCGCGTGTTTCATTATCAACTCACCTGAGGCTAAGAAACTTTTGGAGTTTTTCTTTGTGAATAAAAAAAATCAAGTTAAAAATAGTTTTTGAGTAATAAACATGTAGAATATGGGAGATAATTTAGAAACACCCTGTAGATTAAAATAAAAAATAGATTAAATTATAGATAGCCGGCTCAGTGGCTGAGCGCTGGGGTGCAGGCCTCAATGGATCCTCAGGTCGTGGCTCGAATCCCTGTGCGGCATGGATGTTTGTTCTTTACTAACTATGCGAAAAGAATGGAAATCGACGTATTATTTCTACTTTTCTTTTGTAAAAATCCTGTTATTTTTTACATAATGAAGTTCAGGGTCAGTTTTACTATTAGACCCCAGAACAATGGGGTGCTTGTCGATTGGACAAAACTGAGCTATTTGGGGGTGAAAAAATCAAAAATCCCTAACTTTGCCTAGGGGCGTGGGGTATCGTTGCACTGGCCCTGATGAAGTTTAGCATAAAGTTCTTTCAGGATGTGGTTTAAACTTTGTATCCCGTGTTGAAGTTTTTGGTGGTTTTCTCTTTTCTAGACATCTCCTCTGTTTCATCTACTGAAATTTATTAGGAATTTTTTTGAAGAATCTGATGATGCTATATCAAGTGTTGGCCTCTGGCATGCTTTTATAGAAAGTATTAATAAGGTAAGCTCCAGATTGCATCTTTTTAAGACACTAAAACGTATTTTAATTTTTTCGCTCGTACGTACATATACTGAGTGGCCTAAGCAAAAAAACCTCCCAAGAAAGAGAATTAGTCAAGTGAAGATAGAGAAGACTTGATCATTGCATTTGAATATGTAATCGGTCGTTTTGAATGCTTTGTGTGAGATAGTGGTTAAAGGATGTCCTAATGTATAAGGTATAAGAAACAAAGAAGTATAGGAAATCCACATGTCCACAATTTCTTTTTTTATTCTCTGTTAGGCCAGCTCAGTGGCCGAGAGTGCTAAGGCTCCGTTCTGTTGCTCTTGAAACCATTTAATCAACAGATAGCTGATGAAATGCCGTTAATGTCAAGACGTTTCTAATTGTAGAGACTTAGGTTCCAATAGCAACAAAATTCTTCTTTATTGTATTAATATGCGTTTCAGTTTTAAACCATCTTCACTTAAAATTACAAGTTTTAAATGAGAGAGAATGTACAAGTGTCCGTGAAGGGTGGGCTTGGCCTCTGTGTCACTTTCTGGTTGGTGGAGGTACTAGTTGCACCCAGAGACAAATGAAAGAAAGAGACTTGCATTGACCTCCCCTCTAGTGGTGCCTTCGCGCTCCCATATTGGGATTGGCAAGAAACAGCTGATCGCCCGAGGCAATGCATGTAAATCAATCAGTTTGATTTGTTTGGTATTAACGTCCTTTTCAACTTCTATGGTCATGTCAGGACAGGGTTATAGGGGCGGCAAATTTTGCCTCGCAAGGGTTCTTTAACGTGCAGCCGGCAAACGACTACATGGGATCAACATCTTTACTTCCCTTCCGAAGGAAGTGCGTGATCTCAGGATTTTCTCCCTGAAAAAATTCTCGTCGTCCTCGCCCGGAATCGAATCCGCGTCCTCGGGCATCAGAGGCGATCACGCATCCACTGAGCTAGGGAGGCCGATGTGAAACAATCGCTTATTACAATATGTGGATTAATAAATTGATTATTTTATTGAACTGGGAATTATTTCTTCTTTTTCTTTTAATTTAAAATTTTAAAATATTTGTCTTTTAAAAATTCGTTAGGCATTGAATCAGCTATTTGGAGTCATTAAAAGTATACGTTATCGTTAGTTAATGCAATAAAGTTTTTTTTAAAAAAATTCAGAAAACAGGTTATGCTTACTAATACTTCCAGAAATCATCTACAAAAACAGCTGAAATTACATTGAGAATATATGCCTCCTTAGGTTTTTGCCAATCGTAACATGGCGAATGCTGCACTTCCGCTGGCACCAGTAGCGCTCAGCGAAATGAATAGGGCACTGCCAGTCTTTCTTTCATTTGTCTCTGGTTGCACCCATATGGATTCCTTTTTAACCCCTAGTCAATGTTGGGAGAAATTGACACGGGTGGAGAGAAATCTTGACAACTAAGTAAATGAACCTATTGACATCAACACGTAAATACATCGACTGTAACAGTTGCAATCATGTCATAGTCATCTTCTCTCACAGTATATTATTTTATATCTTGATAGTTTCAGGAAAATGATTGTGTGCATAATGATATCATTGGTGATTTAAACTGGATTGAAAAATGCTGTGTGGAAATTATTTTAGAATCTGTTAAGATTTGCTCACAATCGAAGAAAGCTCTGGAGTTTCTGCAATTAATTTTGAGGGAAAATGGACAGCAAATTTTTAAATCTTTGGGTATGTAATTTGCCAAAGTTTAAACCAGTTTGGGGTTTTGAAAGCAGGGTACTATTTTAATCTTTTTTTTTTTCTTTTTTTTTCCTCATATAGTAGAAATTCCATGGTTCCCAATTTTGACTCCACTTCATGAATGCATTAGAGATGAAGATATTGCTTTTCCATATAAAAAATTGTTTGAAGACTGCTCTGCCTTAGAATTCTTAACGAACTGCAATGATTTGTTGAAAGAGTTGATTTCCAAAGGCAAATATGAACTTGCTAATTCATTTGCTGAGTTAGCTAATTTAGATCGAGACATCATTGTTTTGTTACAGGTGATTAGAATGTTCTATTTATTTACGATCTTTAACTAGGTATCATTTTTTTTTGAAATATCAAATTAACCATTGTTCTGACATCATGGGTAAAACTCGACTTTTTAAAAATAGGATTTTTTCCCTTTCAGTAAATGAGCACTTGTTTTGAAATAGTAACACGTTGAAGTAAACTCCAATGCAAAGCACTTTTTTAAGAGCAAAAATCGGCACTTCTGCACATGCCCATTGATCATTGTTATCGTTGTTAATTATTGTATGTAATTGCTGTTATGCTAGCAAAGTTCTTGATTGTGGCATCTTTGTGGAGAGGATTGTTTATGATTGTATTATGAAACCACACAGTTGATTGCCGTCAAATTTTGGTGGGTTCCATCTAGTGATTATATTAAAAAGGAAAATATTACACGTGTCAATCATAACATGAAAGAATTAAATGTCCAATATAAGGACAGGTTTAATATGTCACGTAATTAAAAATTAACTTAAACAATTTTGAATTTGGATTTTTCCATGCAACGTGGTTATGCTTGAGCCTTTGGACTTTGCTAAAGAAATCCACATTCGGAATTATATAAAGTTTTCTGTGTTCAAGTAGTTTCTCTGTGCTGGTTATGTCTATTTTCTGTCTCAGGATATTGTACAATCTTAATTTTCGTGTTTCATTGGCTTTTTGTGTGTTTCATTCTTGGGCCTTCATAATTCAAAATTCTTATGTAAAAATTTTTTTTGATTAAATTGTGACACATGTCGTCAGTTTATTTTTTTTTATTTTTTTTTTTTTTATTTAAGTTCGCTGTTGCCAATAATTTATTCACTTGTGTTTTGATTCGTCTCCGTTTTATATTATTTATTATTGTTTGTTTTTTTTTGAGCATTGTAATTTTTTTTATGGCCATTAAGTCGTAATATAAGCATGTTATTAAAAACTCCAACAATGTGTCTTCTAACGAGTTAGCATTGTCAGCAAAGATGAAATTCTCGGTATTTCCGTGGATGCTGACTCGTTGGGACAATTGTTGTAGTTGTTGTTGTCTTTTAGAATTAAGAGAGATTGAATAAAAACTTTCGGACGAGATGGATATATAATTTTTGAGTTGCGAAAATAATTTTAGTTCTGCTATTAAGCCTAACCTCGTAATGGAGAAATTCGATCGGAAAACGGATCGTTCGGCAAGCCCACCCTAATTAAGTTTACAATAATTTATGATTGTATTTTCATATGTTGCTAACTAGAATTGTAGTGTACATTAATGATGTTGCCTTTTATTTCTTTCTGACTACTCATCGTGAGCATGTCGGCGAAGATAATTCGACGATGTTCCTTTGTCTTGTTTGCGTTGATGTCGCTCTTCTGCCCCGACGTGTTTAGCAGTGAAGCCGCGCCGATCAGTGTTCCATCGAGGGAAATGTTTGGCGGCGAGTTGGTGAGTTATTGCATTATATTTGTTTGACGGCCCCCGGGAACTTTTGACAGTTTAATCTTCTATATTTGAGGAGATACGAACAGTATGTCCTTAGCTAGCGTAGACTATGAACCATTGAGCGACTCGCATTTTAGAAGAACTGGAATCAGTTCGCATGCAAATATGAGTATTTCCAAGTGTATGCTTCGAGAAGAAACTTGTAATTTAATGTTGTTGTTCGCTAAAATGAATGCTTGAAAATACCAGTTAGTAGTTGGTGTAAGGTAGCGCAAGAGTCCAGTTGGCTATCAGCTCCAATTGCCTCAGTGTGAGCGTGGCGTGGTTACGCAGCTCTAGTGGCTCCACTGGTGTGCTGGTTGGCGGTCTCCCGTCGTGGGCACTGAGTGTGCATTAGTCAGTGGCCCAATGTCCGTTTGTGTGGTAATAGGTGCATTAGGCCGATTACACATTTGCTTTATTAGTTCGTAAAGGGGACTACGAAGGGTTACTGTGCCCCCCCCCCCCTTCTTAATTGCATTTAGAAAAAAAGGGTGCACACAACGTTTTCCTGACGTTGTGGGTGGCAGACAGTCTTCATTAAGAAGAGACCGATGCAACAAAACAGTGGAAGTGCGAGCGCATGGTAGAGCTGAAGGTGCCTGCTGGAAAGGTGGCACGAACGTGGTTGGTAGTACATGGACCTTGTTAAGCGCCAGCAGAAAATTTATTGGTAAAAGAGGTGTGTCTGCCAAGGTGGAGAAGACTGTGAGATAAATTAAGCAGAATTAGAATAAGATTTAGTGTGGCCCCCTATCTGTTGTTAATGATAATCTATGGATTTAGATCGCTGTATATATTGGTTAGTGAATAAATTATGGCAACAGTGTATATCACTGTGTTTTCTTTTAATAGTTTAAAACCCGTTGTCGACTCTCTTTTACAGGCTTCGAACTCGTGATTGCTCTCGGGCGTGTGTGGAGGTTGCCTTTGGATATCCCAAGTTATGGAACCTCCCCACCCCCCTGGAGCGTCACAAAATGAACCTGCTCTTGGATATTTAATTCTTACATTTTATGGTTGAAATGTGTAATATTTTCTTTTTTTAATGAGCAATTGTATTGCAAAACGGAGTCTTTAGGTGTTGAGCCACTACTTCTCCGCATTGAGAGATCTCAGTTGCGCTGGTATGGCCACGTGATACGGATGCCGCAAACTGGTCTTCCTAGGCAGTTGTTATTTTCCAAGCCGGTGGGTAAGAGACCAAGGGGTCGGCCTAGAACCAGGTGGCTAGACTACATGGAGAATCTGGGTTTGAGCCGCTTGGATATTACCAGGGAGGACATGCACCTGATGGCGGAAGATCGCGATCGCTGGAGATCCTCCATAGGGCTGCTGCCCCCGCGACCCTAACGGATAAGCGGGTTTGAAAAGTAAGTAAGTAAGTTGCATTGCAAAAATCATTGTTATGGCTAATTTTTCAAAATCATTGTATCCACCTGCTCTGTTAGTTACCACTTGACTGTTAATTGAATTAACTTACGTGATTGTGTTCATGAGTATTCAAAACTTACATGTTTGTTGCAATAGAGGAAATTTTAAAAAAGCGCAGCTGCTTATAAACTTAGCTTTCTATAGATTTCACATTATAAAATATGTAAATTAAATAAGATGGAACAAAAAGCTCTTCTTAATAACTTTTAGTAATAGCAATATTAGCAATTAATCTCGGCTGAACGGCAGTGACTTATAAATCCTCTATTGTGAGTAGTATCGAAGTTGATGGTAGGCCTATTGTCTAAATCTCTGCATACACTGATCAGGAAAAACATTACAAAATATCACGAGAATGCGTTCAACAGAATGACTTCAATTGCATGTAACAAGGTACGAATGGTATTTAATGAACTGGGGATGCTGAACATCATTTTGCCGACTGTGTGTACTTTTAATGGGGAAGGTTGCTTGTTTAAGCAACCTTGATGAACCCCAGATTGTGATGGCCTGAAGGCTAGGGACGATTTTTTCGTAAATAGCACAGCTGTTTGCAAGCTGCAGTTGATAACAAGTATTAATTAATACTTAGGAAAAATGGAAGAACGGCGGTGAAATCTGTAGTAGATGCCGAGGTATTGGTTGTATTCAGCTAATTAACAAATGCAGATGTCGGAGCCTGCTAGTGAAGGCAAATAGGCAGCTTAGCTGACAGCTGAGTATGTTACAAGTTCAAGTACAAGTGTATCTGATCATACTGTGCACCAGACTTTATTGCATATGGGACTCTGCAGCAGATGCCCCTCACATGTGCCAACATCATCGACATTTACGACTACAGTGGGCCCATGAACGTCATGATTGAACCATGCAACAATGGAGAAGAGTAGCCTGATCCACTGAATCACAATTTCTTTCATCAATAACCGTGTCAGGGTACACCATCTTCTAGGTGAACAGTCGATCAACGCATGTACTGTGGGACACGTATTTTGCTTTGACAGATGTTCTCGTGGGTGTCCCTGGGACTGGTGGTTGTCATAGAAGACGCACGAAAGCTGTGGGCTATGTGAACATTTTCCCCAGAATCTTCCAGCAGGACAATGCTCCTTGTCACAAGGCCAAAATTGTCCTACAGTGGTTTGCTCTCAATAAATTACCATATTGCCCTTTTCAGTAAAAAAAATAGCGTGCTGAAATGATATGAACATGACTTAGACCTGCATGTACATATTCATTTTTTATCTTTTTAGTTGGAAGAAGAATTTTGCAAAATCAAAAATTCAAGTCAGTGGTATCATGCAAATACAAGGCTAAACTTTTGGATGAAATGCTTGCATGACTTGCAAAACATTAACGTGCAATCTTATAAAATAACAAAGTTTTTTAAGGTAAAAGAAAAGTGAGAGGTAATATATTTTTAAATGAGTAGGAAAGTACATCATTACTGCATCTTAATTGTTACAACTTCCTTGTTTTGATTTAGGATCTTGCCGATCAAGCATTCAGTTACAGTGAAAAATTTTTCCTGCTCAAAATTTGTTTAATGTGCTGGAACGAGCCAGTCAATAGAAGTAGAGTTGAAACTGAAATAATCATGTGGCAGTATCGAATAAATGCTGAAATGGATTTGGAAGTAAGTAGCTAATTTTAAGGATTGACTTGCATTAAGTATTTCCATTTGTTTTCAGACTTTACTACATATTTTGCAGTTCACTGACAGAGAGAAACAGTGTTTCATAGAATTTGCATTCAATTTAACATCACCAATTCAACCAGTTAAACCTAAAGACTCTATCCTTTTGGAAGGACAGCTACATGTGCCCACAGTTCCATGCTCTCTGAACAATACAGAAGTGAGTTTTGATTCGTTTTTGTTGCTATTGTTGTTAAGCAGATTTGCGGAAATAGGATTGTAAAGTGATGCATTGTGTATAGGTCACCAACAATACAGATTGCAGAGAATCATTTTTGTTTTTAAACTTCAGTTCCTTATTATTTATCATAGAGACTTCTGAAAGTTTTAAACTTGCGAATATCAGTCTAGAAAGAAACAATTCCTAACCAAGAATCTGCCCTTTCTTTGATTGAGCTGTTGTGCAATATGAAGAGCAGAGCTTTTTGGCATTGAATCCCATCAGTTTGTATTGATGGAAATTGTTGATGGTTTAGCCTCTTATTCTCTAAGATTAATTCAATTTACAGTCGAGGACTGCAAACCCATTAGTTTTGGGATGATTGGCTTTTTAGATTTTTGATCTATACAGATTTCTAGTCATCAACAGGATGGGAAATTGACAATAAATGCAAATATCTTGTAAATGCTTAGTAGTCTTTAGGACACTTGGAGACAGCTTAGCTGTATTAGTGCTGTGGTGGCCACAGGATATAAATTTTACAAACCAATGCTGAATGATTTGCAAACCAACGCTTAATTCCCCAATTTAAAATCGTAGGAAAAAATTCTCCTTAATTGAATTGGTTTCATAGATTAATTTTGAGCCCACAGTATTTGCTCTTCAGCTATATTAATTATCATTGCATTTATCCCCAGGTTGTCTTATCAAATGACATGAAAAATTTGGATAATCTGCACCTCCTTCCTGCTAATTAAATTATTTATAGCTTTAATTGGCCGTTTGTATTTGCATCAATCCAATAAATTAGAATTGAAGGTAGAATCAATTTTAAAAGAAGAAAGTTCCATGTCTTTATTTCTTTATCATAAATCGTGTTGGAGCTCATCATTTTTTTTAAATTCTAATTTTAGAAAGATTGTTAGTATTAGTGAGAATGTAGTTTGCTCCTATTTTGTTTAATTCACTTAAATGGAGTTGTTGATGTTTAATGTACATTTCCCCTTAGGAAGAAGTGATTCTGCAGAGAATTATTCAGAATGAATTAGATGCAGGCAACATTGTTCAAGCATATCGCCTGACCAAGTTATTTGATGTAGAAGAAAAAAACCTCAATGTTCTTTTGGTAATAATTAGTGGTATTTTTTTTTTTTTGTTATCATGCCTTTTTTTTTATTTTTTTCTTACTCCTTGTGCTGTCTCAGTATGATTATGGCATCCTCCCTCCCTCCCTCCCTTTTGGGAGAAGAGAATTAACTGTTCAAATTTAAGCCAATTTGCTGTACTCAGTGGAATGTTAAGACCTCATCTCTGCTGATGGAGATTGCTACTAGGAACAATCGTATAAATATTTAATAGACGAAATATTATATTGGGTCAGATGTTGTCTGTGTTTAATACTGGATTATGCAAAGGCTTATATTTGAAAAGAAGATGGCTCTCTTTTTGCTTTGTTGTACTTTGTTATACATTTCCTCTTTCTCTACGTACAGGTTTGCATGGATTTAGCTGAAGGTAAAATGGCATTTAAAGATGTCGAAATTCAACTGAAGCTCGTATTAGGCGAAGTATCTACAGATTATTGCACATTAATTTCTTTATTGCCAAGGAAAGATTCAATTTCAGGTAATCCTATTGTGAAATAATCCAGTCCGATTCAAGTTATGCTGTCCCTGTATATTCTTCTACACACCCTGCAGCATTTATATTTGGGAATGTCATTTGTTATTAGTCATAGAATGTTTGCTATATTTTAAAAGACAATTAAACATTTTGTATTTACATTTCACTTAAAGAATTTCAAAAATGATCAGTATATCCATGGGCTTTGATTTTCTAATTGCTTTTGTATATCAATCAACTCATTTTAAATATAACTACCCACTGTTCTTTCATATGAACTGATGTGAATATTCATAAACACTATCTGTCACTCATACCATCACTCAACATCATTTTTCTAACATCCATTGAGTATCACTCTTCTTAACAAAGTCCTAAAATTATCCTTTTCCTTGTTCTCCTCAGTGTTTGTTGCAGGCATTGTTTAAAAAGAAAAGGAAAAAAAAAAAAAGAATGTTTAACGGATTCGAAAGTTAAAAAAGGAATGTTTAACCCACCTTGCGATTCCTTTCCCCGAGCTCGCTCCTTTTTTCACTGGACATTCGTGTTCTCGCCGTCTCGTGGCAACACGGAGGCAGGAAGAGGGTGAATTTGAGCCCTCCCCGATTTCATCCACAGTTTCCTCAGATGCGTTTCTTGCTTGAGCCAGGCTGTTGGTTAACACTTCCCGTGCATTCTTTGATAAATTGTCTTTACATCTGTTGGCTCTTGTTCATATGTACATCTGAAATTCCTTTGACTGTAATCGGTGAGTTCATTTCAGCGTACCACACCATGCACTGAACTCTCTCTTGTGTTGTTGTCATCTTCGCTATTAGATAATACCTGCAACAAAAGAATGCAAAATTTTTGGAGTTGCTCTTCATGACTGTGCAAACTGCAAATCTCTAGGACTAATGGTTTTCTTACAGATAACATTTGAAATTAGTGAGTTTTCATGTGGACACTCTGTATTTTAAGATAGGAAGTTACTCTTCAATCACCTTGTTTAGTAAATGAGATAAATAGTATCTCATGAAAACAAAACATAAATTGCACTATATATGTAGAAGAGTTCATAATATCTAAACAGATTGAAATTCTTGTAATATCTAAATATATTGAAATTCATCGTTTTTATTATTTATTAAGAAAAATTGTTCCAAAGGCTAAGAAGAAGGAAAACTAGACCTGCTATTGAAGTAAATGGAGATACACAGTCCAGTCACATTAATGTAACCAACCCCTACGTTCAATATCAGCAGAAAATGGTTACGTCCAGAAGTTGCATACCAGTATCAGAGTGGGAGGGGGGGGGGTATAGGAAGGGTGTCAGAAGGAGGGAAGCAGAAAACATTGCAATTGTTGGTGTCATGGCGAAACATAGCAATTTATCCGACCTCCAAAAGGGCATGATCATCGGCGTCCGAGCCGAGGGTGGCAGTATTTCCAAAACGGCTAGTTTTGTGAACTGTTCGCTATCGCCATGGTAAAAGTGTACTGTGTTTGGCAGAATGGCATTCACCAAAATCAGCGACGTGGGTCACCACGGGCCATAGATGACAGAGGTGAACGACGGCTACAGAGATGCGTGCGAGCGAACAGACGTGCAACTGTGGACCGACTGACCTCTCAGATGAACTAGGGGGCTATCAAACGTGTATCCTCGACGACAGTTCAGCGAATGTTGCTGTGTATGGGGCTCTGCAGCAGACGGCTGGTTCATGCACCGATGCTGATGGCTGTTCACCGGCGACAGAGACTGACGTTTGCCTTCCAGTACCGCAACTGGATAGCAACAGAGTGGCGAAAGGTGGCTTTTTCCGATGAACCACGGTTTATGCTCATCGGACAGTTGGGCGATGGCATGTACGGCATTCGGTGTCAGAAAACAAATACCCTGTAATATGTGCTGCAAGGCTCAAGGCCAGAGGAGGCAGCATTATGGTCTGGGGAATGTTTTTGTGGCCTTCCCTGGATGCACTCATCATTGTGGACGGCACTGTGGATCGGTAGAAGTACACATCTGTCTTTTCGGACCATGTCCATCCCTACATGCAGATTGTGTTTCCTCAGCATGATGCCATACAGCACACAGTATCCATGTGTGGTTCGAAGAGCACGAGGATGCGTTTACGGTACTCCCTTGGCCCCAAACTCACTGGATTTCAACCCCATAGAGCATCTGTGGGACCACCTCGATCGTGTTGTTTGCGCCATGGATCCTCCACCATGCAACCTATAGCAGCTCGCCACAGAACTGGAGTCGATTCACATCCCTGTCAATACTCTCCAGAACCTTATTGACTCTTCCTGCTTGTCTCGCAGCTGTCCATGCCGCGAAAGGTGGTTATTCTGGCTACTGACAAATGGCCAGGTTAATGTGACTGGACTGTGTATCTTTAATTTCATTTACTTCTTTTCATTCTTTTCTTTATTATCTAATTTTAAGTTCACTTCCCCTATCCTTGGGCTTCCTCTTGTTTCATTGGCCCATTGTTTTAATCTGATCCATGAGTCGTTAATTTCCCTTATGTTTAACCAATGGGAGATATTATTTGCAATTTGCACCTCCCTCTAGTCTATTTATGCTCCGGCTTTAAGTTTTATCTTGTATTTCCTTTTCACTTTTGTCTTTCAGCCGAAGATGAGTACCTGGTACCCAAAACAAGTATCGGTTATTTCAATTTTATTCCTTGTAGATTAGAGGTTCTGAATTTTAATAATAGCAGTTTTAATTAAAACGCAAGAGTATACGAGTTAGCAAGTAAAAATTATCCTTTGACAGAACCAAATAGAGGAGTGTTTGATGTTACATAGATTTGAGTTTATGATCTTGCACGGGTGACTACGGTATTGGCATCGTTTAACTTGGGATGTTTTATCTCCATGTCTGACTTTTATCTTGGTGCTGCTTATCCTCTTGGGAGGATTATGGGATGATGTACAGAGGGTTGAGTACATTACAACTAAATGATTTACATATGCAAATTCTCCAACCACATGGTTGACAGGGCTACGCGGTCGGGAGGAGTTATAAAGGGGACATCATCGTTCTTAATCGTTAAACACATGCTAGCTGCGAGAATGCTGCCAAAAATCGATAGATATTGGGAAGAATATACAAATGCACTTTCCGACGTGAAGGGGTCCTATTCCATGATTAGAAAATCAAGCAAATCCAAGGGTATCTCACCGTGGGCACCACATAGAACATTACCTAACATGGTGGCGGGATTTCTCGTTTATTTGTAACGTACTCAACCCTCTGTAGTAACATTCAAGCCCGGAAAAATTAAAGTGTCCTTCTTAATTATATTTCTGCATAACTTGTCTTATACTTTTTTAATGAATTCAATTAACACTATAATTAGAATAATGCTCATAATTAAACTCAATTCTGCCCTTACACACAATCTTCATTTTTCTATCCAAAGCATCCAGCCAAAGCTGTCAAGCCAAGTTCAAAGATGGAGATGTCTTAAGAGTACTTCAGAAATTGTCAACTTGTTCCAGGCCTGGAATGAGAAGCTGTTTGTTGGTTATTTTATATCATTGGATTTCTATGGTTAAGTAAAGCTTTTATAATGGCTCCGTTAGACAAGGGGCGTCTAAAAAGTTCGGTGAATGGAAGCATAAAACAAAACATGGAAGCAAAATGCCCTTATTCACCCTCAAAGTAACATCCATTAGCACAATACACTTTTGACATCGTTGATAAAGCTGCTGGAATAAGTCAGCGAAGGCCTCTTTTTATGTTTGTTTTTTTTTTTTTGTTTTTTTTTTTTGGGGGGGGGGGGGGTCGATCGAAGCACAGATGTCACATATTGTCGGATGTTTGGTAAGTCTGCAAAATGTGCCCTTCAGGACCCCCTTGAATCTGCAGGAGCCATAAGATACGGTGGATGTGCGATAAGATACACGGTGTTGGGCCAAGAAGTTGTGTAGATGGAACGCAGTATGCGGGCATGCATTGTAGTGCAACAGATTCCACTTTCCACTCCTGTACATTTGCAGGCAGTAGTAAGTGCTCAAAATAGCTTTGTAGAATTCAGCATTGATGGTTTGCTCCATTTCCATTTGACGACGTGAGTTTTTGCACACACTGACCGTGCGACTGACCGTCGCAGACTAATCTGTGTCGGTTTAAAGCACTCTTTGCTACGTGCCGTCTCTTCATTGGTCTGTTTCTAAACATGTTTACCTCGTGTTGCTTTTGAGATATCCATCCATTCACTGAACTTTTTAGATGCACCTTGTAAATTAGGTAGATTACCTACAGAGACAACCCTTAAAAGTGAACCTTTAATCAAAATACAAATTTTTTTTTTTGATATTTTATACATCTAAGTCTCAAAACATTAGTCCACATGGAAAAAATTTAATATCTATCTTTATTTATTAATAAACAGCATTTTTAGACTCTTAAGTAAGTAGGCACCCTTATTTTCCATCGCCCTCATTTATGAAAATTCGTTTATTTTATGGTCATGGCTTCACTTGTGGGCCGTGGCATATTCTTGACATGAAGAGGTATGCAGAAGAGTTGAGTAATTTCCAAAGAGGCATGTTGTTGGAGTATGTGAACATTACCTTAAAGCTGAATATTCAGCCATCCATCATCAATCGGGTAATTATGCAGTTTAAAACACCAAAGAAGGAAACTGTTAAGGTCACACATTGGTTAAGGTTGACTTTGATCAACAGCACATCAACTGATGAAAATTTTGCAAGGCTGTAAAACATGGCAGAACATATGGAGATGTTTATTTTTACATCTGTTTGCTCTCTTCACCAACTAAGCAATCATGATGGTTAAGCTGCTAGATGGAAATTATTTCTCACCACAATCAAAACAGTGGGCAAGGAGGTGATAGGATGGCTTTTGAGCTTTTGGCATTACGTCGTCTCTTGCTGAATTGTCCTTTGCTCAGTTTTTATGCAATGGATGCAGTAGATACCAGCCAAGATTTTAGCAACTAACGATCAAGCATGGTGATTTTTGTTCCTATGATGTGGGCTGCCATTTGATCACAGGACAATCAAATGAGTGGATAGAAAGTGTAGGGAATATTAACTCTGAAAAATACATCTTCATATCGTTTTACTCATTTTTAATAATATTTAAATGATTTGTTTTCTTTTGCATTTAAATAAAAAAAAAATCACCTTGTTTCATACCAAAACATTTAATGGATAGAATAAGTATCAGAGAAGGTGGTACAGTAAACTATTTTTGTGTGCCGAATGCGTTTTGGTATAACTCTACCGTCAGAGGTGAAAACAGCTAAGATAAAATTATGATGTCCTTATTTGTTGTCCAGTATCATTTTTTATAACTGTGAATAAATTAAGGATCAAACTGAAAGTAGGTAGCTGTTTTCCCACTTCTAATGGCGGTGTTAATCAGAAATGTGTTAGGCACAATAAAATAGTTTACTATATCACCTTGCCTGCTTTTTATTTTATCCACAGTCATCATAAATATTTAAATTTAGAAAACAGACTACACAAAATTTATTATATAAATTCAATTATTAAAAACTTTTTAATAGAGAGTCTTCAAAATTAAATTGAAAAAAGAAAAGTAAAAAATGATAGAAAAGAGTCGCTTCCCATGAAAATATCTTACCAAAAATGGGGGGGGGGTTAAAACCATAACTAAAATAGAAAATAATTTTTTGAAAACAACAATTAACAAATAGAGGGTGATGCAAAGGTTTGGGTACTCAAATTTTACTTGCCAATATTTTTATTTTAACTCGTTAGCCATTGTGATTGGATATTCTTAAAGCACACCCATTAAGCTTTCCAAAATGCTATTACGTTTTTGGTCAACTTGTTTCAAAATTGTGAAACAATCACTGAAACCCCTCTAAACATGTCTATGGGAGCATCGTGTACATATCAGACCTTCTCCGCACTATTTCATTTAATGTTAAGATGAAAAACGAAAGGTCAAATTCCATGAACTTGGGTTTGTTTTTCATTTAATGGTTGTTTTATATTGAACATATAAAAAGATTGTTATTTTGTTCTAATAAATAGTTATGTGGCTATTTTTCCTTTATAAATCAATAGAAAAGATAAAATGAAATGAAATAAAATATAGTTAACCAATTATAGCCCAATATTATAGGAGATGGTTGAGTCGAAGATCCTGAAGGGGTTGAAAAATTACAGAACTGTATTTTATTTTATTTTTTCTATTAATTTATAAAGGAAAAATATCCACATATTTAGTTTATTATACTTTATCATTCATCTTCCAATCTAATCTATCATTCAAGTACTTAGGACAATTAATCTCCCAGATGTGTGCGAGGATCGGAATAATTAAGATATGTAGTAAATTCTTTTACTAATTTATATAAGTCCATTATTGTGGACCTACTGCACACTTATTTGGTTCTCCGGAGCTTCCTAAGAATTTTTGCTTTTACGGTCTAAGTCTTTAGATTTTATAAGTTTCTTTTAGGGAATTTTAATTGTAGTTGGTCTTCCAAAGTACGTTTGGAAAATTGTTTTAACTTATCCTTGGAGACTGTTAAAAAGATTCTTCATGGGCTGGTGTTTTCACCTAGAATTCTCAAAAGGATCTTTATCCTGTATTTGGATCAAATAGAAGTAATAACACTATCTTTACAACTGAAAGATGCTATACTCAGATCGCAAAAGCATGATCCTGCATGTCAGTTAATAAGTATTTCCTTGACCACTTGTTGAGTGTTAATAAGAGAGCAGTTAATGAATAATAGGTATTTGTTTTTCCTTGACAGATTCTAGATCTACATTACACTTACATCATACATCACCACCTGAATGATTTTGATATATTAAAAATATTGATGGAAAGTAAAGTTAGCCAAAGACATATTATAGTGAAAGAATTCATAAAAATTATGAAAATTCCTGAAGATAAAGTAGCACGACTGCTTGTTGAAGAATTTCTATCTGCCTACAAAATGTTTACAGAAACTAATAAAGGTAAATACTTTGAATTGATCATGGTGGATGGGTGGCATTGTCTAAGATTGCTTGCTCTTCACCCTTGTTATAGTGGCCTCTCACAACTTCAAATTAATTTGAGAAAATCATTATGCATTTCAGGTGACAATGTGAATGTGCATTTTATGTGGAGCAAGAAATATTTAGAATCATGTGCACCATTGGTCTCCATTTGTACCAATAAATCAGTTTTTGGACATCAGTTACTTGAAGCAGTTGATTCTCTTCAAAGTCCAGATAAAGGAACTAAAAAAGGTTGTTTTCAGTATTTTATTAAATTTTCTAAACAAGTTAAATAGAGAGAGATTTTATTTTGCACTAAAAAATTCAAATGGAATTTAAATAAAAGTTTCTTGCATAGCGTTTTCCTCTTTGGAAATTGAACTCTGCATCATAGCCCACGAATGCTTCAGCATTGCTTGCAACACGGAAGGTATTGCAAATGTTCTTCAAAAAGCAAAAGGATTAATAAAGTTTCTTATTGCCACGGAGGAGTTTTCACTAATTGTAAGTAAAGTTATCTTGTTTGTCTGTTAACAATCTATTTTAATATACCCATTCTATGCACTTTGCTAAACATTCATACCACCTTCACCATCTCGGCGCTATTAATTAATGACACCAACTTTGGTAAGCAAGGTTCACGCCTACTCGCAATTTACGTGTCAAATGGGCATTTTTGCTAAAAATTGACTCGTGATTTTTTGACCAGCGAGTCAAAATTGACTTGTTAAATTTTAACCTCACTTCATTTTGTCACATGCGGTCTTGTTTAAATATCTAATTAACTATAACAGTAACTATAGAGATTGTGGATGCATGTAAAAATATGGAAGTTAAAAATAATCTAAATTTTGACTTGCATCTTCTGAAATTTGACTCGCAGTTTTCAGACTTGGGAGTCAAATTGACTCGTATATATTTTGTCTTAGTGCAAACCCTGGTAAGAAAGTGGTAAGCCTGACTGCCTCTGAAGCATGAAGTGATAGCTTTAGATTTGCACAAGGCTGGCAGAAAAATTTTCAGGCAAAATCACACTTTGTAAGGAACATAACATTTGCAAGTCTTCATTGTAGCCTACTGCACTTTTAAAAGCCAGTTCATTATCTACTTTTTCAAGTGAGTCTTCTCAACTGAGTCTTTAGCGATAATGGACTTAATTTGTTGAGATGAGGAACACTTGGATTACAACAATGTATTGTTGCTGAACATGAGTTGAAAAAATCTGGAAGATACAGGACTAACAACAAAAATAATTGCAACAATCAAAGAAGTGAGAAGGAGACCGATTCCACTACTGATGATGGCTACTTTGCAGGCAAAATGTACATTTATGAAATGTCAAATAAACTTGTTGTGGAAATAGTGGAATTCGTCTCCTCCTCCTTCTCACCAAAGCATCCACAGATCAGCAAGGTCAGTCTCTGTTCTTATTTATATTTTCTATATACACTGACTTAGCAAAACTCAAGGGATAGTTACTTAATATCCGGTCGGGCCACCTCTGGCCCTGTGGAGTGCAGCAATACGGCGTGGTAGTGAGTCTGCAAGTCCCTGGTACACTTCTGGAGGCAGTTGACACCAGATAGTCTGCAGAGCCGAAGATAGTTGCTGCCCGTTCGTAGGCGGATGATACAGTGCCCGGAGACCGACTTCAACAGTATCCCAGATATGCTCGATGGGATTCATGTCAGGGCTCCGGGCTGGCCAGCTCAGTCGTTGGACCTCTCCTGCATGCTCCTCGAACCATTCGCGGACGACATTGGAGCGATGTGGTGGAGCATTGTCATCTTGAAAGACTGCTACTTCGTCAGGGTGTTGAAATGTCAAAAACGGGTGAAGATGGTCTCCGATGATTTGACGATACTGTGGATCATTCAATGTTTGGTCCAGGATAACCAGAGGGCCCATTCCAAACCAGGAAAATACACCCCAGACCATCACTGATGCCCCACCACCCTGCACCACCACCTGTTGGCATGCGGGATCCATCGTTTCGTGAGGTCTGCGCCACACACGGTGCCTCCCATCAGCATGGTACAGTTGATATCGTGACTCATCTGACCATGTGACGTTACGCCACTTTTGCATAATCCAGCCAAGATGGTTGGTGACAAATGCACGCCAGAGTGTCCGATGACGCTGGGTAAGCATTGGCACTCGTGTAGGGCGACGACTGCCAAACCTGAGGGCATGCAGATTCCGACGGATTGTCCACCGAGAGATGTTTCTAGTGTAGCCAGTATTGAACTGGTCTGTGAATTGCTGCACTGTTGCGCTCCTGTCTCTCTGAATCATTCGTCCCCGGTGTCGCCGGTCACGATCATTCAGGGCAGCTGGACGCCCGGTATGGTGCCTGTTGTAGACTGTGATGCCTTCATCCAGCCATTCCCGATACACCCTGGAGACAGTTGAGCGGGGAAAGCCAAATTCCTGCACCACTGCCGAAATGGAACATCCCATACGTCGGGCGCCTAGTATCATACCCTGTTCAAATGACGTCAACTCACGACGATGTGCCATTTCTGATTAATCACTTATCCAAGCTCTTCCCACAACGTCTAATAGTCCATTCCCAGAATCCGTTACCCCTGTGAATTCGTGAGCCATGCCCATCAATCAATGTGCTTGCTATCCCATGAGTTTTGCTAACTCAGTGTATTTTAAGTACTCTCTGCCAATCAAAGAAGTGACTGAACTGTGAATTAAGCAATCAGAAATAAGAATATTAAGTTACAAGTAATATTAATAAAAATAAACACAAAAACACAATAAAGCAGTTGTCGTCTTCTTCTTTATCAGCCCCACAGAACCTTGTGGTTCCTTGGCTGTAATAACCTAAAACCAAAAAAAAAAAAAGTAAGCATGATATGTTTTGTTGTTTTATTATTTTTTTTTTTCCAGTTTTTAGTGTTTGGTGTTGTGTAGGCTTTCAAGAGCGGGGTGGAGAAAGTGTAATAGGAGGAGCAGATAACTTTTCCCGATGATTGGGGATTGAAGGCTTCTATGAGGGTGGGGGCTAAATGGTGGTATTAGATAAATGGTGATGGGCATTATATGTTATAGATTATTGTTGATTGAAAATACTGACATAATATTGCTGGATAGTCAATGTTACTGTAAGCGCTGGCAGATGAGCGATTGAGTTTGAGTTATTGAGACTCTTGTGTAAATTGAGGAAAAGAGTTTGAGTTTAGACTTTAGATTTTTGGGCTTCAATTTGTTATTGGTTTTGGTATTTTGGTCGTAATTTGTTTAACAACTGTTGTTTTGCTACTGTTGTATTTGTGTGCGAGTTATTTGATGGGAGAAGAGAATTGACGGAAATAGCCAGATATGATTAGGAATGATTTTAATTCTAGAAAGATTATATTGCTGAAGGTGGGCTATCTCCACGGTGAATAGTAGTATATTTATTGTGAATTCTATTTTCAGGGAGAGGAATGTTATCTTTAATGTTCTATTTGGCTACGTTCCATCAAAATGCGCGGTAGTGATCCCACTTTTCCACACTTACATGCATCAGAAGGAATGAGGTGCAGTTTATGAAGGTATGCCGGGGTTGGGACATGTCCTGTTCGTAAACAAAAAAGTAGAAGGATATCAGAGCAGTATAGTTGAGCCATAGTGGAGGTGAGATGCCATCACAGTGTGAGCTGTAAAAAGTCTGAATAGACGTAAGCCAAGTTTCATCCCAAGGGTTAGGTTAGGTTAGCCAACCAAGTTGTTTTTCCTTGGTTCGAATTGTGTTAGAAACATCTGATGGTCCAATAGCAAATTTTATGAGGGGCGGGTCTTTCCATCCCACTACAAGCTAAGAAGTCCGCTGTGTTGTTGCCTCAAATTGATCTGTGTCCTGGTACCTATAAAAAGAAGACTGAAAAACTGTAATTGAAGAGGATTTTGTACAGGTCAATGATCATTCCACATCAGTCTCAAAGGAACCATTTCTTCTTCAGGAAGTCGGTGTTAAGGGCTAAAAAATAGTATGCTCTTGGGAGTCCAAAACGCAGGGCCTAATTTAAGGTCCTCAAGGCCCACGGGCTCACTCTTACAACTGAAGAAAACGGGGGCCCCTTCAGGCCCTCGGACTCGGGTGCGCCCATGCAGAAAGACGGTACTGCCAAAACTACTATATATCTCCCTGGGGGGTGGACTGAGATTACCATAAGTGCCCAGAAAATAGCATATGCTTCTGCTGTGTAGATGTTAAATACTGGCTGGATGGAAAATGGCAATGAGATATTTTGTGCTGAAAATTCCTGTACCTGCAGTGCATTGGAGCATTAGAAAGATGCGTCTGTGAAGATGGATATATATTGTGGTTACTCAGTGGAGTTTCATCAAGAACCATGGCTGTGCATTGTCTGGTAAGGAGTTTTTGGGAGGAAGTGAGATGTCAACTGGAGTGAAGCCCATTAAGGGGCAGAAGACAAAGTGGACTGTACTAGTTTTTAGTAATGCCGCTCCGTAAAGATCAAAAGAGAAGAGGAGGTGAGAGAATAGCTCTTGCAGATTGTGGCTTTGAAATACTTGCAGAGTAGACAGTGGACATAAAACAGTCGAGAAATATAAACTTTGGAAACTGGCAAACAAGTAAAGTGTAACGCAAGTCAAACAAGAGAAGATTTGTGAAAAACCATGAATATAAGCTGAGTAGAAAACTCTACGAGAGCTGAACAACAACAATAACAGCTGAGAAAGTAGATAATGAACAGGCCCTAAGTATCTTAAGAGGATATGTTTCCAGTCTTTACATCAATTCTAAGAGAGATTAAGTCATTCAAATGAAGCATCATTTGAATTTAGTAGTACCAATCTTAAGTTTGAATTTTAAATTTATCATACTTGTAAATAACCTGTCCAACTTCAAAAAACAATTTATGGGACAGAAATGATTAAATTGTGTTCAGACAGATCCCTAGTGGTCAAAAATAGCTGTAACTGCATAGGACAAGACAACACAACTTCCACTGGATTTCAAAATTGAACCTGCTAAGTTTTAATTCTAAGAAAAGCTGATTTTGGTAGCTAAAAAAGCTGATTTAAAGAACATTAAATACAAAATACAGATATTAAATGAAAGGTAAGCTCTCCAAGTTTCATTTAGCAAGGCTGAAAAACCCACCAGTTTGGGAATGTTCACTAGATGTACATTTCAACCACCTACTTTGCCATGCTATCATAGTGGTTGTTGGGGCCAATGATGTGCCACTGATGCTGTAGCCCCCCAGATCACCAACCTAACGGCCTGGATTTCTTTCTGTGAGGCTACGTGAAGGACAGTGTCTTCAAATCCCATTATCGCACGACTTATGAGATTTAAAGCAGCAAACTTCCCAAGCGATCGACGCAATTGGTGAAGTAGTGCTGGCATTGATGTGGGAAGAATTTGAATATCGTTTAGTTGTCTGTCGTGTCAAAGGGCTCTCATATTGAGAGAAACTTGGAGAGTTTATCTTTCATGCAATATCTGTATTTTGTAAATATACTGATTATACTGGTCACAGCTACGTTTTGTTTTTGCATCATTCATTTTGAATAACCCTGTGTACAGGGTGGTGCAAAAGTCTGGACCCTTAGGCAATTTATTATAGAATTTTTCTTTAATTATTCAATTTACTAATATAATTAATTATTATATAATAATTTACATTAAGTATTCGAACTATAATCCACCTTCTTCCAAACATTTTCTCACTTGGGAAGGAGACGCATGTTCTTTGCACATTTCTGACATACTGTTATTCCCTCTTATGCTTTCAGTTTCCTGTGTGATGTTATTATCTTTTAATGCTTGTAGTGTTCTCTTTTAATTTCCTGTTTATAATTAATAAAAGCATAAACAATACTTAAATGATCAAAATTATCTTTAAAAAAAATTCTATAGTAAATTGCCTACTTTGGAGCATACTTTCAATTCATTATCAGCAAATTTTCTGTTTTATAGATGTTCCTCAACATTTCTATTCATTTTTTTTTTTCTAACTTTCTAACCTTTAAACTTTTCTCTGAGAACAAATGTTTTTTTTATCTTTGAAATAGATTCACCTTCTTTGCGGTCTGGGTCGATTTAGTGAAATGCTATATGTTTTTGACGTTCTACTCGATCATGACCAATTTGAGCTGCTTTTGAAAAAAGGTGTTCAGAAGGTAAAATAAGTTTTAATTAGTGTATTATTTGGGAAAATGGAAGGTAAAATTCTACAACCTGGATTCAAACTAGGAACCTCGAGTTTCATATGCTCAACACCTGTACAGCTATGCTGTCACTGAGTGTCTTTAAAGGCAACCAAGTTGTCAAGGTGGAAAGCCCAGTGGAAGACAGGCACCCAGCTTACAGATCGAGATCTTCTCCTATCCAACTAACAGAAAGTTTGAGAACTCTCATAATAAATAGTAAATAGCAGTTGAGGATCTCAAATCCAGAAACCACAAATCCAGATGTCAATAATTACTTTAACTGTATAACTGTGAATACTTTTATTTTAAAAGAAAATTTTAATAACTGTCATCAGAAACTATTTAATTAAATATATACACACAAGTTAAATATATCTGGATAATCATAAATCTGGAAGGTTTCTGGTCCTGAGCATTCTGGATTTGCGGTTCAACTGTATAAACTGGAGATGATTTTAACCCTCGTGACTTGTTTGTAAGGGGGTATTTGATGGACTTAGTGTTTGTGCTGCTATTACCGGTTGATCTGCAATTACTTGGCTTGTATCACTGATCTTTTGCTCTCAAATTGACAGTCCCCAGGTTCATATACAAGGGTTAAATCAGGGGAGTGTGGAAGCTATGGCAGCTTTCTTGATCATCATTTCCAACATGACCGCTCCATCAATTTTGCATCTGTAGCTCTCCAGCGGCTGCAAACGGAAACATAGATCTGCCA
This sequence comes from Rhysida immarginata, assembly GCA_023313115.1. NCBI lineage: Eukaryota > Metazoa > Arthropoda > Chilopoda > Scolopendromorpha > Scolopendridae > Rhysida > Rhysida immarginata. The sequence goes on from JAHWFO010055944.1 coordinate 894,660, forward strand.
GACATTTTTCAAAAAAAAAACTTGGCAAGTTGCTCTATGTATTTGCAAAGTTTCATGGTGATATGTTAAATAATACACCTACAATAAAATCATGAAACTGGGACAATCATTGTGGACACCCTGTATTTTCTTAAAAAAATGTGGATCAGAAAGTGAAATCTCGCCACTAATTATATCATTTAAACCAATTTTATAATTCGACCTAACACTTTCTTGGTTCAATGAGTCGAAGGTGATATTGGTTCAGATTTAAGCTAAAACGTATGTCAAAACAATACCAGTTTTCATATGTCAAATTTAAACTTTCTGGTTAAATTTTTGTTTATCTAATTATTCTTGTCTGCTTTGTTCTAGAGCACAAAACTCAAGCAAGCATTGGTGAATTATGTCACTTATCATCATCCTTTGAATAGAGAATTGTTTACAATGATAGCTTTTCATTTTCGACTTTGTCGAAATATTGGTGAAATGCATGAAGACATTGCTCGTCAAAAGTTAAAACAAATCGGTGGTCAAGAATTAAATAGTAAGTATTATACATTGCACTTGTACAGTATATGTTTAATTGAATTACTGGCAAGAGGAAGTTCTCAGCACAATTTTAATTACATGGGCTTAGCCAGAAATGGTATATGTGTGTGTGGGTGTACTGAGGGAGGGGGAGGGGGGAGTTCAAATTCATGTGTGAGAAAATTATGTGCAAAAGTTTCCCAAATACAATTTCATCTTTGCAGACTAAAGCCAATACCAATACTCCAAAATTTCCCCCTTGTAAATCATATTTTTAACCATTAATTACCATCAAAAGGTATATCTCTTCAAACATACATGAACTTTTGCCACTAAACACGGTATGATCAAACTAATTAAAACTGTCGTCATCCCATATTTAAATTATATTGTTGTATTCTGGGCCGCAACTACTAAGTCCAACATTAATCAATTAACAGCGACATGTATTATCCGTACTGCCTTCAAAATTATACATTTGTCTTTCACATATTCTCCTCCCACTCCTGTCTAGACCCTTGTCTATCCCTTTCTATAATTCTTCCCTCCTCCCACCTATCTTTCTTATCATTTTTTCCACATTCTTTATCTTCAGCTTTCTAATCTTTCTCAATATTTCTGTCATTTTGGTTCTTTGTGATATCCTATCGCATTTTTCTGCTGTCCCCTCCCAATGGTCCTCTATTTTGTCCTATCCCACCACGTCTTCTAATTCATTTCCAGGATTTCCATTTGTTCCCTTCAATACCTACCCCCACCCCCCACGCATTGTATCTATATGCCTTCTTATAGTACTCACTTCAGGATAATTCTCTTATATTCTCCTTGATTTAGAGAATTATCCTCCCTGCTTTAGCCTCTGTCTGGAACATTAGCTTTCGATTTATTTTATTTTTTATTTACTCACATATCAAGAATGGTAGAAATCTTTTATGAGTAGAAATTATTTAAGTCTGAAAAATTTAAAGTAGATCTTTCAATAATCTCCAAGTTCATGAAAAGCATTATAATCTAAGTGGGAACCACGCCTTCAATAAATCAATCGATTTTTGAATTTTCCTATAACATAAGCAGAACGGACTGCAACGACCAATCATGGAACTGTTCATAGCCAAAGCTCTTATATGAGGGAATTGGGTAAAAAATAACACTCTTATAAGCGGATTGCTCTTTTATCTGGAACTCTTGTATTCGGATTATCTTAATATAGAAAATAGAGCGGAAATATTCAGGAACATGAGAAATTGCTCTTAAATCCGGACACTCTTATATCCGGTGCTCTTATAAGTGGACTCTTCTGTGCTTTTATTTCTGGATTGTAACCCCCCTCCCCCCTCCCCAACCACCCAAACTTACAACTGTTATTTCTGGATTGCAAACAGCGTTAGAATGGATCGAGTCTGCAAACGTTGACAAAATACCGGTACTTGCGTTACATTTAAAAGCAGTTTCAGAAATTGCCCAAAAGAAAGAGGGAACCAGCAAAGCAATTAACTGTGGGTTCTTTTGTTCAAAATTCAGCATAAATTAGGGGTTTTTTTGTATTTTATATTTTTATTCCATTAAAATCTAATTAAGATGAAATGATCGTGTTATTGCCATTTAAACATATTGTCATTATTTAAGATGGCTTCATCTGTCGTGGAACAGCAAACTCGCGATGTTGCGATTCACTATGTTGCGGGTGATGAAATCTTGGCTCCCAAGTACTGCGACATAGAGGGGCTGCACTGCATTTTACATTTGTTAGAATTGACTTCTGATGCAATCCAAACATTTTTCTTGCATCTTTTTTTATCCTCTTTGTCATTCTCATTGCAGATTCCAAGACAAGTGTCGAAAACTTAGAATGCATTTTACAGTATTTTGTCGATGCTGCTGAATATTTTTTTAAGGTAACAAATGTTCTTTGAAATACTGTTTTCTTTTATTGTAACAACACGTGATTAAACCTGAACTATCTCTTTTATAGTCCAATTGTGAAAGTCACGCAGTCAGATGTAGCAACTGGGCTCAGCTCGTAGCCTTGCAGATTTTCTTATTACCAAAAAACAAGACAATTCTCAACATGACTGACAAGGAAGTCGAGATGTTCATAGTGAATCATCATTGCTTTCTTGAAGTGAAGTATTGTTATTATACCTTTAATTTTGTTTTGTCTCTCCAATTATGACCAGATAATATTGGGATTAGGAAAATTAGTGTACCGTAAAATCTTGAATACAGGCCCGGGCGTTTTATTTGTCTCAATGGTCTGGACACCCCCGGCGATTAATCGAGACCCGGCATTTATTTAATCAAGACCCTGGCCTCTAATAAATTCTTGTAGTGGAAAAAAGATTTATGGAATGAAATGTTTTCTACTCTTAAGAAAGTTCTGCCTCCAGTTAAGCCAGTATCGGAACAGCCACTCCACCTTGCTATACTCAATTTAAATCTGTATCTTTTGTTAGATAGGGGAACATTAACAAGGTAGTGGATCATAGCATGAACAGTAAATATTTATGTACAGATTTTTTTATTAAATAGCAGTGATCATGATTGGGTTTCTCATAATGTTTAACTCTACCATATCATTAACCCTAGTAACACTTAAATCTAGAAAAAGGAAGACCGTTATCGTTTTCTATAACAAAAATCAATTTTCTAGGAAATTTATTATTTAGCTTGCTGAGGAAACAAGATCACATTGAACTGTCAAAAGCAGCAAAAATGTCCTCCACATACCTTATCCAAGTACAAGAGAGATTCTTATTGTTAAAAACTTTTTGGTTAGTTTCAATCTTGCCGTTTAAATGAATTACTTATTCAGTGGTTCATATCTCTTGGATGTCTTTGTAGTTAGTGGTTTTCCTTCCTCTAACTCAGTAGAGTTATCCTGTTCCCATCGTTTTTGATTATTTTTATTGTTACATTTCATTTGACCTTTCCGAGAAAAAGTGTATGACACAAATTGTGACAATTTATTCTCCTTTGTGCTGCTCGTAGGCATATGTGGTGGCCCAGACATACATGGAACATCGTCATTGGTGCAATGCTCTATACGTAAATTTCATTGTTCGGGGCAGCAAAGATTACTTAGAAAAATTTCACGAGCACGTTGGCATAACCGATTCCACAATTGAGGGCATCATCTCTCGGTAACAGATATTTCACTTTTTATCACTATATAATCTGCATTTTAAAAAGAATCCATGCATAAGAATCCCAGATGTCCCGCTTTTACACAAGTTGAAAATTGAAAAAAAAAAGTTTTTCCAGCAGTGTATTATTTCTTTTGTTTGTTACTTTAAAAAGGTTCAAAAAGAAATAATACACTGTAGTAATAAATAAAGGATCTAAATCGTTATAATGTTTAACGTTGTGCTTATTTCTCCGGTTACTTTTTAAATGTCCCATTTTTTTGTTTTGAAATTCTGGGATCCCTATCCATGCAGTATTTATATGGACATGAATTTAATATACGTACAACATTGGTGGCAATTGAAAAATGAATGTCCAGAAGGAGTGATGTCATGTTGCTAGTTTTTCATAAACAGAAGTTAAATAGGATCAAATTTTCACCAGACCTTTCGCCAGTTGAGCACGTGTGAAACTGGATTGGGCGACGTATCATTTGTGCTCATCAACCGCTTACGACTTTCACCGGGTTGGTTTTACACGTTATTAATTTTTGGGTGTAAAGGAATTGAGAGCCTATATCTTTAATGTTATACAATTAGGTTATCCTTGTGTTCAATAGTGTTGTTGCATTCACAAGACTCTGAAAATACAATCTGAGCAGTGTGGCATCTAATCCTTCTGGGACGTTTCATTTTTTATTTGCCACCATTGTATTTGGAATGTCAAATTAAAAGAATAACTCATGAATGTTCAGTGAGGGTTTTTATTGTACGCCGTACCTCAGCTGTTCAAATTAATGATGAAAAATATGAAAGAAAATTCCACGCCTGGATTTGGACCAGGAGCCTTTGGCTCAGACCGCCAACACGCCAACCAATTGCGCCACTGCGGACGTGAAAGCTAAACGCTATTTACATGACCTTAAAGTTTGGTTAGAACAGTTACCTAGTCTGCAGGCTGGGACTATCTTTCCTAAGGCATAATATTCATTAAAGAATAACTCATGAATGTTCAGTGAGGGTTTTTATCGTACGCCATATCTCAGCTGTTCAAATTAATGATGAACATTCATGAGTTATTCTTTGAAGAATATTATGCCTTAGGAAAGATAGTCCCTGCCTGCAGACTAGGTAACTGCTCTAACGAAGCCCTAAGGTCATATAAATAGCATTTAACTTTCATGTCCGCAGTGGCGCAATTGGTTGGCGCATTGGCGGTCTGAACCAAACGTTCCTGGTTCAAATTCAGGCTGATGGAATTTTCTTTCCTATTTTTCATCATCAACTTAAAAGCTGAATACAATTTTTAGTTAGGTTATGTGTATTACTGTATATTTGCCCACACATTTGCCCACATAAATGGTGTGTGTATGTTTCTTTGTCATTGTTAGATAGATGCATAATAAAAATCTTATTTCCTAATTATTTTCATTCAAAGGATCCAGAAGGAAAGCGAACACTTGCATGCTCGATTAGATCAAACAAAAAAGTTGATCCGTATGTCCAAGGACACTGTATTCATTTTTAAGATGGTCAAACGACTTGGAGTGAAAGATGCTGAAATGGAGGAGCTTGTCGGGAGTCCAGTGATTAAGGATTTAGGATTGAGTTAAAACATTCTGGAACTGTAATTAGCTTTGTAAAATATTATTGTACACATTATGCTTGAAGAAATGTAAATATTGTAAAATAAACTTCTTAATTATTAATTCTTTATTCAGTTTTTTTATTTGCCTTTTAAAATTTCTTAATTTTCCAACAGCTTCTTTGAATTCAACAGTGCAAAATGAACAAAGGAGATCGTCATGTGTTAGATGATGTAATGTCAGTGAATCGTGTACGAGGTGGCTCTTCGGTTGCTGTGGCCACAATCCACATTCGTTTGAACTTTTTTTTCATTACAAAAACCAGTAACCTTTTCTTTAAATTGCCCCCCTCAATATTTTTCTATGTGCTTTGCAATAAGCTTGTGTATTCTCAAATTTCTCACAGTATCTTTCTTCTGGAGGGGTATATAAAAGTTGCCCCCTCAATATTTTCCTGAAGTTGGTGCCGCTGCTACATCATACTGATGTTGAACTGATAGATTTTTTTTTTTTTTCTGAGACATGTATAGTACATTTCTTCTTGCAGAACTAAACACGAGGCAAATGAAAGAAGGGATGGACATACGGGAAAGTTTCTTGCTGCCCACGGCCTGACAACTGAATTGATGACATCATGCTAGAGGTCGGTGAGGCATCAGGTCGTCTGGTTGCCATTTTGACAGAGAAGATAATTTTTTTAATATTACTGGAGTATTTGTTTAATTTGTATAAGCATAATTTATCATCTTGAATCATTTGTAATCAGGAACCTAATTAGAAACCTTTTGTAAGTATAATTTTTTTTTATAAATAAGAATTGTTTTAAATTATAGTGACAATTTGTAACCAAGAGCACATAAGGAGCTTGTAACTTGATCCTTATGTGCTCTTGTTGTAACTAGTAGGTTAGGTCTAACATCGTGGCTAACTTTCACAATGAAATATTATATTGGTTGGAACAGTGGTATCAAATTCGTGGTAAGAAATTAAATGCCACCAAGACAAAAAATATTGAATATATCACAGAAAGTGGAAATCGTAGACACTTTAATCTTTCTGGGTTTCACTTTCGATAGTACACTTCAATTCAGTGATCAATTGATAAAATTAGTGCAGGTCTTAAAAGCCGAAACTATTTAATTAAAAGACTCCGACCTATATTATCCCAAAAAGAAGTAAAAGTGGTAATGGAGGCAAAAATACTCCCGTAGTAGTTTGGGCAAGCACCTCTCAACATTAAAGGTGGCTTATAATGCTATTATAAGAACCGTATTTAAGGCAACAAGATACGATTCTATTAATTCCATATGTTATGATAAAAATTACGTTTAACTGGCCTCCTTTACGAATTAACAGGTGCTCTTCGGAACGCCCAACATCCGGCCTCATTTTATTACAAAGGTGGTTACTGAAATCAACCAAGTACCGATTGACCAGAAAATATAAGATAGAACACTCTCAGATTGTCTACATTCCTTGTCAAGCATTTTCCGAACAACGCTATTTCCATTTGGAATACTTTACCACTGAAATGTAGATCACTCAACTGTCAAGCTGCGTGTGTCCATTTTAATAGACAGATTAAAAAGTTTTATATTGGAAACAGTGTAATTAATCCTATCGCTGTCTCCAAGTTTTCGATTTAATCAGCGAACTAGCTATTATCGTTAGATTGTATGCTGGTGATAAACTTATCTAATTTAAGGTTTTAGATTATTCTCTTGGAATGTAATAATAATAATAATAATAATAATAATAATAATAATAATAATAATAATAATAAT
>JAHWFO010055944.1:901671-979491 GCA_023313115.1 Rhysida immarginata
ATAATAATAATAATAATAATAATAATAATAATAATAATAATAATAATCTACTTTAACATAATAGGTATTGGGTAAAACTCCTCATTGTAAATCCAATTATTATAAACCACTATGTACAGTGTAAATTGCACACAATAATTTTTGGATTTCTAAGAAAGAACTGGCTATTAAAAATTAGCTGTGAAGATTTCACGCCAACTGCAAATTGAGGAGTTTGTATCAAGCATTTTCATGATGACTTTTTAATTAAAGACAGACAAGCAAGGTAATGAAAGCGTTATACATTGCGACAAAATAAAATTAAAACAAGGCACATATCCAACATTTGTTTTTGAACATAGACCGCATTTCAATGAAGCGCTTCCCAAAAAAAAATGGGATGAAAGAGAACAGTTCAAATGGAAGCAGCTTAAATTCTTATGAAGAGAAAATATAAAGTTATAGCTGCCGCCACGTAAGTTGAACGATCTTTTTTGACATGCGCAGTAAGTCTTCTCATCAATTTGCTTAGTCTGGGTTTTACCCATGATGACCTTGTTCTACTATAGTAAAGGCGGAGATATCGTTGAAACGTGGAAAGCCTATTAAAAGTCATAATATAAAACAAATCGCCTTCGAACCGACTAGTCTGCGTCATTTTTGAATTTATTATTTTATTAATTTCATTTATCTATTTAAAAGAAGAAACGAAAATAGAAACTAAATATAAATACGAAAACAATGTTTCGAAAACGAAACCGGATGGTTTCATGGAATAACTAAGCGATTTACTTCCCGTTAACGTCTATTGGCTGGCGTTAGAAATGACGTCATCCTGTCGTTCAACTTAAGTGGCGGCTGCTATGGATGAATTTCCTTTGAGAAGGGGGTTTCCATGGCAACTCGGAGCAAAAATGAGAGCGATGTTTTTATCAATGCATTCGACTAGTGTATAATTACAAGCCAGAACTGAATCCTATTCTGTTGATAATTAACTAAAATACACAAGCAGAAATTAGATAAGAAAATTAGTATAATTTTTGTGATAAGAAAAGTGTCACAATTGAAACCTGTTCTTTTAAAAAATCATATTTCAAAGTTTAAGGAATTAACAATCACAGTAAGACAATAAAAGAAATTTTAAAAGTTTTATAGAAAAATATTACAAATAACCTAGTCAAAATGGCAAGCAGAATGCCTCACCGACCTCTAGCATAATAGAAATACGATTAAACGTAACTCCGTATGATAATGCAACAATGTATGATGTTTCCGCGCTCAGGCCTTTAACTTATCTTTAAGTGGTGTTGGTTCAAACGCCCCCCCCCCCCCCCCGCCGCCGCCTGAGTTCATCTCCACCAACAGATCAATTGGTACTCAATCACGATAATCTCAGTTTGCATCTCAATTGTGTAATCGGACAACTTTCTTTGACTTGGCGTTTGCTTTTCTCATGTTCTTGTTTAATAAACAAAAATCAAATACTTCTTTTTTATCGCTTCATGTTCATTTTGAAATAGCCCCTCGTGTTTGTGAGCAGTGTACTTGAGTAATGGCCTACTTGTTATCTATACCTACAGGGTCTTTTAACTCTGTGCACAAACTTCACAGGGTGATAACATACGAAACATTTTTTACCAAAGAAAGTTCACCATAAGTCGCTACAGGGAAAAAAAGTTACAAACACTCGGCTATTTTATTGACAAGTGATTGGAGTAAGTGTTCAAAGGAGCTACCACGAACAGTAAACACATGGCTGACATCGTCGAGACATTCATTGGCGAGCAGTTTCAAAAATGCGTGCTATGCACTGCAATTCTGGCAACTAAGTCCTCATCTGAGTGAACAGGAGTCTCGTAAACTAGACTCTTCAGGTGTCCTCAGAAAAAAAATCCAGAGATGACAAATAAGGAGACCCAGTTGGCCAAGCAATCCATTGGGCCTCAAAAGTTGTATTGAAGTCATTCCGCACACCAATGTTGAAATGTGCAGGGACTCCCCATCATGTTGAAACCAAATCCGATTGCGGACGGATTCTGGCCAAAAAGGTTTGGTAGGCCTGGCCATTGAGTAGTTGCATATCTGATCTAAATTGCTGGTAGATAAACAGAAAAGAAACGGGTCTAGGAGCGTCTTCATTGGTGCTCAACGCGTATCGAGAAACATCTCGTCTTCAGGAGCAAAGATCGACTACATTGAGTCGAGGTGGGAGCATAGTTGCATGCATAATTAATTCAACTGGTAATGAGTTGAGTAGTTCCAGCATCCCCCCCCCCCCCCCCCCTGCAGCAATTTAATGGTGAACTTTTGACCATCCATTCAGTTTATCATCATATCAGTCTATCACCCTGTCAAGTTCAAAAACATCCTGTATTAGCATATTATCATTATAATGGCCATGTTTCATGTACTGCTGGGCAGCCTATCCTCTCGCTTCATAAAATGCTAATTGGGCAGTTTTATTTAGTTAACTCATTTACGCCGAAGTTGGTAAAAATAGAAACTGAGGCTTCTTCATATCTTAAATTTCTATTCTGTAGCATGTAGGAAAGACATAAGAAAATAATTTACAAAGACAAAAAAATTGCATCTATGGACGACAGCATAGAATCTAAAATTGGAATCGCTAGGCAAGGGGACAAGAACTGCCGTCTCTACTTAGTTTTCTTGTTAAGTGAATTAAAAGTAATTTTCATTTGTTAATTATCACGGAGCATGTTTAATGAAGTAATTGGCTAGTTATTGGACTGCATTTTCATTTCATCCAAATTTGTATTGTCAACTTGTCGACCTTAATTTCTAAATTCAAATTCTTCAACCAACCTTCAAAATGCAAAATGTTTCATCATTATCATTTCAGATTGTCACCCTCCTTTAAACAAGTGCCTATGAGTCAACAATGAAGTGTGAAAATTATTGCCATTACTTGGACTGTTAGAAACAGCTTTGTTTAAGTAGTCCATCTACGAGAGCTTCAAAACAACAACAACAACAGCTTTGTTATTTATTTAGTAATCCCCTTTTAAATTGGATTAGTTTTAATTTTATTTTTATGTCTTTGTAAATTCTTTTGTTGTGTCTTTAAGATTATCAAATTCCATTTTTACCAATTTTGGCGTAAATGGGTTAACAAAATAAATAATTAAATAATTTTGGTAGTGCCTAAAGTGGAGTATGGAATTTGCTATATGGGCCGCCGCCGCGCTCCAAAGTTTCAAATCAAGAAAGTTGAAGTAGCTTATAACAATGTCCTTAGAGCTGCTTTGAATCTTCCGATGCCTGTGCCCAATATGATCGTGCCTTAACCAACCAACAACACCCCCTAGGTATTTTGTAAGATCTTGGATTGTGGATGCGGACAAAACTCGAGAAACGCAGAGACTTGAAATTTGTCCTCCAAAGAAAATATCGCCTTTTCTAGAAAAATGCTTCCCTTATTTTGAGTGGAATGCTATGACATCAGATTCTTAATTGCGACAAGGACTCTTGTTCAAATCATAGACATCACGTTACTCAAGAAGTACACAATAATTGATTCACATGTTTTATATATTTTTACTTATTCCGCTTTGGAATGCAAGACTATAATAATAATACTAATAACAATATTATTATTATTATTAAATTTTCCCAATTATCATTTTATGAAGCGGCCCCTGAAGCGAGAGGATAGGCTACCCAGCAGTACTGCCTGTAGTGCCTCATTATAGAACCGTAGGGTTAGGGAAAAAAAACAAACAAAGTATCCAGAATGCAAAGGAATGTTTAATGTAGGAATTTCAAGTATCCAAAGTATGCCGTGTTTAGTAGGATTGTGGCGTTTTGTGAAGATTTGAGGTTCTATTGTTAAGCTTTTGTGCAGTGTTTATGGAATAGGACAAGTGGCAGGAAGGAGGATGAACAACTGGCAACAAGACGGACGCCTTATTATTATTGTAATTTTGTTTATTCTTTTGTTTTGCGGCCGTTCCATTCGTTTCGAATCCACGTTTCGTCGACGATCGATCGTAATGAATGACGTGCGCCTTTAGTGTTTTTGCACCACATCTTCTCTTCCCCCCCCCCTCCCCTCTCCTCCCTCGTTACTCTTGTTCTTGTTGTTGTTGTTGATCGCTTTGGTCTCTTGTGTTGTGGATACGCTCCGCTCGATGCCGCCGAACGGATCACGTGTCTGCCTGTTTTGGACGGCGTAAGAGAGCAGGCAGTCGGGCGCACGAATGGCCGAGTCCTCCTGTTGAGTCCTCCTCTTCTTCCTACATCGACGTTTTCTTTTTCGTTTTGATGATGGAGCCGCCCGGAGAAGAAAAGAGCGGCGAGCTACCGTCGCGTCGTCCGGTGAGCAGCGACGATCCTCAGCCGAAGCCGGGGCCCGTCAAGGCGCTCACGTTGCCCCCTCCGCACGAGAGCGTCTTTCGCTACGCCAACAAACGCAAGAAAAAACCCATCAACCGGAATGTTTGGTGGCGCGTCCTTTTGCGCGTGCTCTTCTCGCACGTCGGACTGTTCGTGTTGGTGTGCGCGTGGTCTCTGTTTGGCGCTTGGATATTCGTTCAACTGGAATCGCCCGGCGAAGAACAAGTGCACGCCAAACGCCGCATTAGGGCCCTCGAACTGAACGACTCCATCCACTATTTGGCCGGCTTGTTTTGGTTTTGGCAAGGCAACAACTATTCGATACAAAAGTGGAACGAAGAGGTAAAGAACCCAAAAAACAACAATAATAATAATAACGACTACTACTACCATCCTCTCCTGCCTCCTCCTCCTCCTCCTCCTCCACCCCAGTGCCCCCTCTCTTCCATGGAAATCGATCCAAGTGACTCATTTGTCTCTTTTGCAGGTTTACGTTCAAATGAAGGAGTACGAGACATTCGTGATCCAGTCCGTCACCGACTTCGGATACGACGGCACTTACAGCGACTGGACCTACGATTGGACCCTCTCCAATTCGCTCTTGTTCTCCGTTACCCTCATAACGACCATAGGTAGGTAGCACACATTCTGTCCTCCCCTTTTATGTACATCCGCTAGCATTCTAAACGGCAACAACCCACAACAAAGGAACCAAGTGGTTGCCATAGTGGGATGGATGTAGTGATGGATGGATACGGTCACATAGAAGGGGGCAACGAATCGATCGACAACAACGGCAACAACACAGCCACCTGAACGACGTACAGAGGAGATAAAAGCTCACCAAAAATACAAGTCATCAAATCATTTATGACCTATGTTGACCTAATCAGTATCCCAGTGGAGATACTGTTTGAGTCAAATGTCGCCTAGCGTACTTGCTATTTTATTATTGGCAGCGCCATCCATGTCGTCGCTCTCGAGTCACATTTGGGTTTCTCTGATATAGCCCTCTGGAGTTGTGCAAGCATCAAGTATACGTATGACTAGATCGTTGCAGGTTTCTAGGCCGACACTTCCACAAAAATGCTTTCTTCTAAAATTGGATGTCCAAACTTTTTTTCAATTTTTATTGTAGCTATTATTATTATTAATAATGAGAGCACATACAGGAGACTTCCACAACTCTAAAAGGCTACACCAGAACTCAGTCTACTGTACAAGAGAGAGAGAGAGGAGGATACTGCTAGGAAGGAACATGGATTAGGATAGTGTAGGAAAAGTTAAGGTTTAATGCTTTTTCAATAACTTCATCATTTAGAGTTTTTATTTGTGTGTGCGTCACACTTGCCCTAGAAATCCAAAATAGAAAGTAAAACTTAGCAAATGCAAGCAAAAAAATCAAAGATAGAATAGAAAAGCAGTAAGTAGTTTCCTTTTAAAATTTCCTATTAAAAGCGCAGACGCACTTTCACCTTTTTTAATTCTACGAGGGCGGCGGTCCGATCATAAAGGTACAGGTCAAATTATCCAGGATATATTCAAAGAAACAAATGTCATGTATACTACAAAGTCGCCGTGATGTATGTATACTACGACTAGATTATTTTTCAACATAGTCGCCGTGAACATTTAAGCATTTGTCCCAGCGCTTCCTTCACGGTACGTTTCTTGTCCCAAATTAACGAGATGTCGTCCAACTTGAGCTTGCAATGCTTCTTGGTTAGGGACTACCTGGCTTTGCAGAAAGTTCACGAACTTTTATTCTTCCATCATCCATGATGAAGCCGTCAACAATCGGACAATTTTTCGCCGTGTGTGAGCTTCTCGGTCTGCCTCTAAGGCTCTAAGGATCATCACCCAGTTCCGTCCTCCCTTCTTTAAATTTCTTACACTAACATCTTTTCGGCTTAAAACGTTCTGTCCATAAACTTTAACCAACCTGCGATGAATTTCGCTTTGATTTACTCCTTCAGCTTGAAGAAATCTGATTACTTCGACTTTGACATATTTGTCGATAATACGGGCCATTGTGTCCACTTGCTGTACGCCAGGTATTGACTCAACGAACGAACTACTACTGACATGTCCTCATTAAGTATGCATGTGGCGTCTCGTATGCCCGTCTCCTGTACCTTTATTATCGGACAGCCCTCGTATTTTGGATTTTTTTTTTAAGGTGAAAGTGCGTGCTTAAAAAGTTTTTCTTTTCATTTTATTCTTTTTAGTCTTTATTTAAAAAAAGAACAAAACAACAACAAAAAAAACCATCGTGCTTTTATATGAGACCCATAAAACCAAAAAAAACCTTGGAAATGTGAGAGAGAAGGCCTGCGCACGGAAATGTAACAATATATTGCGCAGGGCTTATTATTATTATTATTGATAGATAGATAGATAGATAGATAGATAGATAGATAGATAGATAGATAGATAGAAAGAAAGCCTGTGCACTAAAATTTCTTACATTGTTACATGATCATAAGAAGTCATAATTTCGGGCTTATTATTGGTAGAAATACGATTAACAGTGCCTTTTTACGATGATGTAACAATGTAGGAATTTTCAGTGCACAGGCAACGCCTCCTATAAAGAAAGCCTCCGCACTGAAACGTCATTCATTGTTGCATCATCATACTTCGTCCTTTGTTAACCGTATTTCTACCAATAATAAGCTCTAAATTTGGTCGACTTATGATGATGTAACAATGTATGACGTTTCAGTGCTGAGGCTTTCTTTATAGGAGGCGTTGGCACAGGCTTTCTTTTTAGGAGGTGTTGGAGCAACGCCACCTAAAAAACAAAGCCTTCTCACTGCCTGGGGACTGCGTCATCAAACCAGGGCTGACAATCCAACTTTCATTGTTTACAACAAACGAAAAAACGCTGATTACATCGGGTGCTTTTTCGTTTGTTGTAAACAATGAAAGTTGAATTGTCACCCCAGGTGTGATGACGCAGTGACCAGGCTTTGTTTTTTAGGTGGCGTTGGTTGGAGATACTCAAAGCCTGAGCGCGAAAACGTCATACATTGTTACATTACCTACGGTAGGGTATTGTTAATCATATTTCTACCAATAATAAGCCCGAAATTGTCCCTACCGTAGGTGATGTAACAATGGATGATTTTTCCGTGAGCAGACTTTCTCTCTAGGCGGTATTGGAAATACAGGCACTGAAAAGATAGGTCTAGCAACAATGTAACCTTCATTGTTTCCTAAAAACAAAAAAAAGACCGATTGTTAAAATCCAAGATGGAAACAATGAAGGTTACATTGTTGCTAGACCTATCTTGGTCAGGTAACTTTTCAGTGCCGGAGCAACACCACCTAAAGATAAGGTTTGGTTTGGTTTGGTTTGGTATTAACGTCCTTTTCAACTGCTATGGTCATTTGAGGACGGCGTTATAGGGGCCGCAAATTTTGCCTCGCAAGGGTTCTTTAACGTGCAGCAGCCGGCAAACGACTACACGGGACCAACGGCTTTACTTCCCTTCCGAAGGAAGTGCGTGATCTCAGGATTTACCCCTGAAAAATCCTCGTCGTCCTCGGCCGGGATCGAACCCGCGTACTCGGGCATCAGAGGCGATCACGCAACCTGCTGAGCCACCGAGGCCGATCTAAAGATAAGGCCTTAGCACTCGGTGAGAACTGCAATTGAAATGCAATTGTATGGTAAAACTGTAGACGAACTTGACGTCCATCCGAAAGTTTTTCTATCTGAGGCAATTCAGAATTTGTTGTTGAAAGGCTAATTGGCACATTTGGAATTCCAAATTGTTTTTTCATTATGCAACAACTTCAACTCTATCGAAAAATGGAAGGAAAAATTCTGCGACTTTGGTTCGAACCAGGAACCTCGACTATCATGGCCGATACCTCTGCCAGAATTTTTCCTTCCATTTTTCGATAGAAAAATTAATACATCATGTTTGAAGGTCATCTCCAGTCTAGAATTATTTATTTAACTTCAACTCTATGGCGTTGAGAAAGCAGAACAAAGAACACTCAGACTATTTTTAAATTTGGCTCTTGCCACCATCGATCATCGGCAAAATTTCCAATCGAAGCGATCGAAAATCAAGTTTCCGTTCTAAAATTTGCTAATTTGCAAATAAATTAAGTGTCCAAATAAAATTGAACCCAACCTATCTATCTATCTATCTATCTATCTATCTATCTATCTATCTATTTATCTATTTAACGGTGTGAGCTAAATCAACAAAAGCAATTGATATCTTCACATTTCCGCATACTAAGAAGAGATGAAGCTACAAGTGCATTCACCTGTTCTTTTGATTGAATGAAGTCGATGAAAGCGGCAACGGGCAAAAGTCGAACAGATTTCAGCTTTACCATGCGGCATGGTACTTGACCTTTTTCTAGCTGATCTCAAGTGTGATGCGCAGGCGTCAACAGCTGCCGCTTCGACGCCTTTACCAACTTGCCGGCCCTGCGTGAACAGGCCAGAAAATCCAACTCGATCTCTATAAGCCAGATCAGACCAGTAATGGGTTAGGCCTATCATCTGTCGTTCCCATACATTGACGGGTTTACCACAGGCGAGGCGAAAATGGACGTGGGCCGCGTCCGTCAGTGTATGGGCCCCTTTATGTAACCCACTTCGTTTGAGCGTTGCACTGGGCCAGTTAAGTCGTTTTGCGTCGACAGTAGTGATCTTTGACTTCTGGGTTAACAGTGACAAAGAGAAGGAGCATGGAACGGTGGAGGTCTTCCCGCCCTTCTCACGGACCAAACTGGTTGGTAGCGGTAGCCACTCCTGTAACTCTCTACTTTTCGCTATGCATTTGACAGGCTCGAACGATGGCATGGTCAAAGCACGTTTGAGGAGTCTTAATGTTGTTGAACTTTCTCTCGGGTGTGTGGTTACATTATTTTCTGTGCAGAATGACGAGAAAAGGGATAGTGCCGGAAGAAGCAAGAACGCGTTTCCATTAGCATCTCCATCTAACCAGGTCCTTGGTTGATTTATCTAGTTTTGTCATCTTTCCTTCCTTCCAGTAACTCCATCATGATGATTGGTTCAGGTTAAGGATTGCTACTGTAACAATCGGCTTCCCAACCTTTTTTCTTGTCTCGTAGGTTACGGTCACATTGCTCCGAAGACCCTTCTCGGGCGCATCGTGTGCATCCTCTATTCACTCGTCGGAATCCCGCTGCTCTTCCTCTTCCTCGCCAACATCGGCGATGCCATGGCCAAAGCAGTCACGTGAGTAGCGTTTTCTTTTATCCTTTGCATGTGCAACTTAATTGTGTCGGTTTCATAACGGACTTGAACCCTTTTTCCACGATCACACGATAACCCTGGCAAATAGACTGCGACCACGAGCGGGATAATTCCTTAAAATCAACCCAAGGCAAAAATAAAAAAATGCTCGCCATGTTTGAGTAGTAGTATCTTTTCTAGTCCTCTTTGAGCTTTTCGATGAGCCTACTGGGGCTTTGCTTGGTCTTGCATATTCACGACAAAACTTGCTCTTTAGCGCTCTCGGCCGTGTTTCAGCACTGCATAAGAAATAAATTCATAATACACAAAAGAATGTGAACGTAGGAATACTTTTGGAGAACCTTAAAAACATGTTAATAGAGCTAAAGAAAGAGAAAGAAAGAAAGAAAGAAAGCACTGGTCTCGTTAAAAGCAGCATCTATCTCTACATGGTTGCCACTAAAAGTACGCATTTCAAAAGTTCCCTGTCATCCTATATAAACGAGAGTAAGTATAATAGTACAAGTTATTAGGAAACGATGGCTCCCTACAAAGAGCTACTCGTCGTCTTCTAATTAAAAAAACTATTGGATGACGGAAAATCACAGAAGAAAGTTCCAAAAGCAGTGAGTATATTGCGTTCAAAGCAGAAAATGCGCTGCAAAAATGTTAAGTAAGCAACATGACGCACAAGCATGAAGTCGTTTAAATCAAATGCGGATTTCCATTTCGCGAGTCAAAACAAAAATCAATGTTGACCAAGGCAAAACCGTCTAAAGTCCTTCCTCCTTTTTGTAAAAGACTGGGACAAAGCTATCTTCTCTGACGAAAGTCGCATCATCAACATTAGCTGTGGTGAAAGGAGGCGTATAACCCCTGCTCCGATGGAATAATCCGAGAAGCGTTGAGAAATGGATAGTTACATATTTCACAAAATACTTTTAATCTGACACGAAATAATAGTGCATGGAATATTATTAGTATGCAGTAACTCACAAACAAATAATCTACAGTGAGTTAATGATAGAAACGTATGGAATATGCTTCAGGGCCAGAGAAGAGATCTTTCATAAGCATGCAAATCACTTAGTGATTGGATCATTGAATGCCATACATGTACACTACGTGATCAAAGGAGTTGGGACACCCCTGTGAACACCTGGGCTGTTTCTCCTGGACTGGACTGGACCTGCTCATCAAGGTGGACGGAAACCTCAATGCTGATGGCTACAGGACCATTCTGGATAACGGGGCACTTCCAGCGCTGTGGGAACACTTCGGTGACGGGCCGTTCCTCTTCCAGCACGACAATGCGCCTTGCCACAAAGCAAGATCCATATCCGACTGGTTTGACGAGATGCGGGTTGAACAACTGGATTGGCCCGCCCAGAGTCCTGATCTCAACCCCATCGAACATCTTTGGGACGAATTGGAACGACGTGTGAGATCCAGGATGGTTCGCCCTACAACTGTCCAGGAACTGACCACGACACTCCTCGAGGAATGGAGGTCAATACCTGTGGACACACCGTAAATGCCATGTAGGGTGGAGGCAGTGATAGCAGCTCGGGGTGGTCCTACACACTACTCATTGAAGGTTTTTGCGGCTTTACGGTAGAGCAACAGGTGTCCAACTCCTGTGATCATGTAGTGTAGAAACACATTTCAAATTTGGTATCGTGTAAAAATGCAGTCATTATGGCAAAAGGAAGAGAATTAACTGATGCTGTTTGTTAAACTTCACAGTAAAGGAAACAGTCAACAGAGAATTGCAGAAATTATGCAATGTCCCCAGGGAACTGTCTCTGAAATACTGGCAAAAGTCAAGCAAACTGGAAGCGTAGCAAATAGAAAAAGAAGCGGTCGACCCATGAGCCGCATCTAAACGAGATTCAACTTGTAGAAAAAATTCGTTTTAACTCGTCTCATGATATCAGCGGACATTGTGCCAAGATGGGGGATTGCTCTGAGCGATAAAACAATCGGACATCGTGTGAATGAACACGATTACAAGTCACGGCAAGCCATAACCAAACCATGCGTGACTGCTCAACATAAAAGAGATCGTCTGAAGTGGACGAAAACGTACAGGCAAGAATTGGTCCGTGAGTGATTGGAAACGAGTCATCTTTACAGATGAAACGAAATTATGCCTTGGCCACGAAGACAATGATGGTCATCTTGTGTGGAGAAAATCGGACGAGAAATATTCACCTGATTGTCTTCTTTCTGCTACCAAATTTCCGAAAGGGGTATTGTTGTGGGGGGGGGGGGTGAATGGAGAAATGGTCATTCGTGACGACCAATGTGAATGCCGATGTGTTTCTTGAATTTTGGAAAGATTCATGATGAAGACAGCAGAAGATCACTTCCAGGGCAAACCATTTGTTGTCTATACTATAAAGATGACAAAGCTTCGTGTCACAGGGCAGGGAAGATTAAAACTTTTATGCACGACCAAGGTATTGATGGCCAGCCTATCAATAGCCCTGGCATCAATCCCGTTGACAATGACTGGCATGAACTGAAGAAAATGGTACGGGAACAGAAGCCTACAGAAGGAATCCATTCGGCAGTGCTGGCAGAACATTAAGCCTGAATACATCGTCTGATGAGGCTCCTGCGCCTGGGCGAGCCGAAGAAGTTTTCAGCCGCAGATTTCGAAGTGCGATACGGGCGATAGACTCAAAAGGAACTTTCAGAGAGGTAACTCGGAGTAATTCACCAAGCCATCGGACGTCGCGTTTTTGCATGCGCTTGGAAAAAAAATCCAGAAAAGAAGGAACAATGGGTCTCTCACGCGTTGACAGAAAACAATCGGATGCAGCGGGGCGACACGTAGTGTCCGGGACTCAAGAGAAGACACAATTCCACCACTACACGGCAGAAACGTTTGGGTGAGTTCATTTCTAAAAAGGTTGGACCTTGCCAATCTTTTTAGGAATGAACTCATCCAAACCAAACGTTTCTAAGTAGTCCCAAAAGTCAGAAGAGGGTGCTGAATCGTGAGCTTTTCCCATCAGGACAGACAGTCACGGCAACTGCGAAATCTGCAACATTCAGTCGAAGAAAAACGGCCACCACCGAATGATCCTGCTCGTCTTGGCATTGCTCAAGTAATGAAGGATGTCCTATCACTTCAGCTTCGATGGCAAATCCTACCTGACACGGCAAACTCTCCGGACATTACTCGTTCGGAAGACCACTTGGGTCCCAGTCGATGCAGAATCTTGTGTCATCGAAATGAAGAAGAAATAGCGCGAAACTGCATCACCGACTTGGTCGAGTCGAAGAAGGAATTGTTGTTCCGCCGCCGCAGAGTCCAAATATCGGTTGTTGCCTGAACGATGGACAAAGGTGGTGTCAACAGCCGACGGAAATAGACATGGACACAAATATATAGAGAATTAAATTCCGACACAATTAAGTAGCAGCAGTAGTAGTAGTAGTAGTAGTAGTAGTAGTAGTAGTAGTAGTAGTTGTTGCAATGTTGTTAAACTTTTTGTTGTTTTTCTCTTAGGTATTCGTACAGTCGCTTCTGTTGCCATTGGTGCCGCATCCGTCGTAAAAAGTCGGAGTACCGCAAGGGTGACGAAGGGGTAGTTGTACCGAAGGCAGCGCTGCAATCGGTGGCACTGGAACCCGTGGGTCCCGAGGTGTACATGCCGACGGAGAGCGTGGCCGTGCCCATCATGCTCAGTCTCATCCTCATCACCGTGTACATCGTGGTGGGCGCCGTGCTCTTCTCCGTCTGGGAAGGCTGGGACCTCGTGTCGGCCGCCTACTTCACCTTCATCACGCTCTCCACCATCGGCCTCGGCGACCTGGTGCCCGGAAAGAGCTTCAGCGTCGAGGAGGAAGATTTCTCCTTCAACTCGTCGCTCCGCCTTCTCGCCACTTGCCTCTACTGCGCCTTCGGCATGGCCCTCGTCTCCATGGCCATCTCGCTCATGCAGGAACAACTCGTCGCCAAAGTGCGCTGGGTCGCCCAAGAGATAGGACTCGTCAAGAACAACAACAAAAACAACAACAACAAGGCGATGGCAACGACAGACAACAGCAACTGATAAAAACACTTTCCGCACTCCACGGTGATTGTCCATTTTTTGACGCGTGTCTCGCACAAAGTGTCCGTGTACTTCTTTGCGGGTTGTTTTATGGTTTGTTTGGTATTTTTTTTCTTCTTTCCTTTCCTTCTTCCGATTTGTAAATTTTGGAGGAGAGAAGCGAGATAGACAAAGAGAAAGAGAAATCGTTTGCGTTTGTTAAACGAAAACTTGTACACCGGTGTTTGTTTCTTTTGTCCGACGCTCTCGGTGGGATCGTTGGAGTCCTGCAAGTATTCAATAAAACTGTAACGCAACGGAGAGAGTGAGTGGCTTGTTCTTTTTTGCCTTCTTCTTCTTTATCCTCCCAAATCCAACGCCAATTGCCTTGGCTGCCGTTCGTCTGCTCATTGTGTAGAGTGGCTACTGGAAGAGTTTCTTGGAGCCGCTTTTCTCTCGTCTTTCTCCTTGAGTCAGTGTTGCCAACTCAAAATATTTTCCCCGCTAAAACCGAGCAAAAAATCGATTGAATTCAATTGTACTAATGAAATTAAATTCGCTAAATTTAGCGAACTTTTAACTCATTTTGGTGCAAAATCCGTTAGTTAGGTTGGCAACACTATTTCGAGTCCCTGCCATGTCCCGTTGGCTGGCCCCTGATGGAAGTGTACTTGGGAAAAAGAGGTCGACAGAGAAGCAGAGTCTTTTGCATTCATTGACAGGGGCCGGCCGATCTCTCATCGTCTGTGACTATTTTGAGAAGCTGAACCCTTGTGAGTCTCATCTTTTCCCAACAGGCGACGAATCCGTGAATTCATTGAACAGGAAGGAACTCGTACCCACCTGCTTTGTTCTCTTCTTACGTTTTGAGACATGCACAGCCCTTCGCTAAACCAAACTAGCCGCATGGGCGGAGAGTGGGCTGAATCACGGACAGGTCCCGAAGTGCCAATCTCCGATTTCCACCAAATTTGGTACAAAAGCAGTAGACAATGAATGAGTTGGACGTACAACCAAAATTTTAGCTGCAGACATCAGGCAGGAGGGAAGTTAAGTTATAGCCCCTCAAAAATCCCCAAAGCCCGCGAAATTCAATTGGCTTAACTTTGACAAGGCGGGGGGGGGGGGGGCAAGCGCCCTCAGAGCAGAAATCGCTGCAAATTGGCGTGGAAGTAGATAGATGAAGGGGAGGGAGGGAGGAGAGTTCGCCTGCGCAGTTTTGCACAGGATCAATAAACAACGTTAGATAAAATGATTTAACATTTACTCGCTAGACTTATAATGGGAACAAACAAGGGCTCTAACTCGGAAACTCCTCGTTGTCTACCGTTGATATTTGTCATGCACTCATCCCAGGAGTTCATCTTCGAGTTTACCAAATGTGGTCAAGACATACGAAATTAGCTTCCTTTTTTCCGCTCCCTCGTTAGCTCCATGAATTGGCAAAATTCATCGGAGACTCTGGGGCAGCGATTTTCAACCAATCATCATCCTAGGTGGCTAGTGAAAATTTAAAAAATGATCAAAAAATAACAATTTAATAAGAATTTTACTTATTATCTTTGTATTATAAATTCTACAAAGTCAGTTAAAACGACTCTGACTTTCGGTTAGTTAACAATCGGTAAAGTCCTTTAACTGGGAAACGTTGCACCAGCTCTAGTTAAGTCTCGGTTAGCTAACTAGATGGAATAGGATGATTGGTTCGTTTGCTCCAACAACTTCCTGTCAACATGGCTGATTGTTTTCCATTAGCTTATCCAAATGCCTGTCCATTTAGTTTGGCTTATCGAAATGGCTGATACAGAGGCGGGTTCTTTATCTCAGCCGGATTTGCCAGCCGGCTGGTAGAGACACCCAATGATGACGTCATCGGATGGAAAATCAAGAAGAACTCTAGGCTGAATCAATAATATGACGTCATCACCTGGTGTCAATATCAGCCGGCTGACGAAGCCGCTAAGATAAAGAACCCGCCTCTGCTGTAGGATTCAAACTGCTTATCCAAATGGCTAATACAAATGGTTGATCCATTTAGCTTATCCTAATAGCTGATCAAGTCGTCTGATTCAAACGGCTGATCCATTTGGCTGACCATTGTCTGATTTAAACCTCTCTCTGATCCGTTTAGCTTATTGATAATTAGTTTATCCAATTAGTTAAAAATATATTTCGCTTTTGGAATGCTATTTAGTTTCGCTAACCATGGACATCGAGCGCTTAACGTCTGGTTAACTCCTAACTTCGCTTGGTGCAACGCAAAAAAATTTAACCGGCACTTTAACGAAGAGTTAGTTTGAACTGAGCTGCTCTTGTTGTAACCGGCCGTCAGTCGTTTTGCGTGTGCTTAAAATTACACTTTGAAGTGTGCCGCGAGAGAATAAAGGTTGAAAAACGCTGCTCTAAGCTCTGTCCCAAAACGACAGGACGTGGAACATTATGAGTACACTCACGTGCGATAGCAGCTAATAACTTGTGGGACCTCCCGGTAGACCCTTGAAATTGTGGATCGTGGGATGTTGAATTCTTGAGCCACCTCCGAGATTGAATGACCCATACGTCGTGCTCTACATACCAGGACCCGTTCGAACTCGGCTAGCTGTCGTCGTGTAGCCATTGTCACACTGAACACCTCACCCCTAACTAAACCTATTGACACTGATTTGCATATTTATACTGTTTGCACGTGATGCTACTGCCACTTGAAAAATAGTCCACTGCTATCCCATCACTTTGAGTGTATTTCCAGTCTAAAGCATGTTTATTACGATGCTATAAAAAAAAAAAAATTTTCCAACTCCACTCACTCCCGCCTTCTGCTTAGAGAAGTTGACCTCTGCCATCAACACTGAATTTTTCTGGACTTGTGGTCTCCCCGTCCCCAGTGTTTAGTCCGCTCTTCTTGTGGTGATTTTCTGGCATGAAGGAAGGAGGAGATAAGAGATGTGTTGAGTGGCTCTGCTTTGTCCGTTTAATGTGCAGAGGCCGTGTTTTTCGCTTAAAAAGTGGTTGAGCGTTAGCCCCTAATAAGTGGTTGTATTTTGATCCTGTGCGCCAACTTGGATAGAATAGGTTGTTGATTCCATTTTTAATGACGGTGTCCTATCTTTCGGGAGAGCTGCACCGGTCGTCTAGTTGAAAAGGAAATTCTTTTGGTTTTTGCAGCATGCGTGGCTCATCGTTCAACCTAAAAGACGAGAGATGGGCCAAATGTGCTTACGAGTCAAGGGCGGGGAGGTGACATAGAAAAATGGAGCCGTCTTTTCTTTACTTTCATTCAAACACGAGGATAAGAACTGACTCGTCCTCGCACAACCGACACGATGGGACTCGAACGGAGGTGAGTATGTGAAAGGATGAATGGACAGGGTGACGTCATCGTGATCTAACGTCTCTGCTTCGTTAGCAGTCTCGTTCTCGTTGATGACGTCAGCTGTTTCTTTCGCGTTCTGTGGCCGACAGCACCGGGCAGCACGCAGCACAGCAATACGTACGATTCGTGCAGTGAAACATGCCAAATCAACATAGCAACATCCAAAAGTAAGCAAACATAGTGGGGGAGAGGAAAACAATTTATCATAGATTTCCGAAGGATAAAAATAGACGCAGAATATGGGCAACTTACAATAAATAGATTGGCTCTTATGAATAGGTAAAGCCAGCCTGGGACTGCCAATGCACTAACCCTAAACAAATAAAAATGAATACACTTTTTCACGTAGAAAATGAGTGACTCTTAAACAAAACCATTAAAATTCAGATAAAATTTGAAAAGAATTCTACAAAAATAATAATAATAATAATAAATCCAAAGCACTAAAATATATGTTAATCAATATTATCAGGCCCAGGGGAAAGTTTTTTCGTTTCTTATTTGAATGGTTACAATCCTCTCGTGAGATGATTTGAATAATGCAATTTTTTTTCTACATTAAAGAGAAACGATTGGTGATTCTTTTGCGCTTACTTGTCGAAGTGAAAACAAAAGCAATAGATAGAAGATATTCTTTGTGCATTAGTGGTTTCTGTTTGGTTTCCTTAATCAGTTTCTGGTATCTATTCACTCTGTAAGTGAAAGCATTCCATTTTATTCTGAAATGGCACCTACATCACCTACAATAATTGGAGCCTGCCTGTTGTATGAATTTAAGGGTGTGTCTAAAAAGTCCGACCGGTCGCCAAACGATCGCGGCCGTTTGTTCGTTCATGGACATAGCGGTCGTGAGCATTTTGCTTCAAAATGGCGTCGCAGCACGGTTCCTCATCATATTTCGCCATCCCCTTTCTCCAAAATATATTTATTACGTATCGGCCACTCGAACACTTGAATTTTCTACTTTCGTCCGCCATTTTGAGTCTACTCACCGAGGCAGCCGACCGCGACCGGTCGTTACTTTATGAATCGAGGGTCGTCCGAATCGGGAGAAAAATTAAAATGAATAAAGCCAGTTACGTATGCCTGCATCGTTTCCGCATCGATCGGACCTGTCGAAATTTCGAGTCCGTCACTGGTGGCTTCAAAACGAGCTTTGCGGCGGGCTTTGAAAGGTCGCGACCGGTCGGACTTTTTAGACACACCCTAAACTTGTCCATAAAGCAGCGGAGGCTGCTCGTAGCATTTGTACAGCATTCGGTGATGATTCTGCCACCGACGGCACACAATTGGTTCAAAAAATTTAGAACTGGTGATGAGCGTCTTGAAGATTCTCTCGAGTGTTTGGTGGACAAAAGCCGGTGTAGTCCACTATGAGCTCCAAAATCCAGGACAAACTATCAGAGCAGATGTGTATGTTGGTCAGCTTCGACGTGCACATGAAAAAATTAAGCAAAAACGGCCAGCTCTTGCGAACCGTAAGGGTGTTGTTTTTCTTCGTGACAACGCACGTCCGAATACGGCAAAGCTGACCCACCCGTCAGGCAATAAACAAACTTGCCTGAGAATTGTTACCTCATCCACCGGATATCTCTCCAACAGATTATCACCTTTTCCGATCTCTCGATAACCATTTGAGCAACAAGTGCTTCGAGACAGAAGAAGAGCTAAAACATGAACTGGGTGCGTTTTTCAACTGTAAGACTCGTTGTAATTTTTATAAAAAAGGAATTTCTGATTTAGTATCTCGTTGGGAGAAGGGGTTGTTGATAATGATGGAGATTATTTCGATGAATAACTAAAATTCATTTATGCATTAATCTGAGCGCCAATTGGAATAGTTGCAAAAACGAAGATAATAAAACCTTCAGAAGCTACCTGCCATATAGAAGGAAGTACATCTTCACAAGACCTTCTTTTCACCTGTGTTTCGTCTTCTTCAATATTTGCATTTCTCCACATCGGGTGACTTTGTTAACTGTTTTTAATATTTATTTTATTTCTATTTTTTTTTTGCATTAAAATGGAGTTATCATTTTTTTAAATTAAATATAAAGAATGTAAATGCGTTGACGAGATGAAGGGCAAAATGGCGATGGCGAAAGTGGCATTTCAGAAGCATGTGGGCCTTTACATTTGGTCTCTGCTGAAGTGTATGGTTCAGAAAGGTAGACACTTAAGAAGCTGGAAGCCTTTGAAATGTGGGCTTGGAGACTAACGCAGTTAAAGTGGAGATGTTTTGGGAAGCACAGGAGAAGACAGACAAATGCTGCGGGGATTCAGGAAGAGACCAAGGTAGTGGAGTTATAAAGGGAAGCTCTCCAGATGAAAAAGAAGAATCAAACTAGAAAATATTTCAATATTTCCTTTTCTGTGGATATTACAGTACCCGGTCATTTGGCCGGACGGAAATTTCACCGACATTTGGACATTCGACGTAAAGAGATGTTTTCGGCAATATGTCTCCTCATAAAGCAGGACAGAAACCTGATGTGTATGGAATGAACTTTTAATACCACGATACTAATATCAAATATTGCCCACCTTATAGAAGTAAAATATTTATTTAAAAAGACATATAAGAATTATTAAATAATACAAGACCCTGAGTTGCATTTTGTCCGGTTCCCATCTTAACCTATGAAAAGAAACATTTATTTAAAAAGACATACAAAAAAGAAGAATTTTCTAGGTCCATACAATATGCTTGCTTAGTAGAAAGAATTAAACAGATTTGTCTCATAAGATTTGTTATACGAAATAATCTCCTGAAAACATTCTTTTCCCATTGAATGATTTCTATTGCCGAAAACATCTCTTTACGTCGAATGTCCAAATGTCGGTGAAATGCAGGCATTTTTCCGTCGGTCAAATGGCCGGGTACCGGATATTACATCAACAAGCACGCAAAGAAACAAACCGCTTTTCCGTTGCCTCCGTCACGACTTGTGTGGACGCATCTTAATTTTTTGCTTTCGGTGATTTCAATCATGTCACTATGCTACGATTATGGAGTTTCTGAGCAAAAAAATACAAAAGAATAAAAAACAATCTAGTTTCATCGTTTATTCCTGTATTTTTCAAAATATACTTCGGGAGCAAAAATGAAAGCAAGTTATTCCTTTATCTTAATATATTTGGCATCGTAAAGCCTTAGTCCATATCATTCCGAAATACTATGAAAGAAAAAAACATTTGGCATAATTATAATTGTAAAAAAATCGTTAAACATTCCAAGGAGGAGCTTTAGCAGTGAAGCAGAAATACATTTATACGTTTATTAAAAAGAAATTAATTCTCCCCCTCCCCCCGCCTCGCAACTCATCTATTTCTACCCCTTTATCTGCACTTTTTACCTCTCCCCAAATAGTGAAGGTGCACATGCCCATAGTAAGCTACATTCTGAATTTCAACCTTCTACCTCAAAAAAGGTAGCAATTATGAAGAGCACGGACTGACATTATAAAAGCAATAAGTAGCTCCATTTTTCCGCTACTTAATAATAAGCTTCTAGATTCTGAGCACTTGAGCAATCGTGCGCGCGCCCATGTCAATAATGCTTAAAAGATGAACAGAAAGTAACATTATATTCCTTCTTGACAAATCGATTGTTATATGACATGCCAGTATCTTTGTATTCTTTACACTCACTGTTTTAGCGCGTGAATTCGACTCGAAGGGTTCCACGAAAAATTCTGAAAAGTTGAAAACTGCAACCGCGTATTTCAAAATGGTACATGGAAACTGCAAACGCTGTTGTTTCATCCAGTCATAAAAATTTTTTATAAAAGTAAAATTAAAAAATATTTAGTATAAAGTATAAATAAAATAGTATATTTAACAAAATAGATATTTATTGCATATTTCATTTCCTGATCTGACTCAATTGTAAAGATAAAAAAAATAATTCACATCTTGAAATTTAGAGTAAATACGTAATTAAAAAATAAAAGAAATATTTTTCTATATTCTTTTAATGTTGATATATAAAATTCACATCCGAGAGTTTTATAACTTCCTCCATCTCCTTGTTCCTGACTGGACAAAACAACAGCGGTTGCATTTCCATGTACCATTGTGAAATACGCGTCCCGTCCCTCCCGTCCATCGCATCCATCGCGTAGGGCTCTGTGTGGCCGTACCTTCAGTCAGTACAGTACCCGGCTATTCACTTGAAAGTGTCTGGAAAGTAAAGAGAAAAGACGAGTATTGTTCAGAGAAACTGTGCAGCTATACGAGAAACATCTGAACAACGGGAGACTCGAATAGAGCAAGAGGGAGGGCATGGAAAAGTTGGGTCCAAAGTATCCAGTGGTGAAGATGGAAATTGCTTTAATCTAGGCAAGTCAAGAAGAGTTTAAATATATCACCTACTGTAGAATTCCTGTTTTTCGGATTTTTCGTGAAGTGGATAGTCCTTTCGCTCTGTGTTGTATTTATTGAGTTATTATTATTTAACCCATTTGGAGTTATAATTTAACTTTTTGAGATTGTTCAGTTTACCTTCAAGTGTAACGCCGGGTCCTCTGCTATGCTAGTATAATTACAACTCAATTTTTTAATTCTCTAACTGTAATAACTTTAATTCTATAGAACCTTCAAGATAATTAATTGGAATTACCTTTATATATTTTTTTTGTAAGTATACCTTTATTAATTCATATATTTATTATATAAGCTGTTCATCCCCCGCCCGATAAAACTCTCGTCGGCTGTGAGTTGTATCCCCATACTATAAATATGGAGGCATGTTATTCTCAAATGTACCCTTGAAAGAGCCGGGAAAGAAAGGCGAAACCGGTCGGGAACGCTAAATTCCGACACAATGTACTGCAAGGCAACAATAAACATTAAGAAATAAATATGACTACCAGGAGAGGCATCGGCCATGATAGTCGAGGTTCCTGGTTCGAACCCAGGTCGCAGAATTTTTCCTTCCATTTTTCGAAAGAAAAATTAATATACCCAGGTAATCCTACCATGGTCCTCTTTTACTTACTGCCAACGAGCTTACAGTCTCTGCTTACAGGCTGCTTACAGGGCTCGGAGGATGGAGGAGGATGGGTACCTGGAGAAGTGGTGACATGATACTAACCATAGCCTACCTTCATCTGTTCTTGCTAAAACATACATGACAAACCAGGCCAGAAAATAAACGAAACGCCTTTAAAAAAAGGAATTTCTAATATTAATTAATATAAAAAGTAAAAAAAAACCAACACACTTCATGGCTTTTTCAAATCGACTGTGCTCTCTGCTTACCTTGATTGAGGTCATTCTCTTTAAGTCTTCACATTTCTTTATTCTTTTTAAAACTGTTTTGTTTCGGTTTGAGGTTCTCCCACTCCCCTCCCCTCCCCTCCCCTTCCTCACTCTCACGCAATATTCAGGGTTTTGTCTGAAGAGGTCGCTGAGATAGCAGGTGATTTGGGTGGAAAAAAAAACTTATATCCGGCAATACTTCCGCTGACAACGCTAGAATGCCTATAATAATTATTATAATAATATAATAGTATTATATTAATATAGTACTGTAATATAATACTATAATTATAGGCACTTAGGAAACAGGTGGCGCTGGCTCCACAATGTTTATTCGAACTCAAGATGGCGTCACCGAATTCTGGGTGAATTGCCATCCAAGTTTCGTGAACTGTTTAGCTATCTCCTCTCTCTCTCCGTCACTCTTCAACAGAAGAACGAAATGCAAACGGCGGCGGCTATCGACAAGGCAAACGATGAGCCATTCGACATCGCTGCGTTCGGCATCGTCCGAGTGGCCAGCTTTTCATCGTCGTCGTCGTTTTGTTGAACGAGAGCTCCTTGTCTAATAAGTCAACGACTAACTCTCCAGGTGCGCTGTACGTACATAATCTGAAACACGAGAAATTGCCTCGATTCGATTAGGTGGGTGGGCATTGGCAGCGACCATGTTGACGGCCAAGGAACAGGAAGGCGTCGAGGAAATCCTTCGTCTCATGCCCGGTAGCGAACTGCTGGCGCTGGCCAGAACGATGACCACCAACCTCATCCAAGTGGAATCCAACGCCGGTAAGCGAAATGAACACTTTCTACTAGCTACCCACCCACCCACTCTCTAAAAAAATCATTGCCACTCTGGTTAACATTGGGCGGGAGCGCGAGTACTTACCTACCTACCTGCTAGAGAACTTCATCATGCGGACTAGTTTTCTATTATAAAACAGATTGACGCTTTTCGTAGCCTATCTCATGTGTTTGTGATTCAGCCCTCGATAGAATTCACTAGAAGCAGCCACAGTGTTAAACGAGTACCCAGTTTGAACCAACATTTTGAGTCAGAAAAGAAATAAATCATTGCAAATAAGTTAAAGATGCAGAAGGGTTGTTTTTTCTAAATGGTTCAATGGAAATAAGTGGACGAAATTATAAGACCAGTTTCGGAATATTGGAATGTCCCATAAAATCTAAAAATCTATATCCTCTTTAGTTTACATGTACTACAGAACTTAATCTGTTATTTGTATCGTACGAGTTGAGTATGGGACAGGGTACAAAATTAGCCGGTGAACAGCAACGCAAATGACAGCTTAGAAAAAGCAAAAGATTGCCGTGTTAATCAGCAAGTCCATAACTTCCCGAGCAATCCTTACGGTTACGGCAAGCATCCTCGTACGCGTACGGGAAAGCCATCTCGGATTTTTCTCTTGCAGAAAAACATGGCATCTACCACCGCTGGAGCAACCTCTTCCAGCATCGCTTCGTCCCTCGACCTTTAAGTGTCGACTAGGGCAATACTTGATGCTTCCAAGAATGAAGCTTATGGGAAAACGAAGTCAAAGCCAACCTTAACTGTGAAGCACAAGGACGCTAGGTTGACCTTTGCAAAGCAGTATGCTGGGAATTCCAACGTGTGGAACCGTGATAAAAAAAAGTTTAATCTAGATAGGCCCAATGATATCGGGTTCTATTGGCATGATTTGAGACAGTTGGAGGACTATTTTGTATGAGGAGGAGGCTCCGTTATGATTTGGGGGCTTTCTCTGCATAAGGAAATGGTGTGTTGCATTTGTTCGTGCAAAATTGAGAGCAGACGACCGTTAGGGGGTTTTAGGCAATTAGCTATTGCCATTAAAAGATTAATTGAATGAACCTGATATTGTTTTTCAGCACGATAATGCCCTTGTTCGCCATGTGTCACTGACTCCCGGTTTGGGTAGTCCAGATCTCGGTTCGATTAAAAATCTGTGGGCTGATGCGATGTGAAGCATATGCCGAGATGGAAAGCAGTTTACTATTGTAAATGACTTGAAAAGTGCAATTAAACAGGCATGGGGTGCTGTACTTCTTGAAAGACTACACTACCTGGTTAAGTCAATAATATGTAGTTAGACTAGATATCAGCTACTTCGATTGAAGCATTTTAGTTGATGCATTGTTTTGTTTCGGTAGTCCTTCGGTTTTGTCCACCTGTTCTTACTGAACCATTGTGTACTTGGTTTTGGAAGGATTATTTCTTTCTTGACAACATCTGACTCATGTTTACTAATTCTATTCTATTTGTTGTTCAAACTGGGCAATAGGTAACATTGTGGCTGCTTCTAGAATTTTGTCCAGGACTGTACAACAACCAAAGGAACAACTTGATAGAGGCAAAAAATCAAAAAGCCCATTTCCAAAGCTTGCTTTCTCCGCTTGAGGAAAGTAGAGAAAGTGGAGTTGTTCCTAAAAGACAGCTCGTTTTATATGGGACCTAGAAAGTATTTATTGCCTATGAAGAGAAAGCCAAAAAGGTGCTGTAAGAGAAATCAGGTTTTAGAAATGAGTCCTTTGATTGTAGTCTCTCAGTTTATGTGTTAGAGATCAATCGTGAGGAAGCGACGGCGGTAGAAACGGAACACAGTGTCACTTTGATTTACCAAGTAGAAATGCAAGCACCGTTTGAACAAAACCTTGGGATCTACAGAGTTGCACGATAACTCTGATAGCAAATGAAAAAGCCGTTGCCACAATGCTTAAGGCGATCATTCCCTCGTTTTGATAGGGGACAAATATTGATTTACAAAAGCCACTGCATAGTGCTCTCTTCTGAAATTCTTCTTCTTTGGGTGGGCAAACCACTTGGTGCTGTGAATTGTTTAAAATTAGCCAGATGACATGTTTGAAAGGCTTACTGGGGGAGGAGGGACCATTTCTTATGCTTGTCTGATGTTTGACACTTCTTGCAACTGAGTTAACATGCCTTGCAGTCAAAAAATGTCACAGTTATTTGAGAAAAAAGGGTAGGGACTCGTCTGACATTTGTAATGACTCGAAATGTATTTGTAGAAATCATCCCCGTATCGACGATCCTGTTGACCTTTAAGATGTCAACCAGTTCAACATTTAAAGAAGGGGCAACGTTGAAACGTATGAAAAAGAGAGCGAAATCTAAATTTGCTCGTGTTTTGGATCAAGACATCTGTCATTAAATTATTTGTCACTCTATGCTGAATAGTTTTCTTAGGTTGCATTTCTTTAGCGATCCCTATCTTAAGTCGCATTTGCAAGAAAGCTAGAAAGACCTGCACACAGGTGGAAAGCTCTTGCTTCCTCTGCGAGAAAAGTTCTGACGCTTTCTCTCGTTACTATTGCTCTGCTACGAGAGATGCTCGCTTCAGCAAGAACCGCATGCCTCGACGCTTTTCTTCGGGAGAGCTCAGTGGTACGAGACATTACTCGACAAAGAAAAGGGAGGCTGGTGCTGCGCTGAAATGACAATTTAACCTTCCTTCCCATTTGAAACATTTTATCTTTAATATTTAAAGTTAAACGTTGAGTGAATTACAATTATAACCTCATCAACCATATCAAAAAAGCCATAAATGAAACAAAGACAAAAAGTGAACAGAATTTGAATTGTAGAAAGTTGTAGTCCAAAGAATAGAAATTCTTATGTATTTAATTATTAAAACTTGCAACGTAGTAATGAACTGCTACAGTAAAAATTCAGAGTTACATTGAAAATTCTTCTGCCATTGTGGCTTCCTTTTGCTTTTTTAAAGCATTCAATTGTTTTTCAATTGCCGCTCTTGTTTCTTTGACAACACAGGGGATTAGTTTGCGGCGTCCGCGTGTACCATCCGTGTTCGACGTTGCCTTGGCCTTTCTGCAACAGGCAGCCAATCAGAAGAGCAGTGTGCTCGATCAGATTGGCTGGGATCTTGGAACTTTCTCGCTCTGGCGCGCGAGAGCTATACTTTTTCAGTTTCAAATAGAAAACTCTCGCAACACCTTTCTCGCAGAAGTTGCAGTGTACTCGCCGAGCAATGACTCTAGCAAACGTGTGAATAACCTTGCGAGAACTGAATCTGGCATGGCTGAAAATTGTCGTGTGTAGAGTCTTTCCTGTGAATGCGGCTTTAGTTCACCTTTAATAAGGTTAAGATTTAGTTTTACCTTTTACAAAGATTTAGCTTTTTAAACTGAGATGGATAGCAATAGCATTTGGTTTTTCTATTCAAATTTAGAAGCGATGAAAGTCATATGCATGTTTGCAAGCAACCCTGTTCAAGTATTACGCAGAAAAAAAGTGAAGCGAGAATATCTCTTCAAATATCTTTACACTAAAGGTGTAACCATTAAGCCTTCGGCTGATAAAGAGACGTTTCTGAAGACGTTGCTTTCATTCTGGGGCAGTTCAGCAACTCCGACAGATGAAATTTCTGTAAGTGCATCTTAATTTCTTTGAACTTTTTTTTTTTTTTATGCATAATAGTTATGTGTTTCTCTCTGCATTTGTAGATGGTGGAAGATGGTCAAGAATCGAACGACCAACAACTCCAAGCCACTGCTTCATCCGATCTGTGCCGCTCTTCAGGCAGTGCGCGATCGGTTACAGAAATGGGAGTGCAGTTTTCATCTTGGTTTTATCGACTTTTGAATTCCTTGAACACAAAGTTTGAAAACCCCGTCGTGGACGATAAGTTTGGTGAGCATCATTTTTGGAAAGAGTGTAAACTGAAGCTACTTCTCTGCGACCAACAGGGCAATTCGATCGAAAAGCACTGCGTCGGTAGCGAAGAAGTATCGCAGTGTTTAAGCGGCTTGGTGTTGCAGTATGACGTTCTGTTTAATCCAAACCTAAACGAGGGAGGCATCAAAGCCGTTTACGAGTGTCACGGCTTGGTTAACATTGCCGTGTGTGGGCTCGTTCACAGAGACAGGCACATAGGAGCTTTTGAACAAACTTTTGGCTTGATTCAAGACGTTAGTGCCGCTCATAATTGGAAAGTGAGTTTTTCAGAACTTAAAATGCGTTGTAATTTTCACTGCCTCGAATGACAGTCTTCAAATTGCATGCATAACTGCCCGTCGTAAATTGCCAGCAATTTAAATGCGAGATCGTTCTTTCGATCTAATCCCTATCCGTTCTATTTTTGGTTTGCCTGAAGCAACTGTACCTACTTCCCACTGGGTTTTTGAACCATATTCGATATTTGACAGTTGTTTTTGTCGACTCCATTTGTTTTTTGTTTTCTTTTTTTCTTAATTTTTTTTTTTATTTTTTACCCCTTCATCCGTACGTAACAAAAGATTTGAATTTCACTTCTTTCTTTTCACTCTGTTGAATTAACGTGAGAGTCCTCGTTATGTACTTTATGAAAAATAAAGTTAATGCAAAACAATTGCAGGCTTTGCATATGATCCATATGAGAGTTGCGTGTAAGTACACGGCCAATGAAGACTGATTTCTTTCACTTGGAAAGGGTTTTCAAAAAAATATGAAAAGTTGAAATTGCTGACCTTTTTTGGGATTGACAAATAAAACAGTCATTAGAGGTCAGAAAACCTTCCCTTAATCCCTCTTGTCAGTTTTATTAACTATGATTTCATGTCTAGTATCACGTGAAACAGTAAATAAGAGACCAGTTCAAAAAGTGGTATGGTAAACAAGAATTTCTTTGCCTAATGCGTTTCAATTATCATGATGTCCGGAGGCTATCCTGCTTGCAAAATTAAACTGGAAAACCATGTTCCTTTTATGTTAATATTGATGACAGACCTAGTAGAGCGCTTCTCAAACGCGTCAACCTATGGGGGGGGGGCTCTTTTGCCCTTTTGTTCATCTTCCATTTTTATCAAGCATTCAATGATTCCCGCCCTCTCGAACTAAGTTTGTTTGTCGAGAAGGACAACGTCACTTTGGTGATAATGCCTTCTGATTTCCATTTCTTCTTTTAGCAATATTTCACTCTGTCTCGTCCCTTCTATAGTATTTCCTTGCAAATTTCTATTCTATGATACGATGCCCAGCCTTTATAAGGTGGTCCACATTGACCAACTTCCCGTCTCCGTTGATCCAGGTCCGTCGATGTTCTTTGAAGCTTTCGTGGAACGACATAACCGTCGGGCATCGTATGATGGAAATCAGAAGGCATTATCATCGAAGCGACATTGTGGTCCTCGAGGGACAAACATCGTTTGAGAGGGACGACATCACTGAGTACATGATGAAAATAGAAGATGAACAAAACTGCGAAAGAGCCCCCCAAAGTTGTAGCGTTTGAGAAGTGTTTGACTAGGTCTGCCATCAATATTATGTCGTTAGGGAAACACTTTTTGAACCCATCTCTTTTATTTACAGTTTTATTAATTTTGTCAGTAACATTAACTTAGAGAAAACAATGAGTAACTGATAAAATTGATTTCTCAATGAGAAAAAAAAAAAAGAAAATGCAACAAAGGATGTGAATTCACCCTCAAAGATGTCTAAATCATCTGAAAATTAAGAAAACCTATTCAGTCTTTCATTCAATTACGCACTCCATCAAATCAAACTGTATTTGCCCATCCTTTAAACTGTTGCTTGGCAGGCAGGTAGGTAACAATTACTTGTTAAGTGAATCGCACATGGGTGGTTTACGCTGTTGATCGAGTGAAATCGGTATGACGGCCATCGAACTTCACCATTCTGCATGCGTAATAACCTAGAGGGTCACTTTTTTTTTTTTTTTTTAATAATATAAGGCATGTTTAAATGAAAGTGATTCAAAGGGCACTGAGAGGGATTAAATGAAAGTATTAATATTTACCTTTGTTTATATGAAAGAACATCATCTTATTGTCACTATTATAGATGCACAGTTCTTAAAAAAAAAAAAAAATCTCCACCTGCCATAATACAGGAGTCCCACTGGGGCAGCAATCTGTCCGCAAAAAAAGTGTTTACTGCTGCTCTCTGAACCATGCCCGAACAGAGTCCTTAACCTCCTCAACATTGGCGAATCGTCGGCCTTTCAGTGCCTTCTTTAAAGGACCAAACACATGAAAATCACATGGTGAGAGGTCCGGGCTATAAGGAGGATGTGGCAAAACTTGCCATCACATTTTGGTTATTGCTTCCTGCACCATTCTCCCAACATGTGGGCTAGCATTGTCCTGGATGTTTGTTTTTCACGCTTACGGGTTTTGGGTTCCATAAACTCCAAAAGCAGAGAACCGTCGGAATCAAAGAAACACGTAAGCATAATCTTCCCGGCCGAACTTTGCGACTCGAATTTTTTGGGCCGTGGTGACGATGGATGCTTCCACTGCATTGTGGATACCTTCCTGGAGGGTTCCCAATAATGGCACCATGTCTCATCTACCGCAATAATCTTCTTCAAAAACATTCCAGTCTGTAACATTCCAGGTGATCCAACCAGCAGCTGAAACACAGCCCTTTGTGCTCTTCTGTGACCGTTTGGAGTATCCACTGACAGCAGACCTTGCCATATCCCAGGCTTTTCACTACAGCATATGCAGAACCAATACTGACGTTGTGATCCTTCGCAAGTGACCGTATGCAGATACGCCTGTCCTCACGAATTGACTTATCCATGTCTGTCTTCAATCGATCGGCGATGACCATGTTTGCTTGGCCTGGACGTGGTTTATCAGCCGTTTCCATACGACCGTTGTGGAACATTTTGGCCCAACGCGCCACGGTTGCTTTCGAGACCCATGCTTCTCCATAAACATTCTACATCCGAGCATGAATGTCAACTGGTGGAATCTCCTCAGCTGTCAGAATCATTATCACTGCTCGTTGGTCAGTTGTGGATGGAAATTTAATAGGAGGGTCCATTGTAACACAAACGAAATGCGAGCATAAGCCAAACGTAACTTCTCAGAGCAGTGCTTATCAGAACAAGCAGGTGATCACCCGTTTGCCTCGTGTCTGCACACGACAGCCCGAATCACTTTCATTTGAACATGCCTTATACATGTGGAAGTTCCCAAAACCATTTAATTGGCTCTACAGTTTTTTCGTATACTATTTTCCTTTTTTGTTTATTTTAGAAACATTCTTAGAAGCTGACTTATTAACATTCGAAACGAGAACTATTTCATCCTGGTGGAAGAGTGCTCGTCGGAGTGTTCAGTGGCCTCGAGCCAATGACAGCCAGTCAAGGCCACGTGCATTTGGTTTGATGTAGTGCATAGTAAATGAAAAATGGTTTATATCAGTGTTTCCCAAACTGGGGTTTGCAACATCTTTCAAGGGATTCACCAAACTTTTTCTGTAATGGCAGATTATTGTA
This sequence comes from Rhysida immarginata, assembly GCA_023313115.1. NCBI lineage: Eukaryota > Metazoa > Arthropoda > Chilopoda > Scolopendromorpha > Scolopendridae > Rhysida > Rhysida immarginata. The sequence goes on from JAHWFO010055944.1 coordinate 932,194, forward strand.
TTGTACACGTGTATGTTTGCATATTTACAAGTTAGTGGTTCGCACTACTCAGATCTTTGTGAAAGGGGTTAGCAAGTTGAAAAGGTTTGGGAACCACTGGTATATTTGATCCATGTAAAGTAGATTTCTTGCAAGTGATGGTTAATTTGGGTTAGTGAATTTGTTGATCTTGGAGATATCCCATCTCTCTCTCTCTCTCTCTCTCTCTCTCTCTCTCTCACTCAAACCTTATCTAATATAGGAATGTTTGCTACACTGAATATGTATGCAGTTAAAACAGAAAAACACAAACTGCCCATTTCAGCTGATTTTCTTAAATACATTTTCCATTTCAGAAGCTGCATTTTTATTCTTGCAAAATGCCTTTTTTTTATTTTTTTTTATTTATTTATTTTTTTTTTAAAATTTTGGAAGATCCATTTAAATAGTATTACAGTGCTCCTTCTATATAATAGCACTCTACATAACATCAAATTTATAAGGGCAAGTCCATATAATGAAGTCTTTTTCCAAAAAATAAAAACTGCAGACTCTTTGTCTTTTTTTATTTTCCAGAAAAAAACCGTTATATGGACTTGGCATTATGTAGAGTGCCGTTATACTAGTAGCTTCAAAAAGTTCCCGGAATCGTGTGAAATTGAGGTAATGTGTGTGAGATTGCGAGGATTCCCCGCATTGTTTACCATTTGCAGATCATGCTCGAACGTGTTTTGATGTGATTTAAATGGAATGCTGCGGTGCACAGGCAGTCTGTTAACTGGTAGTGTAGAGTAAGCGCCACATTCTGATTTCACTATGTAAAATGTCAGTTATGGAACAACATTCGAATATCAAGACGACCATTGGAGTGGCCGTCCATTACCTTCAATCGATCCATCCTCTCTCTTTCTCTCTCCCTATCTATCTCTATCTATGTTGTTTATAGAGAAATCCACTTTATTAGTTGCTTCTTTATGTTTGTGAAGATATTTTGACGATTTGTTTTTATCCATTGCTTAACTTTAGAAAAATGTGCCATTGCAGTAATGTCTTTTAAAGACTCTAACCTGAGGTCAAAGGTTGTACCACCCACCAAGAATGATATTCACCTAGTTATCAAAACACTAAAATTCTTTTATAAGCACAAAGAATGACTGCCTGAGTGACGAGTCATTTCACCCATTCAGTCTGTTTCTTCTTTAGTCACTGCATTACATATTACAATAAGAAAATGAAAGACATTGGTACTTGTGCTTAGTATTCTTCTATCTCACTTGTTCAGATTACCCAAATTTTTGGATTAGCACAACTCCACTGTATTTTTATTGAAGTAAAAATCTTTTTTATAGGAGAACGTTATCTCTTTCAAGAATATCATCCTAAAATCCTTGTAATTTTTTCTGTGATATTCCACGGTGACTGTTCTGTTCTTTTATGGAATACACTGTGCCTCTTGAATTTTGAATTTTGAACTTTCCTCTGGAACAATGGGCTTACGTGATATTCCCACAAGATATCTCGAATGATATATCCCTTTTGCAAGATATTGTTCGTGGAGGTACTGTTCTGTCCCACAAGCCCACTTTAGTTTGTTTTCTCGAATGATGCATCCGACATTTTCCGTTTGTTGCCCATGTGGTTCTGTGTAAGTGGGTGTTCTATGGATGCCATAGCTTGAACTCTCTGCAAGGGTATAGCTGTGTTAGGATATGCTGGGTTCTGTCTCTGGTTTATCATGTGAAATAGTGATTTCCTTTGTCTTTATTAGCCTATCATCTTGTCCACAGTTTCTGGCTTATTTACTTTATTACAGTACCTCTACTTAGTGACGAAACCTTTTTCCTGCACATTTCAATTATTTGGGAATGACTGAAGCTCGTGTTGGAAAGGGCACACGTGTACTTCAGTGGGAGATAATCTGTGACACACTCTGGGGTCTCGTTAGCCCCATCATATCCTTTTGGACTGCAAACGAGGCAGAGTGAGTGATAAGATGTCCAGCCAGAAGTAGAAGTGTCCTGTGCACTGAAAAGTGTCTTCTAGTGTCATCTCTCTAACAGATTGGAAATGCTTCTTGCTCAACCCTTCTCTGTTGGCTAGACATCAGCTCTGTTCTCTACTCGATGCTTAGCGCCAGCTACGATGCTCTAGTTCTTTTTACCTTCTGTGCATGCTCTCATTCGAGCTGCGAAATGACTGACATGTACAGTCTTATTTCAAAAGCATTTTCACTTAGGTGAATGATGTTCGGCTTCCTTGCAATACATTAAACATGTTCAGACAAGAAGTGGAGTTTGAATCAGGTTGGATGATGCCCTTTAGTGTTTCGTAGCAACAGGAATAGATAGGTAGGCATAATGAGTGACGTTAAACTGTTTTATTGAAATATGATTTTGAGCCTTTATTAGGAAAGTTTTTATTATTATTTTAGCAGAATTGCAGTTGAATAACATGATAACTAGAGGAGGAAGTAAGTGATGAGTTGGCAAAGCACGCTCAACAATATAATGGCGAATACACGAATTAAATCATTACATGTTTTTCCTGAATTAATCAGTAGTCGAATATACATACACTTTAAGTTTGCTGCAGATTTAACAAAATAATAGTAGAAATCTCTTGTGGTACACTGGCGGCCAAAAGTTTGGACCAACCAGCAATGTCAAGAAAAACTGAATTTATACGAAAACTGTTTTACACCTACAACTCTAACTAAATATGAAACAATATTGAGGGAAGAAACCAATTTATTTCTGCATTGTTGGTTTCTTATTACCTAAAATCAAAATAAGACTGACCAAAAGTTTGGACCACATTTGTATCACATAAAAAGAAAAAAGTATTACATCATTAACTAAGGAATTAGTTTGATATTTGAGATCATTTTGACTCTACAATGTTTGACAAATGACCTGAAATAGAATTAAATAAGCTTTTAATAACATTTGGCTTAATAGCTTTCTGAATGGCTGCTATCAGTTGTTCTCGAAATTTGTACCGAGTCATAATACATAAAGTAATCAGGTCACGAAACTGTGGATGTAAAAACAATAAAAATAAAGAAAACACTTTTCCACAAATTAATTTTAATGCCCATGGTGACCACGTGAGTTTGTTTTGCCTCTCTTCTTCTCGTTTACAACCCTTCCCCTCTCTTTGGACGGCTCCTTTTGTGGACTGGTGACCCTGCGGCGGCTCTCTGTCTTACTTTCTCTGCGCTCGTTGCGAGGGGTCAGTTTCTGCGTTATCACGCTGACGAAGAGGACGTAGTCCTCGAAATGTACATACGTGCATTAAAATTAATTTGTGGAAAAGTGTTTTCTTTATTTTTATTGTACCGAGTGTTTTGGTAAATTTTTTGTTCCGTGAGATGCCACACATTCTCAAAAATATTGAGATCTCGATTTCGAGCAGTCCAAGCAAAAGTGGAAATGTTGTTGCTCTCAAAATAAGCTTTCACAACTCGTGCAGTAAAGATTGCAGGACTGTCCTGCTGCTAAATCCATGGTTTTTGCTTAAACTAGACTTTGCACAAAGGGATGAACACATTGTGAAGATCATCTTTATATTGAGCTGTTGTGCACTCATCACTCCACTACCACCCATTTGGCGCTTAATTCGCAGTGGAACAAGTGTTTCTTTATCACGATGCTCTTCATAAGAAGCTAGATTATCAGAACCATCCAAACTTATTCGTTTTTCATCAGTTTGGAAGTCTGTGTTTTCACGCAGATGTGTCTTAGCAAACTCCAGTCTATCCTGCGTTTGTTTCTGTGTTAGTGGCAACTTTTTGGGTATAATTTCATAGACAAAGTTCTGAGCACGTAGTTCGCTGCGAAATGCTCTTCTTGAGGCAGCAAGTTGCAGAATAAGTTTGACTTGTGTGGTGTTGACTACATGCTCAGATGTAATATCATGTCTAACATGTCTCTTAATTCTTGATTTGTCTCTTCGCGTCAGTGCCCAAGCAGAAGGTCGTCCTATGTCCAATTAACATTTTTAACAATTCCTGATAAAGATTTGTAGCTCACATAGAAGATTTCAGCAACTTTTTGGAAGTTTGTAAATTGCTAGTAAAAATTTCTAATTCACTGTCGTTGGCCTTCAGTTAACATTGTACAATACATAATATGGTTGTCGTGCTCACCACACAACACGATGACTTGTAATATGCAAATTATTTGCATGTTTGTGATGTTGGTCCAAACTTTTGGCCAGTCTTATTTTGCTTTAAGGTAATAAAAAGGCAACGACGCAGAAATAAATTTCTTTCTTCCCTGAATATTCAATTATATTTACTTAGAGTTGTAGGTGGAAAATGTTTTTAGTATAAATTCATTTTTTATTGATTTGCTGGTTGGTCCAAACGTTTGGCCACCAGTGTATTTCATAGGGAGTAGCTACCAATCTTTGGAAATTAAATATATTCTGAGTTTAGGCTTAAAAAATAACATATCGGCAAACAAAGTTGTATTCTCATCCATGACGGGGGGGGGGGGGGGGGGGTAAAAATATATATTTCAGTATTTAAAGGGGAAATGACACCAAATCGGAAGTTGATTTCATAGAGTTTTGAATACTTTACTGATATTATATATCAATTTATTCTTTTTTTTACTTTCATTTTTAATAAAGAAATCGTAATTTAAAGGCCACTTCCAATAATATAAATTCATTTTGAATTTTGTCAAAAACTCCTGCAAGAGCATTGATTATGACGTCAGCTGGGCCAAACCTGAGGCCAACGAGAGATGGGCCAGGGCACTCATAAGTCACATGGTCATCGGGGTCCGAGCAACAATCCATTCTTCACTGTTTCCAACAAACGAAAAAAACACTGAATGATAAAAACCAAGATGCAGACAATCGGACCCTGATGATCATGTGACTTTTGAGTGCCCTGGCCTGTCTCTTGGCCTCGGGCCAAAACCGTAGCCAACGAGAAAGATGGGCTTCAGCGCGGAAAAGTCACCTGATCATCGTAGTCCAGGCAACAATCCAACCTTCATTGTTTCCATCTTGGATTTTAACAATCAGTATTTTTTCGTTTGTTGGAAAAAAATGGAGGTTGGATTGCTGGCCGGACTACAATGATCAGGTGACTTTTCCGGGACAGAGCGTGTCTTTCTCCTTGGCTACGGGCCAAACCAACATCACCTAAAGATAAAGCCTGAGTTATGACTTCGTATCAAGATGTAACAATGTATGACGTTTCTGCACTCAGGCTTTCTCTTTAGGTGGTGTTGGCCAAACCCGCAGCCGACGAGAAAAACAGGCCTGGATCGTAAGTTTTTGTTTTCAACAATTGCGAAACCCCACGTGCAAATTGAGCAACAGGTTGCAAGTGTTGTATCACGTGAGAAAGAACGATAGCTCGCGCTTCGAAGCTCTGCGAATGATCGCTTCTTCCAAACAACAAAATGGACAGTGGCGGAGCTAGAACTTGGCCAATGGAGGGGCGGGGGGGGGGGGCAATCAGGGGGTTTGGCTAATATAAACACCTCCTTGGTAGTTATAAGAGGTGTTGCTAATCTAAGTTATTTCAATTCCCCGACTAGAGTCCCTGTATAAAGAGTCTTTATACAGGGACTGTAACCTGGACAAGCAAACCGCGCCATCACGAATGATTCCAAAGCCATAATTGACGCTGCCTTAAAGGAAAACAGTCGATGAGTGACAGTCGATGTCATGGTTGCTAAAACTGGCCTTAGTCGTGGAACTGTTCACTCCATTATTAGGAATCTTCATTACAGACAAATCTGTGCACAATGGGTCCCGCATCATTTGACATGAGAACAACTTGGAGTTCCATTGTGAGAATGGCCATGTCCCTGCAACATTTGACTCGCTATGAACAGGAAGGAGAGAGTTTTCTCGACAGAATAGTTACAGGGGATGAAACTTGGTGGTTTTATTTCCAGCCCGAAAGCAAACGTCAAAGTCGTCAATGGAAGCCTTATGGGTCACCACCCCCGAAAAAATCAAAAGCAATCGCAAACAGCACGGGGAAGGTGATGTTGACTGTGTTTTTTTGATCGCAAAGGCCCGATTTTACTGGACTTTCTTGAAAAAGGCACCACAGTCAACGCAGCACGATGTGGGGAAACATCGAAGGCACTGCGCGCGGCCTTCAAATGCAAGCGTCGAGTTTTTGGACTTGAGATTGGGGTTTAGTAAGCATCCCTCATACGTCAAAATTGCGTAAGATCAGAGCAATTACCATTGGAAGGCTTTGATATTATGCAATTTTGACGCATGAGCGATGCTTACTAAACCGCGATCTCATGTCCGAAAACTCGCCCCTGGACTTGTTACAGAAGGAGTGCTTCTTCTCCCCGACAACGCGCTTCCTCACACCTCGAAAGCAACGGGAGACCTCATCAAAAAGTTTGACTGGGAAGCAATGCAGCATCCACCTTACAGCCCTGACTTATCCCCATGTGACTTTCACGTGTTTGGAGATCTCAAGAAACATCTGAAAGGCCGCACGATGAAGTGGAGGAATGGTTCCCCACGCAACCGAAAGAATTACTGTGATAAATGCCTTGTTCCACAGCTTAACGCATTTTTAAATTCCTTGTATACACTTTGGATAAAATAAAGAATTTTCGTTTTCATTTGTACGACCCTTATATAAATCTCGTCTGCCTCGGTTTGGCAAAGATGACGTCACGCGCAGCTAACATTTCTGAATGGAGTGCCCCATCCCCCACCCCCATTTCGCTTATTTGTTGCCTCTTTCTCAAAAAACTTGTAAGTTTTTCATAAAACCTTTTTTTTCCTCCTTTTCTTTTAATGCTACATTCTTTCTAATTATTTATTATCTCGATAGCTATACTTGTGGTGTCATTTGCCCTTGAATATATGAAAAAGCATTTGCTGTGTTACTATCTTAATCTTGTAGGCTTTGGTATAGCTAGAAGGGGCGTAATGGCTTTCGTTATCAAAATATTACGAAATGTTGGAAATGAATAAATCAAGTGAATTCTTTGAAGATTCCCGGTTCTAATTGAGGCTGTGCAATTTCCTTTTCTAAACCCTCGTCGAGCGAGCATTCTTGAGATACAATCTTAAACATTTAGAAATTGCTTTGTTTTTAATATGGTAACTGAAATAAAAAGCAGCGCTTAATCTTTTCAGCTACTGTATTACGCCCGCCCACCCACACCAGTCACAAACCTCATCCCCAGTTCCATTGTGGGCAGGCATTTTCAACTTCGCATCTGTTTTTAAACCAATTGAAAGAACAACAACAACAACAATAGGTATCGTGGCTGGCGCTGGAGTTTTTCTAGCTTCGTCCGAGTGCACCCTCTTGCTTATTCTCTTGTTCATGCCACTTTAAGCCAATATCCTAAGTCTGGATTTGCGAAGCAGCTCAGGTTTGCCAGATTTTAGCTCCGGAAAGTAGCGAGCCGAACGGCAAAATTTTCCTAGAAGTAGCCCAGTTGGTGAAACGCATAGTGCCTTATGGTCTTTTGATGTTTTTAACTTTATACATTTCCAAAAAAATGAAGACAGGAGAAGTGTTTATCATGATAATGGGAAAAGCAACAGGTAATTGGAAGCTTCGTTTATCTAACCAGAGTGGAAAGCGACAAAAGAAAACCAATCCTGATATCAATGAGTATTTGGAAATAAATTTAAAAAGTAATTGTACATTTGATGTCTTTTAAGTTGAATTTATGCTAAACTCAAATATTTACAGTTTCTCTAGCTGTTACTTATTGCTCTGCCCAGGGCCGTATCCAGGAGACCCCACCATTCTATAATTTATTAAATAAATTATATAAATGAATATTAGTTTGTACAGTTTTTAAACACAAAGTGGGCCAAGAAGGGATTGAATGAATACTTCCTTGCAGTGATGCTAGCCCAAAGAAATTCGCAGTGTTAGCTAATAGTAGCACACTTAGGACAAAGAAATGCTATTATTGATTTTTGTAAGACATATCACATCATTAATTGGTTTTGGCCTACATATTCTAATGATTTTGCATCAGGATGGGATAGAGAGAGCAACTAACTTGTTGTCTAGCCTTACAAATTTGGATTTTCTTGTCATTTACCAAACATTATCTCATTTACAAGGAATTACGCAAAAGCTTCAAAGTAGAACAATGGAAATTTAAGCGCTTCTACTGAAATTAACGGAATTAAGCATTTCTATTGTGAATCAGTTCAAAAAAATATTTGATCATGTTTCACGATTGGCTGAGAAAATTGATGTTGCTGTAACTGCACCCCACATTGCTAGATTTATAGGCCAAATGTTTAGCGAAGATTACTATTGAAAAAGTTGGATGGTTCCATTTCTTGATCACATTACACAAGAACTACCAACTCAGTTTTTACCTTTAGCATGCCAGTCATTGTCTTTGTTTGTATCACTTTCAGTCTAGAGGATACCCAGACTTTTAGTAATTGATTCTCCTGAAATTGTATGCCAAGAGTTTTTAACAGTAGAAACTGAAGAATTAGCAACTTGTTGTTGATCAGCCTTAGCTAACTGTGATGAAATGTTATTTCCTATATTAGAATAGGTTTACCAATAACTTGATGTGAATGTGAAAGATCATTCAGTGGACTAGGAGTGCAGACAGACTCTTAGCAATTCATATCCATTATGATAAGAAATTGTTGATTTATTTGCCAATCTTCATCCTAGAAAAATGACATTTCCATCACGTGAATTATCGTTTTCCCTTATTCAAAAGAAATGACAAGACAGTTGAAGATGCCTTATTACAGGAGAAAAGTTTTATTCAGGCCGATAATTTGCCTTAAATCTAATAGAAGCTGAACAAACTCATCATTAAAAAGAAAATAAGAGTTTTTATGAAAGTTTGATTAGTCCACGATTATGGTAAAAAGAACCCCAGGCTCTGCTCTGCTCTGCTCTGCTCCATATTATTACTTTCATTTGTCTCTGGCTCTAGCGAGTTTCCTTCGTCAGACTGAGTAGAGTATTTTTTATGTTTGAAATTTCCAGTGAAGCCACGTTACGTTACCCGACAAAAAAGACAAACTAAAATGATGAGAAATAGTAGGGAGTTTGTTTTTCGTACTAGGGCCAGTTGAAACGCACTCTTACAATAAACAAGAGAATTGCTAAGTGTCTTATCATGAGCGGAGTGTTATATGTTGACTCGAAATAAGAAGAAGAAATGACTTGACTCTAGTTACCTTGGAAGAAAGGATGAATAGTCGAGAAGCAATCTCTTCTTTCTTCCATGGCTACTCTCACTAAACAAGCAATTGGTTAAATTAAAAAATAGACACTCTTATTAGAATTTTTTTTTTTTTTTCCCCCCCCCCCCCCCCATTACCGAATGCTCTCTGGCGTAACTCAACTCCAATATTTAAATAGGTCTTTTGGCGTTTAAATAACATTTTTTTAAAGTAGCCCAAACTTCCATTTAGTAGCCCAAGGATGTGTCTAAAGTCAGACCGGTCACGAAATTTTGGAGCCAACAGTTCAATCACTTTGGAGTCCTAAAAGTCTCAAATCCCAAACTTCAAAATTTAGTAGCGCCGGACTTTCAAAAATAGCCCAATCTGGCAACACTGAAGACGCCGCTCTGTAATCAGCGCCCTCTACATCCCAAGCGCGCGCGCACGTATGGTTGCATCGTGTTCGGACGTGTCATTCGGGATGTAACACACGTTCGCGCGATGTTACAGTATGAGATGTTCTAGCTTGGAAAAAGTACTAGAGAGACGCTGCAAGCACTGAAACAGGCGATAGTGCCCTTAAGAAATGAGCTGTGTTTGATTGGTTTAAGGTGGGCCAGGACAGTCTCGAAGATGAGCCGCGGTCGGGTAGACCAACAACCTCCAGGCAACCTGAAAACGTCGCAGAAGTGCTGGATTTGGTGCGTACTGATCGGAGGATAACCATCAACCAAATGGACATTTCTTTCGGGTCCACTCAGGCGATCTTGGTTGAGGAACTGGGGATGCGACGTTCGTTCCGCATCAGTTGAATGCACATCAGATGGAATGTCGCATGCCAATTGCTGGTGATCTGTTTGAACGAGCATCACAGTGCATGGACCAGGTTGTGACAGTGATGAGACCTGGGTGCGACAGCAGCCAGTCTCGAGTCCATTCCAAAGGAAGAGTTCGCACGGGCTTTCCAGGAGTGGCAGTCTCGTTGGAGTAAGGAAAGTACTTTGAAGGGGATTAAGGCCGCGATGTGCATACTGTATCCAGTCACCGGCCAGACTACAATTTCGGGGACTTGTTGATGTGCGTAGCCCATAGCTATAGATAGATAGATTTTAGCTTATTAGGGTTTTTGCTTCAATTGAAATGATGTTGGAGGATGTTATTAATCCTCGTGTCTGTCTCACTTTATTATACACAATTCAATGGAGTGGGTATTATGCTAAACTGATCAAATCCATGTTCGTGGACTGTCATTGACCAAAATCTTGATCCTCTCGCGAGAAGTAACTCGAGACAATGCAACTGCGTACAATTGGCCATGAGCAAAGACGGGGTGAGGCAAATAAGAGCCCCATATCGTGGACTGTTGATTGTCCTGGCAAACGAAAGCTGAACTGGGAACTGGCGTCGACGCAGCTGGAAAGGCACCACTTTCACTTGTAACCAAGGGTGGGGTGGGGGGTTGCCGTGCATATGATACAAACACGACGGGCCTATTGTTCTACTCGTCATGATGTGGAGAAGTCCATGCCTCCCTCCCATCGACTAATTCGGTGTCGCTCACGATTTCCTGTTTTGAAAATTGTTTTTACTTTCTACCCATCAACAGCTTGCTACTTTGGAAGGAACTTTTTTTTTCTTATGGCCTATTTGCCTTGCATTGTAGGTTCATGACAGACAAAGCAACAATATACGTAGATAGATACACAGTCCAGTTCAACATCAGCGGAAAATGGTTACGTCCAGAAGGTACGTATCAGTATCGGAGGTGGGGGGGGGGGGGGAGGTTATAGGAAGGGTGTCAGAGGGAAGCAGAAAACATTGCAATTGTTGGAGTCATGGCGAAACGTAGCGATTTACCCGACCTCCAAAAGGACATGATCATCGGCTTTTGAGCCAAGGCGGCAGTATTTCCGGTTAGTTTTGTGAACTGCTCGCGTGCCCCCCGTGATGAAAGTGTACCGTGCATGGCAGAATGGCACTACCCAAAATCAGCGTGGGGCACCACGGGCTATAGATGACAGAGGTTAACGACGGCCACGGAGATGCGTGCGAGCGAAAAGGCGTGCAACCGTGGACCGACTGACCACCTAGATGAACCAGGGGAGCTACCAATCGTGTATCCTCGACGACAGTTCACGAACCGATGCTGATGGCTGTTCACCGGCGACAAAGAGCAACTGGACAGCAACAGAGTGGCGAAAGGTAGCTTTTCCCGACGAATCACGGTTATGCTCCGTCGGACAGATGGGCGATGGCGTGTACGTCGTTCGGCGTCAGAAAACTAACACCCTGCAACACGTGCCGCGAGGGTCCAAGCCGGAGGAGGCAGCGTTATGGTCTGGGGAGTGTTTTCGTGGCATTCTCTGGGTGTACTCGTCATTGTGAACGGCACCGTGGATCGATGGAAGTTCGCATCTGTCCTTTCGGACCATGTCTACCGCTGTGTGCAGATTGTGTTTCCTCGGCACGATGACATCTTCCAGCAGGACAATGAGACGTGCCAGTATTCGTGCGTGGTTCGAAGAGCACGAGGATGTTTACGGTCCATACGTATACGTACTACTACGGTGGTTACGACTTAGGACGCGTTCATTATCTTTAGCAAACAATGGACTTGCATTGTTAAGACGAGGAAGACTTGATTGCAACAATGTCACTGTGGCCCTTAGTCATGTTCCTTCCAAGAAAAAGAAAAGACACACTGGCCACAGGAATTGCGCATTGCCTAGAACAATTCTAAAACTCACCTGCCTGCCTAGAACAACAACAACAACAACAACAACTCAATGAGCCATTTCTTTTGATTTGATTCTGTGCACATGATTTGCCTTCATAAGATTGTTTGGAGTCGAAATACACGTACACATGATTGATTACCTAATAAGTTTATCATAATAATAATTATACCTTATTTTTTTTTATCTAATTTGTATTTTTAATTAATATTTATTATTTATTGTATTCCAGGGTTCTTGTGTCTCGTCCGTTCATTCTATTTATTTGTGTGATACGCACAAATGACAAAGGAGAAAAGGGAAGGAAACAAATTCCGTGACCTGGATTCGAACCAGCTTCAATTGAGTTGAGGACCTTCGAGTTGGGGGCGTGCTCTAATTTGTGCCTTGACGGTAGAGTTAAACAGTGTAAATAGTGGCTTGACGTTAGCTCAATGGCGCCAGCGAAAGGCGTGGATGTCTGGTTCGAGTCCAGGTCGCGGAATTTATTTTCCTTTGTCATTGTGATCCGTATTAAGTGGGGATGACACTTGTTATTGACGAGTTCACGGCGAAAGTGAAGGGTGGCAAGAGTGAGTGAAACGGGCGAGATAGGGCAGAGCAAGAATGAAACACTCCCCCTCCTCTCACTCTATCGTGCATGGAACAATAGTCCTTCCTGTTCGAGAAGAATGCGTCTGTTTCTAGAGTTTGGCGGAGCTTTACACGAGATCATCTTCTACTGACGTTGAACCTCCTCACGGAGCGGAGCGGGGTGGGTGGGTGGGTGAGAGAGAGAGAAACGATGGCTATGACTATGGCTATTGAGACGTAGTAGTGACTACAAGGCAAAGGCTCATTGGAGTGTTGATGATGCCCACGGGAAACGGTGACGAGAGGGAGGGGGGGGGGGAATAAACGACGCTGAGGGGGCGTTGTCTCCTTTGTTATTGAGTCGTCAGATGCTGCTTCGCCATTGGTTCGACGTGAGAGCGAGGCTGGAGCGAGGGCGGAAGGGCTGAACGAGCGGTGCGGCACGGCGTGGTAGAACGCGGAGAACCGGGTCGGGAATCGAGACGTGCGTGCGTCGTGTTCTTCCACTTCTGAGTCCCTGTTTTTCATGTTCTTCTTCTACTACTTGACACTTCACCCGAGACGGAAACCGGTGAGCGTGAGCCGGTCGAGATAGGAAGCACGGCGATGGCGTCTGTCGAGGGCGGCGGAGGAGGAGGATGCATCATCGCGGCTTAGACGGCGTCCACGACGGCCTCCTCCTTCCTCCCGCTGCCCCGTTGCTCCTCCTGGTCTTCGCGGGACTCGTGTCGGTCGTCGTCGATTCGTCGGCGGGCGTCAGCTGTAACTTGGCGCAGCTCGAGTGCACGTACCGGATCGGTTGCGGCATGGCCTTACAAAGCTACGTGCGCGGCTGTTCGGACGTGATCGCCGGGCGCACGGCCTACTGCCCGGAGCCGTGCGGGAGGGCGCTCATCGCGCTCACGTCGACGGAGGAGGGGAGGGCGCTGTCCGAGTGCGACTGCGGCGGCGAAGAGTTCTGTCTGCTGACCAAGAGGAGGGTGGAGGTGTGTCGTCCGCAGGTGTCGCGCGCCACCCACACGAGCAGCGTCGTCGGTTGCTCCGTGGCCCAGCTCATCTGCGCCGCCGACTCCCTCTGCTCGACCGCCCTCGAGTACTACCACCGACTCTGCCGGCCCATGATCCAGGGGCGCAAGTGCACGGCCCGCTGCAACAACTCTCTCGCCATTCTCAACCGGCAAGAGAAGGCCGCCAAGCTGCGCACTTGCTTCTGCGACGGCACCGAGGACTTTGCGTGCGACGTCATCAAGCGCAACACGGATCGCCTCTGCTTCGGACGAGAGACCACGATGCCGTCTTCCACCTCCACGAGCGCCTCGGCCTCCATCACCACCACCACCACCACCACCATCGTCGCTGCCGTCATCCTCTTCGCCGTGCACCTACTCGTCTCCTGACATCGTGAAACCTATGCCACGTCCGTCTCTTCTTTCGTAGACTCGTGCTCATTCTCCCGTGCCATGGGATTAACGACCAAGACAGAAGGAAAAAAAACTTTAAAAAACAAAATCTTTAACTTATTAAGGTGAACACTCTTAATTATTATTCTTATTCTTCTTATTACTGTGACTCAGGACGACGCTGTGTGTATATTTAAGTGCGTGTGCTGTGTTTGTGTGAAGACCTTTGTTTCGTTGTTATAATTGTAAGTTGACCAGTGTTCTCGTGAATCCTTAGCGAAAAAGAAGAAGACAAAAATTTGGTTCAATCGACTGTGTAAAGGCGTGTTCCATTTCTTTTTTCTCGCGTGCGGGCGGGCGTGCGGGCGAGAGAGCGAGCGAGCGGACGGCGGGCGACGCCACCCAAGTCGTCGTCGTGGTTGTTGTCCGGTCGACCTCCCACGTCGAGAACCCGTTGCCATGGCAACCCGAGTCGCGTCGTTCTCGCCTCGCTGGCTCGTTCCGAACGCCGCACCAACCCATCAGAGAGCGAGAACGGAACGACCACGAGCTTAAAAAGTCAAATTAAACAGCGGAGAGAAACACTTTCCCACACAAAAATCGTTTTCTTTCTCTTTCTTTGTAGGCTAAGCTAAGCTCTCAATCCTAGACGACGGGATTGTTGATTAGAAACACGTTCCTTATGAAGGGTGCGCTCATCTACGGTTTCCTACGATCGTTGGCGGAACCAATAAGAAACGAACAGTCTGTCGGGAATGTCCTTATCTGGAATCTTTGGGGCGACGTGAAGGCAGGCGGCCTTATCCTACACCGCTCGTGAGTTTATTCTCGATGCTGGCAATAGCGATCGGTAAGAACAGTACAAAAATTGACTATAGAGCACGCCGATGATCTTTGGACAAATGCATTTTCCAATGCGCCTCCTCCCTCACGTTTACTACTTCATATTTTACTCTAAACGTGTTTCTATTGAACAACCCTGTCTCGTATGGAACCACGCAGTCCCATCCTTCTTTTCCCCTGGCGCTTTTCTCCCGTTTAAGACGACGCCCATCCACTCCACTAGAATAGGAGGCCATAGATAGTAGTATCGGCGTTCTTGTATTGCTTATTTATGGTATCGATGCGTACAAGTAGTTGCAATAACGAAACCACTGTTCCACACGAGACAAGTTACTCCTCACTCTTGTGGACTAGTGGTCTCGGTTTATCTTAACTTTAACTTGTTTTTCTGCCATCACCAATCAATCAATCGTACCCAAAGGGAGGAGAGCCAGCCATGCAATGCAAATCGGCAACCCCGTTTTAACCTGAGCAGGTTCTTCTTCTTCTTTTTGCGCAATGACATAGCGTTAATTCAATTTTACATCGTTAAATGTTGAATTAGCGCTATGTGCTTTGCCTGCCTTCCAATTTGTCCCATGGAAAAGGATTTTTTTCTTCTTCTGCTTCGAATGGATAAATTCTTGTTAGCTAACTCTTCTGCGCCGTTTTAACATTTAGTTTGTGCAATGGATAAATTGTCGGGAGGGACATTTCTCTGCCCCGTTTTAACATTGAGTCATCTTTTTCTTCTGCTACAAATTCTCGAATTGCTCGGCGCCATTTTAACCCTGGTTTCATTTCTAATGTGAAATTGAATTAGCGCCGCTGAGACCATTCTATTTTAGGCTACAATAGCACTCGTGTCCACATTTGCTAAAAGGGCGCGGAGAAATGAACGCTATGTCTCGACAATTTGGACGTTGCGCAAGAAATTGATTGATACAGTTGAAGGAATGTTTCCTTTGCAAATACAACAACAACAATTTGGAGAACATCAAGACTAAAAAAAAAAAACTTCTTCCAGCATAGCAATCTGTAACTATTTTGTTCGAAATCACTGAGCGTTTCTTGTTCTTGGTCTATTAGGACAGTTTTTTGGGGTGAAAATGGGTTACACGGTGGGAGACAGACAGTCATGATGCAATAGTGCTCGATGTATCACTTGTGATTAATTATACCACGCTTTCAGAACTAATGTTTTAAAAAGCAATTTACTATTTTCACTTTAACGGCAACCATTCCCCCTCCCTCCCTCCCCCCAAAAAATGGTACGTGATATAGCAATTTATTTTTATTTTTATTTCTTTATTGATTATAATCCAGGGCCTGTATGGCCAGAGGCCGACGAGTTGGGTCCCTGGATGGACCTGGATTAACGACTGGTGAAGAGCGTAGCTCACTGATGGTCGCCCGTGCATGATGTTGCTTAGCTGCCATATTTGAAATGAATAGTATGACGAAAAACAAATGGTACATAATGATACACACCGTAGATCAGAGTATAGTGACGCCTTTTCTCCCAATGAACGTGGGGGGGCATTTGAACGCTAACTGAGATATGAACAGAAATAAAAATGCCACCACCAAGATCGAAGTACTGCAACGCCTAGGAGAATGAATTTTGGAGGAATAATAGGCTACAGAAAACTGTTAAAATTTGATCGGTCTTCAACGAGTAATTTCCGAGTTGCGCATTCAAAATCGTAACAGTGCTCACAAGCGAGTACTAACCACGTCGAGTGCGTTATTCGGAAGACACGCGTTGGAATTGGATCAAATTTTAACGGTATACACAGTTTTATGTACCAAATTTCATCATCTTAGATGTTATAGAGCCTGAGTTATTAATTAACATGTTGATCTTGGTGGCGGCATTTTTATTAATGTTGATGATGTGGCAGTTAGCGTTCACATGAATCGCCCCTAAAAGCTTGGAAAAGTATTTCCCATTTGTTTATTTGTGTGTCCTAAACGGTAAAAGTATTTCCTACCAAATTGTGGTGTGTAGCCCGTATATTTTTCTCTCTCACCCAAACATAGACTGGGTTTTGTTTACAACGTTGAACAATTCTCGTTAAAGATGTGCATGCATGTTGGTTGTTTTCTAGCATCCAAGAGCGAAATGCTCGGTGAGTCGTGTCAAGTGTGTTTATTAGAAATACTTAACGATTCTGGAGCACACATTAACATAGAGAGAAAAGGCGTATTGATGCGCTTTAATCAACATAAACAAACAAACAAACAAAGAGTCTAATCAAGGGTCTAATAGATCTTTGGCTTGGTTGGCACTCTTTCGATAGCCTTCGCCTGAGCAAGACTCGCTATTACATTTTTTGCCATTTAAGTTTGCTATTTTCGTTGCTGTTGTTTTCACTTATTTGGATCTCAGATTCGTAATCGGCGACCTCTAAAACCCCAACAGACCAACTTTCGTGTAAATCAAATAATTTTGGACAGTTTCGGGATATTTGGGCCACTGTGCGCCGGTTTAGCATTTATTCATCTCATCAAATTTGTGAGATGTGAAATTGAATTAGCGCCCTCTTAATTGAAGGGACCCTTCCTTAATTCTATTTTATCTCTTCGAGGGTACATAGCGCTAATTTAATTTCACAAATTCAAATGTAGAATCTTTTTAATTGGAATGAATGCTATGTGCGTGCATTGCACAAAAAGAACGACTCAATGTCAAAAGGGCGCAGAGAAATGAACGAACGCTCAAATGTATGCGTCGAGACAATTTGTACATTGCAGATATCGTTGTGGACTGAATAAATGTTAAAACGGCGCAACGCTATGTCAAAATATTTGCACAAAAAGAAGGACTAACTCCACGCTAACGGAGCAGGGGAGATTGTGGGCACGAGAACGACGCACCATTTGCTCTTGATGGGTCCTTTAGTCTGCGACGGATAAATTGGCCCTCTTGGGTGGGCACCCAGCACAATCGTCGTCGTGTTTTTCTTCAACTGTTGCGTAACTGGAATAGAACAAGCAAAAAAGTAAGTTAGCACACTTTTTATTATCGTTTATCTCCCATCTACGTAATAGCATTTTTCTTTCTTAATCCTGCTCTCTACAATATTAACAAACAAGTAAGAGTCTGAGACTTTGAATGTTGGCTTCAAGCTCTCTCTCTCTCTCTCTCTCTTCGTTTCAGCCTTAAATCTTGTTAAGATGGAATTAAGCAACTTTGATGCGAGCCATTTCAGATCAATTTCTATTTATTCAAAAGCATTGTGGCTTTAAGATCAACTTACGAGTTGTTCGTACTAACAAGTGATAGAGCAACTTCCATGTTTGTAATAGAAAAGGGATAGGCGTGCGTACATTGGGAGGGAGGGAACATTTGCTTTAAGAATGAAACCTTGATAACGGTTTACTACGAGGCAAGTGCTGCTCTGTTAGGATACGAGTCGTCTTATTCATTGTCAACCCGTTTCATCACTTTCGAGTTATTTTGCAAATAAAAATTCATCAAGAATTTGTTGTTTGATTTTGCTCAAATATCTTCCATAAGGCAGTAGACTCGTCAAGTCGGATGCAGAGCTCCTAATGTTCTTCTTATTTAATTACAACTATGTACGAGGGGCGATTGATAAATAAGGTCTCCATGGCTGTAACTTTTTTATTTGTTAACCGATTTTCAAAATTCTTTTTGTATCTTCTACTCCCATTTGTCCTCTATGTAATGCACTATTCACTTTTCGACATAGTCCCCATCCCTTTCCACGCATTGTACCAACGCGTGACCAGTTGGGTGAACCCGTCGGAGAGGAATTCCGGAGTTGTTGTCGCCACCAGGATTGAATGGCAGCTTTGGGCCCTCTTCTGGAGTACGCTAACGTCCGCCCGCACACGAGTCACCACACACAAGAGGCGTTGCAGCGCCTACAGTTCAAACATGAAAAATTGCAGTTCAAAAATGAAAGACTTTGCACATTGCGACTTACACCACTTCCCAAAGAAGAAAGAGCCCCTTAAGGGACACGAGTTGCTTCTGACGGCGAGGTAAACGCTGCCATTCAATCCTCGTGTCGACAACAACTCCGGAATTCCTCTCCGACGGGTTCACCCAACTGGTCACGCGTTGGTACAATGCGTGGAAAGGGATGGGGACTATGTCGAAAAGTGAATAGTACATGACATAGAGGACAAATGGGAGTAGAAGATACAAAAATAATTTTGAAAATCGGTTAACAAATAAAAAAGTTACAGCCATGGAGACTTTATTTATCAATCGCCCCTCGTATATGGATCTTTAAACGAACAACAAATAATTTTACGACTTCTTCTTCAGGACTATGAGTGACATGTATTGATTTAAAGAACACTCGGTTGAGGGGTGGGCTGGTCAATACGAAAGGGAGCCAATAAGCTTATTCTGACTCCATAAGACCCAGCATTTAATTCTTCACCCTATTTCTTAGAGTGGCTTTTAATTCATTAACTTTTTCCAATGAGGCACGCGAGAGCTCCAATCGACCACTTTGGGGACCGCTGAATCGAGTGCAGGGCCATTGAAGGCGGTGGCAGCAGGCTATTATTCCCTTTGCCATCCGTTCCTCTTTCTGCCATCAGTTCCCTTGACACCCGCAGCAGGAGCAGCAGCAGCAGTAGCAGAGCTCCTTTCGTTGACGTCTCTGCTGGCGCAGTTTTTATCCCGTTTCCCCCACGTGAAAGAGCGTCGCCTGGTTGACACCCACTCAAAAATACAACGATTCTGTTTGTTCGTTTACTATGAGTGCGTGCTTAGCTAGCAGTGAACACGAACGATCGACAAACAAAGTGAAAAGCAGCAGCCCATGCAATGACACCGCCAACACTCGTTAAACTAACTAATTCTGCAAGAAGGCAAACGACGATGAGGTCTTGTTAAGACATGGAGCTGCACAAAGCCCCACGCCTTGATTTTCTGCTACTAAGCACTTTAGATGCTAGGGAAAGAGGGAGTCCCCCCCGTCTCTCATCCCTTTAGCTTAGCCAATGTGACGCGTCTTGATTCTTGTCTTAGGCCTCTGAGAATTGTTGATAGGCCCCGTTGTGGTCCTTCGTCGATGGTGGAGAAAGCTGGATTGGCTGTTGGCGTGGGGAAAACGCTTTGCCAACTCGATAGACGCGGTGTGTCCGAAGGGAGAAGAGAACCCGCCTAAAAGAAAGGATCCTGGGTACGCCTTGGCTAGCGACCAAGAAACGCGAGGCCTTTTCACGGGTCGTTTCTCGAGTTGTATGGTCGGAAGTGATTGAGTGCTGCACGGAGCTGCTGACAATTCCAAACGATCATCAGAGTGCTGTTGTCGTCCTGTTCGTATGATCTTAGTGCGGCACAGGGGTTCGTTTCCTTCCATGATGCGTCGGCGGTGCCTTTGTTGAAGACGTTTCCGTTCTGTACTTTGCGTCTGCTTGTAGAAGATGGGCGAATGAGCCAACGAGATAAAAAAGCGGGTGCTAGCAACCTTCATTATCTCCATTTGGGATGTCAACAACGAGTGTTTTTCCGTATGTTGGAAACAATGAAGTTTGGATTGTTGCTAGCACCGCGATGATCAGATGACTTTTCCGTTGTTATATCTCTCGTTGGCCTCTGCACTGGATCCATAGATTAATCTACTTCAATTAGAAATTACTCACCAATAAATAAATGACCACTGAGCCATGCATTGTCATGTTGGGGAAAGTCCCGTGCTGTAGCTAGTCAGGAAGTGAGCGAAATATTTGCACACAAACAAGTCAAGTTAAATTAAAGTGTGGTATAATAACTTTATAAAAATTAGAATTATTCTTGATCTAAGGAGTTTAAATGATTAATTTTAAATTTAAATGTGGGTAGTCCCCTTTTAATGGGGAAAATCATAAAATTAAAATGAAAACAAAAAGATAAAGTCACCATTCTTGAAAAACGACGAAGAAACTTGGAAAAACATTATCTTCACAAGACTTCATCTACATCCTCAATAGACTAAATTTATTTCTACTATCAACAACATCTTCGTTTAAGTTTTCTTCCATCTCACAAGTTTCTTCATCGTTTTCCAAAATTGGGAAACTTTATCTTTTTGTTTTTATTTTAATTTTATGATTTTCCCCATTAAAAGGAGACTACCCACATTTAAATTTAAAATTAGAATTATTCTCTTTTTATTACAAGTTATTTATCACACAAATAGGAGTGTGTGTGTGTGTGAAATCCTAAAACAAAAGTAGCTCTACTCTTTTATCTTTGATTCGTCACAATGTACAAAGTGTGCCGCGGAAGTTTTTAAGAGCAAAAATGTTGAAAAGCACTGCATTCTTTAATGGGTGTAGTAGTTAGAGGAAGGGGAACGTGGTGAAACCCTGGCTCTCCTTTTATCTCGCACCGCTCGTGCACAAATTCCGGACCAAAAAAGAACGCTCCCCTCCCTCCCTCCCTCCTTCCATCCCCATTGCACGAGGCTTCTGCAATTGCACAAGTGCGGACGTAACGCCGGAAACGTGAAGACAACCAGTTTTTCCAACTTAGCGGATTTTACAAAAAAATCGGCTAAAAATTCTAGTAGAACAACAATAGACTCTAACTGACCTTTTAGTTCGGTTTTAGCGGGAATTGGCAACACTAAAAACATCGCGGGCGGACAGAAGGTTTTCGTCTTTGGGATGTACTTACTCTCTCTCTCTCTCATTCCGACTCCGTTAGGAGAACCCATCAATGACAGGTGATTCGATCGACGGCCAAGATTTACCGAGTGCATCGTGTGCCGTCTTCGTTCGTTTGTCCGTCCGTCCTTTTCTTTTCAACGCACTGCACGTTTTCTGCCGTTGGAGGTTCCGTCTATGACAGAAGCAGAGTGAGGGACGAATGGGACGGAGTGGAACAAATCGTTTGAATTAGTTGAAGAATGTTTTAATAAAGAATAATTCAAAAATGGTCGATGAGGGTTTTATCCTACGCCACACCTCACACGTTTAAATTGTTAAATGAAAATAGGAAAGCGAATTTGATATTCGAACCAGGAACCTTCAGCTCATGTTCCATTTGTCCCCAACCCGCACTATTGCTTAAATATTGAATTCTAACCAAACCCTTCCATAAAGAGCAGTGCATTCTGGTTACAGCCACCCATTAAGTAAGAGCATGCACGGGTATGGAAAACCGTTTGAATTAGAAAATGGGAGGTTATCGGGCCAACTCCGAAACCAATAGGCACACTTGCTGAAGACAAAAGAGAGAGGGGGGCTAAGGAAGTTACGTATTACAGACAGGAAACGAAACTATTATTTGCAGTAGTTTATCGGTTAATGCCTCGTTACATCATTCGTTCCCACTACTAAGCAGGAGGCAATGGGACCAGGCTTCCGACGCCCAAAAGTGCCGTTTGCCTGTGTCGAAGTCTTCATCCTGACGGAGCAAAAAAAAAAAATGCGGAAAAGGGGCCATGGTTCCCTCATCCCTTCCCTGCATAGGAAAAAAAGGAGAAGAACCCTCATCCCTTCCCTGAATAGGCCAAGGAAACAGGAGCGCTTCAGGTGGGAAGGGGATGATTTCGGGTGGAAGGACGACGAAAACAGAACAAAAAAAAAGCCTCTTCCTTCCTTCCCTCGCTGGAGAGAATTTTCCGAAATCCCTACGATGTGCAACACAATACACGCAGTGAGAGAGAGAGAGAGAGAGAGAGAGAGAGAGAGAGAGAGAGAGAGAGTAGCCTCTCTCAGGGGTCGTGTTGAGGCCCCTATTTCGAAAACTCTGCCGCTACTGCTGATGCTCTCGTTTTTTTTTTCTTCGTGTAACAGCCCTTGGCCCCCACTCGACCCTCGCTTGAAGAGTCATTCGGCTCCCCTCTTAGACTGCTGCTGCCTCCCTCACTCCCTCCCTCCTACTCTCTCTCTCTCTCTCGCATGCCACTACTCCTCCCTCGACGATTATTTTGATGTCTCTATCGTCGTCGACAACGGCGTTGCCTAGCAATCGACTCTCCCCTCACTCACTCGATGGCCTTCAACGGAACGGCTTCTTCTAGGAGGGGACTACGTAGCAGCAACTGTTGGTGAATTTTGCAATCTCATCCTCCCCCCCCCCCCGGCGGGGGGCCCCCGCCCCCCGCCACACAATATGAGAGAGAGAGAGATGGATTTGTTCGTAAAATCATTACCTCCGTGAGGGACCGTGGATGACGTAACGATGCAGTTGTATTAAGGCAAATGTGTGTTTCTCTCGATTAGGAGGAAATGGGGATGGATAACTGGATCGCCATCTCGAAGCATCTTCCACGCAAAGTTGTCGACGGATCCGACAGTTGGAGCAAATCCTTTCGAGTTGACACTCTGGGGGCAAAGTAATCGACTGCAAACCACAGACCATGAAGCAACCTTCGCTTTTTACGTTTTTCTGCTTCTGCCTTTTGCTCATTTTGAACCGTGTAGGATAAAACGGTCCCGGATAAAAGGTCCCCGGAGATAACGGTCTCTATTGCCAAGTGGGAGAAAACGATCCCATCTATAGTCTATTCGGACACCCAGACCTGCCAACTATTTCTGATAGTAAATTTAGTAGGGTAAAATATACGTCTCAATAACATACTTTGGACATAATTTAACATTAGATGCCACAGGTATAATTACATATTAGAAACTAATTAAGATACGTGAAATAAATAATGAGAGACCAACACTGGTTAAATTAGAAAATATCTTTTATCTTGAAATTATGCCTAGAGAAATTTGAACTCTCCCTAATTTGTTTCCTTGTGGAGCTGATTGTACTGACTTGTAGCTTTTCTTATTACTTCTTTTCAAGGTTTACACTTGTAGCATGGTACTTCTCTTTCTGGATAAGCAACTTTAACTGAAAGAAGACTAGATACTGTAGTGTTCCAAAAAAAAAATTGCTGGTGCATCACGGGGAAAATTTAGGGGTTCTTTTAAGAGAGTACTATTCGCCGGGTGACCGGGTGAGTTGGCAGGTCTGGACACCTGACGAAACATGCAAATCAGATGCGTGCGTCTCCCTACTACGAAATTACATGGAAGAACGCAATGCCATGCGGAAATGAGCTAACGGAGACTCAACGAGATGGCAGCCTAGGTTGATTGGGTTCCCGATCAGCAGTGTTTCGATTCGAGGAATTGCGAGGAGACTAGAGTTTCCACAGTCGAGAGGAGCCGATAGGATTAGTCCTGGCAGGCCTCGTCCATGGACAGATCGGGTCCGGAGAACTTTGAGACGGAAAATCACGCCAGTCGTCTGCAGCTAATCTAACATCTCCTCAAGTTGAAAACGCTACACACCGCACTAAAAATATCCGCAACGAGCTGCATTCATTAGCTTTATCACCATAAAACAGCTGCACACGAGCCTTATACTCGTAGCTGAGGGTATCCTGTGGGTCATTCTAGCTCTCTTGTCTCTTCCTGATAGGTAGCTTATCTTCGCACTATTTTTTGAACGCCCCTCGTATCACTCCTGTTTAAACTCGCCGTTCTTGCTGGACTTTAGTATAGTGGATGTACATTTTGAACGCCCCTCGAATCGCCATTTACACTTTGGAAGTCAGATGGGCGCAGTATGGAGGAGGGTCTGTTTTTCGTGGTTTGGACTGGGTGATTGGTTGTATCGAGTGAAAACATGAAACTCCTCTACTGTGTGGCAATGCTTAAGCAGAGATTTGTATCGTTTCCAGCGGGACAACGTTTCGTGCCACAGAATGGTTTGGCCGAAATGATGTCGAACTTTTGGCCAAATTCCAGACGTCGACCCCATATAAAAGCATAGATGATCTTCTTCTTCTTCACTGCCTGCTTTGGGGTTTGTTTTACAGGAAAAGAAATCCACAAGCAGTTTTCCAGAATTGAGTAGAAAACATGCCAAGAAGGAAGAAGGGTAGCTGCACTCACTCACTCATTAAAGCAAAAGATGGCTCCACAATGTATTTAGCAAATCGCATCCAACTATGACCCACTTTTAAACAACAATTAATTAACAATTTAGAATTTCGAATAAATGAGCTGAGGAGAGTACTCCCTCCAATTTTGTTTTCTTCAAAAACGAGCCATAGGGCCTACGGTTTTTGCACGTTTTGAAACTCTTCACTGGAAAGACGGCCTCGTGTCAAAAGAAGAATTATGGTCCCACTCTGAAGCATTCTCACCTACCCCTCCCTCCCAAAGGAGACAGGCAGGCAGGCAGGCAGGAAAGACAAAAGAAGAAATCTTTGAAATTATTAAAGAAACCTTTTTCAGGGCACACTCTAAAAGAGCGTGGGTGGCTTCATTTCTTATCTTTTATTTTTAGACGAGGGAAAGAGAGAGAGAGAGAGAGCTTCAATGACTAAATTTTTCTTTCGAATAATTTTGCATCAACACTCCAATGACGATTAGAATGCCGAAGAAACAGGAGAAACTTGATCCACTTGACTGCTGTTCCTTGCTGTTCCTCACGCATTTCGTAAGTAAGCCCGAGAGAGAGGTTCATTTCTACCGATTGATTAGTTACGCGATTAGAATGGCGAGAATTTTCTGGAATACGGAAACGGGGAGATTTTTAAGTGGCGTTTTGGAAGACACCCACGTACGGGACGAGCTAATGGACGAGGTGGCTCGAGGCGTCCCACAATAAATGGAATGGACGCAAAGCTTTCAAATATGTAAAACTACTTTGGGTCATCGAGAGAGTCGAGTGAGTTAGATGTCTCTCTCTCTCTCTCTCTTTCCAAAATGACAAGTCTTTTGAATGATTTTAATGGCGAGACCAAGTTATTCTGGGAGCTCATGGTCTATAATAGAAATGTTTTGTCTGTGCTCCGCAAGGACGAAGGAAGGCGGCAGGCAGGGGTAAACGTCTTTTGCGCGTCCATTTGCACGCGTTCACTTCTTCCTTCGTGCATGGGCCGCGGAAATTCTCCCCCTTCCCCCCCCCCCCCCCTCCCACGAAAATTCAGTCTCGCCTCGTCGGAAGCCGAACGAATAGTTGGAGCAGCTGAAATGGGGTGCCCGAGGCCTTGTTCGTGACAGGCAAGAAGAGAGAGAGAATGTCTCAATCGAGCTCTACCCTCGTTCCCCGCCGGCGCCGAATGGGCGCGAACCGAGAGAGAGGCGCGCGCCGGGGGGTGAACGTCACCAAGAGGCTATGGAAGGAAAAAAAAGAAAGAAAGAAAGAAGAGAAGAATAAAGATTCTTTCTTTATTCCATGAAAAACAGAGTTCGCCATTGACCTTCTTCTCTCTTTCTCTTTCTGTCTCACTTCGCTTCTTTTTTTTTTGTGAATAATGCACAAAGGAAGAACGCGTTCCTGGTCGTTACTTTGGAAAAAGGCAGCGAAGAAATTGAGAAGGAAGGAGTGATGATGCAAGAATTTGGACTTGAGATTGGTCCGCCTTCGATCGCTGTGCTGTCGTCTTTATTATTATTATTGTACTGCTCTTTCTCTCTCTCTCTCTCTCTCTCTCTCTCTCTCTCTCTCTCTCTCTCTCTCTTTTCTTCTAGTGATGTTTCTGGAAGGTAGGAAGGAAAGAAGGAGGAGGAGGAGGCAACGGACGCGCTTAGTGGATCGCCTCCGGGGAGAGGTGGTGAGAGAGAGAGAGGGAGGGGGAGAGACTGAGCTGTCGGCCGTTCGGTTAATAGAGACGTCAGTGGGGCAGAGCAGGGGAGGGAGGGAGGGAGGGAGGGAGGAGGGGGTCGTTGGCACCGTGGCCGTTTCGTTTCAATTCTTGCAGGCAGGTGGCGCCATCGATGGGAGGTTGGATGGGCCCACTCGATTTTCTGGAAAATTTCTCTTTCTGCCAAATAAACTGCGCCCAGAGAGAAACTTGTCCCGAAAATCGTAGACACGAGGACAGCAGGCAAGAAGACGAGCGAAGAAAAAAAAAAGGAGAAAGAAAACGGGGGTGGGGGGGGTGCTGTGGAAGACGAGTGAAAAGAGAAATGGAAGGGCAGTATTACTTTTGTCGATTACAAATGCCACACTTGCAGGCAGGATCCGGCCAAAACCCTTAAATAAAGCCTCAATTTTTCTCAGTTCTCCGTAAATTGACTCCCTAATTATGTTGGTTTATTTTATTTCTTCTACTCCAAATGGTCGCAATGGCGCGAGAATAGAAATTGATAATGCAGGCGATAAATTAAAGAAGAAATTTTAAATTCCTTGCCATGAATTAATCTTATAACTCATTCGATTTGTTAACAAAGACTGCTCATCCCAGGGACGATCTCTTTCTTTCACGGTGTTAATAAACGTCAACTGGGGTCAACTGGCGAAGTGTGAAGACAACGCTGGCTTCCTTATTGGAGAATTTTCAACTGACAAAAAATGATTGTCTTTTTCTTTTAAATTAGAAAAAATTCTTTTGTGTGTGTTAATAATGAAATCGTAAAAAAGGCTCCTCCTCGTTTACCTTGGATCATGATGATTTAAGTGTAGCGCCAAAGTATAAGAAACAAAGGTTGAAAAACGCTTGTCCCGAAAATCGTAGACACGAGGACAGCAAGCAAGAAGACGAGCGGAAATAATTAATAAAAATTAACAATAACAATAACATTGTTAATTAACAGTTAATAATTATTATTATTAGTATCTACTTGTGAGTTCATCAACTTTCTGATGGTTTGGAGTGGAGAAATTCTCGATCTGCGGGCCAGGTTCCCGTCTCCCATTGGGCTTTCAACCGTGACAACTTGGTTGTCTTTGAGACAGCTTGGCTATCCGTGGTGTCTGCGATAGCCCAATTGGTAGAGGCATCGGCCATGATAGTCGAGGTTCCTGGCTCGAATCCGGGTCGCAGAATTTTTCCTCCATTTTTCACTTGAAAAATCATTACCTATGCTTGGAGACGCATCTCCAGTTAATAATTAGTATTATCTACGCTTGCTTTGTAGACTAGAAAAAAAAAGGTTTAGATTAGTGTGGTTGTATTCAAGGGCGTAACTTGTGTGGATGGCTAGACTGGCAAATGTCCAGAGGCCCATGCCAGGGGGCCCCCATAAAAGTTTCTAGCCAGGGCCTCCACGCTTCTAGTTACGCCAGTAGACCACAGTAATACTGGGGAATGGCAGCGTTTGTCAATGGGTTTGACGATGTTTTGTCTAGGAATGAACTGCTTTGGGTCCGAACATTTGAAGGGGGAAAAAAAAGCGTTGAACACAGCTGCCAAAATTCCTGTCATAACAAAGAACAAATTGAAAATGCGAATAAACTGTTTGGATTGAGCATTGGTATCGTTCCCTCATCAACGCGATCGCCGACTCCTCATTAATTCGCTTTGGAAAAAAAATTAAAGTGAACCTTTAGTCAAAAATTTTGTTTTGATATTTTATACATCCAAGTGTAAAAACACTAGTCCGCGTGGAGAAAATTTAATATCTACCTTTATTTATTAATAAAAAGCATTTTTAGACGAAAATTTATAGCCCGTCGAGGCTGCCATCTTTCCCCGAATTCGCAAAGGAACACGGGAATTATGTGATATCACGTATGACCTGCGCAAAACAAGGCCTACTAGATGAGAACGCGCAGCTGTAACTGACTACGAGGTTGAGCAGAGGCAGCGCGAAGGAGAAATGGAAGCCAAACCAGTGAAACCGTTTACATTTTAGTTTTTATGTCGCCTTTAGATTTACAGTAACCATATTCAACGTTCAATGGATTAGAAATATTAAGAATTACTTACAGTTTATTCTCTCTGTTTTAGTAAAAATTAATTAATATCGCCAACTGGGTAATCTATTTTATCATTCCCGTGTTAAGCCTAATGCGATCAAGTTCGGCGATGTATTTTAACCTCGTTCCTTTGACCGTAATATACGTATAGAAGAAATACTGACATTTCATTTGGAATTTTAAACTTACTTCAAGTCGGTCTTTGTATTTCTGGAGCTGTTTGGATAAGTATTCTCCTTGGTGATAAACTTAAAGGTGAATAAAAACTCTTTAACCACAACTAGATAAAATTGTGGTTAAAGAGTTTTTATTCACCTTTAAGTTTATCATTACAACAATCCACATAAAATTTATCGTTGTTTTAATTCTC
The DNA here is from genome assembly GCA_023313115.1 of Rhysida immarginata. Lineage (NCBI taxonomy): Eukaryota > Metazoa > Arthropoda > Chilopoda > Scolopendromorpha > Scolopendridae > Rhysida > Rhysida immarginata. The sequence continues at coordinate 960,877 of JAHWFO010055944.1, forward strand.
CTTGGTGTTTGTTCAGGTTGTCGATGAACGAAAACCGTCGGTATCGCGTCCGGCTTCAGGAGACTAGAGCACTGTATTAGGAGCACTGATTAGGAGTGCTCTACAGGAGACGAGGACGGCGGCCTTCTTCACGTCTTGCGGCCCTTCCAACACAATTCTCCCTTGAAATCTCTCTCAAAACAAGATTCAGTAAAATGATCCGAACACATCCTGACTATTTCATTTACTGGACAATTTTCCCTGTTAATATTATGCAACCATTGATTTTTTAGCTGCAAGTTTTGTTTGTCGTAGACCTATTATTACAGCCACAAGCAATGCAGTAAACCACGTCATTTCTTTAAGCTGGATCGCCTGTTGCAGCTGCGCGTTCTCATCTATAGTAGGCCTTGTTTTGCGCAGGTCATACCTGACATCACATAATTCCCGTAATTCGGGGAAAGATGGCAGCCTCCATGGGCTATAAATTTTCGTCTAAAAATGCTGTTTATTAATAAATAAAGGTAGATATTGAATTTTTTCCACGCGGACTATTGTTTTTACACTTAGATGTAGAAAATATCAAAAAAAAATTTTTGACTAAAGGTTCACTTTAAGGAAGTCTTTAGGTGTTGAGCCGCTACTTCTCAGTTGCGCTGGTATGGCCACGTGATACAGATGCCGCAAACTGATCTTCCTAGGCAGTTGTTATTTTCCAAGCTGATGGGTAAGAGACCAAGGGGTCGGCCTAGAACTAGGTGGCTAGACTACATGGAGAATCTGGGTTCGAGTCGCTTGGGTATTACCCCAGGGAGGACATGCGCCTGATGGCAGAAGATCGCGATCGCTGGAGATCCTCCATAGGGCTGCTGCCCCCGCGACCCTAACGGATAAGCGGGTTTGAAAAGTAAGTAAAAAAATTATTCCATCATACATTTCCAAATCACCCGATAAAACCCCTCATCTTCTATCTGTCTATACAGGGTGGTGCTTCTAAATGGAAGGGCATAGTGTTCAATAGAAGCAAAAAGTTCCTTATCGAAAATGTCGAAAACTCAAAATTTAAATTGCGTCGTTACGTCATTTATGAACTTTCTGCACCAGCAGTTCATTAATTGAACGTGAAAAAGGCGGCAATTGTTGAGATTAAATGACGTTTCCGCCAGCTTTTTAGCAAACTTCGTGCGATGTTAAGACCCTTACAATTTGAGTTTTGAACTTTTTGCGTAAGGAACTTTAAGTTTGTTATCGTGCAAAGGATCACGCTACGTACTTATTGCCCTTCCATTTAGAAACACCCTGTCCGATTTTAAAATGCAACTTGGAAGTAAGTTATAAAAGTTGAAATTTAACACACAGCTACTGTAACACCCACACCATAATGACAGGAAAAAAATAATCTAAAACTGGAGATAATTAAGTCTCTTAATAATAATAATAATCTTTATATCTATACACGCGCGGTAATTACTTTCAAATTCAATTGATATTGTTGCAAAGCTCGCACATTCAAATAAAGCTCACATGTTTTCCTTTATTGATAATTTGTGATTGATTATTCAGATGTAGTCAATGACGTATATTAAAGATAGACTCCGAATCCTATTGTTGTAACTTGAAGCAAATTGGGAAGCTCCATGCACTAGCAGCTAATTCTCGAATTCCTCCGACCAATCAGAAACAAACGTACGTGTTGCGCCCTCTTTTGTCGATCTTTGCAGAGGCCTACTATCTCGAACTCGAAGGCCATGATGTAAGATGAGCAGCGATTCAAAGCGTATTTTCTGATGACCTGAGTGAAATGTTTAACGCATAAACTATAAGGATATAGGGATGCAACATCGATGTTTTTCTGTAGAATATTCAATTGCAAAAGCAACGTTCAATGAATATAGTTTCAATTGCTACACAAAACAAAATAATTTCAATTGCTACTGACGGACTCAGCGAAGTTATTTCAGTAACATCGGAATAAAATCTTCGATAACATCGGATGGAAAACATAGATACATCGTAACAATAACATCGATTTTTAAAAAATGTAATCTCTTGCATCGCTAGTGTAATTCACTGCTAATGCTAGACAAAATGAGTTTTGCTATTTAATAATATTGCTAGTATTAATCAGTTTCTGCCATATTTAACTATAGCGTAATCTGGCTATAGCTTCATTTTTTTGATTGAAACTTTCAAGAACAAGAATAAAGAGGAACTTACTAAAATGAATTTCTCTTTCAGTTTGATTTATCTAATTTTTAGTATTTCATTTTTATCTTTTTTAGTTCAACTCTGCACTTTTGTGTAATGGAAATTTGTTTTCGATTTGTTAATCTGGTTTTCTTGCACTACGTAAATGAAAAGAAGCGTTTTATTATTTTTTTTTTTCCAAGATAAACATCATCAAAGACAATTCCTAATTATAGTTTAGATTTCATTCATTATCGGTTAGGTGACAAAAAAATCGAATCCAATATCTTACAATTGTAGATAAAATTTTTATCATTTTTTTTGCATATCCCTATACAAGTGATATAAAAATTATTTATTTTGATATTTAAAATTATACAGATGTTTCATACTAATACAAAGCCACCTTAAACCAATCTATCGAATATAAGTTTCCCGCTACTTATATATTCTTTTAAATACTGTCATCGACGTGTGACTGATTGCTCACTGCTGTCAAATAAATGGCATATTTAAAATTGCTTAAAAATCTCGGGTTTTGGAAATTAAATTCAAATGAAAGCAATTTAAAAATTTTTCAACAAATTTAAATTAATCTGCATTAAAATTAATATAAATGGAACCGTTGACTAGAACATTTATAAACAATATCATTTTCTTATTCAGTTTAGTAAATGACTTTCATTTTATATTAATTATAATTATATCTAACATTACCTAAATTGTCTAATTTTATGGATAATATGAATTTATGGAACAATAATTATGCAAAAATTATTAAATCTGACAGGTCAAAATATGAAAATTTAAGAAATAAAAATTTCTTTTTGTTTTCTCCTATTTAAAATAACGGAAGGTTCAACTTGCTTAAAAATCGTCAAATTTCAAGTAAAATCGTTATTAAAAAAATAAACAGAACTTTTAATTACTTAGCGTTTCATTTAGACGTTTATTTAAAATAAAAACTAACACAGGCTATAAATTAAGTAGATTTTATTATAAATGCTATAGAAAATTTCAACATTTATAAAATCTGTGCAATATTTGTAATAATTTTAACTTTATTGGATTTTCTAATGAATTTACACGACTTTATAGCTAATATTTTCCCCACATACTTCGTTATTATTATGAACATTGATTATTTTTAGCAGAATGAGTAAAAATGCTTGTGGAGGGTGGATGCATCGAAACGCATCACGCATGTCATCTAGTATATTTAATAGAAATGTGGAGTTTCTTGAATTGCAGATTGTCGGCGGCATTCATAATAGGCTGCGTTCGTTTATTGAGCGAAGGAAAAACGAGCTCTACATGAGCGCTCACTTAGCTCTTGGGGGGCGCTGCTGTAGTTTACGAACGATTTTGACGATTTCAAGGGTCTTTGTCATTACCGCTCAGGCAACATGGCTGTCATCAAGAAACTTATTTCCGAAGCGATTGCTTTTGCGTATTCGTTTTTATTCCCTGAAGACGAATAAAAAAGCTTTTTTGTGTGTTTGTGAAGTTAAATCAAGAAATCTCTTTATAATTTATACATACATAAAATATATTCCAATTTACATAATTATAAATTAATTATTATCTTTATTTTTAAAAATGAAAATTGTACAAACAAAAAAAATTGCCGAAAATTATCTGTTCTTCCCCTCTTTTGATATCTATAATCTAAGAAATAAAGGGTCTTGATATAGAAACACTAATTTCTTTTATATTTATCTGATAGAATATAAAAATGAATAAAAAAGATGGAATTGCCGTCAGTTAAAGTTAAAGCTTTCTGGTCTTTTGCTTCAGCTGCCATCTTGTTTTCGTGATCTTCTCTGTCGAGAGCGAACTGAGCGAGGATAAACTTCGCTCAGTTAGCTCGCGAGCGCTCTCGAAGAGCGAGATTTTACGAACGCCAACATTTTGGTGAGCGAAGAATTTACGAACGAATTTGTACTGAGCGCCCTCTGAGCGCTCGCTAAGCGCTCAATAAACGAACGCAGCCATATTCATCCTATCTCATATTAGCTGCTCGATGCGAAGATAAAGGTGCTTAACATGTAGCATTTCTCCACGATGAGAAGCGAGTTCATCATGTTGGCTCTTCGAGGAGTGGAAATCAGAAACTGAAACCTTTTTTCCTTTTGTCGCTTCTGATTGGTCGGAGGAATTTCGAGAATTAGCCGCTAGTGCTCCATGCCCAGAACTGTCATGGCTGAAAGTGAGTGAAGATGATGCAAAACACATGGCTAAACACGAGAGTAGCTGATTAATAATTCTTTCACACGCCGATCACGGACTGATAAGTTTATCTTTTCGTTTACTTTGTAATTGAATTATTTTATCATTATATTTTATAAACAATTTTTCGATCATGGTTTCAATTTCAATATCGTTTCGATTGTCTTTCAGTAACGTATTTTTGATTTATTTTTGTGGAAAATGATTCCTGATCCTTTTTCTTGTTTGTTTGTACAATTGTATGCAGAACAACTTTGAATTAATAATTCCTCGGGTCCAAAATCTTCAAAAACAAAGCAGCCAGACAGCTAATTACTCCACGGCTCACTCCTGCCCAGAACTATCATGGCTCAATTTGCTTCACTTTTTGCCGCTGTTAACAATAGGATCCGGAGTCTATCTTTAATATACGTCATTGGATGTAGTAAAGATTTAAATGAAACAATGGTCAGATGACTTTTCAGTTCCGGCGTGTGCTTCAAGCCAGCGCCAACAATGCTTAAACGTGCTACAAATCTTTACTACAGATATATTCTGAACTACTGTGTTTATTGCTTTGTTTTTAATAAGTGCGTGCGCTAAAATTTCATCTGCAAAGTCTTTGTTACTGAAATAAAAAAGCAGCGATTAATTTTTTCAGTTAAAAATACTGGAATTCGCCCACATCAGTCATACACGTCATCCCTATTTCCACCAGCCAAGTCCATTTTAAACTTCGTTCATAGACTTCAACTTCGCTTAGCTCTACGGTAGCTCTTCTATCAGCTCCTGCCATGCAAGTGAAAACGCTTTTGGAATAGACTGTACCGGCAATTGGCGGCTCGGCTCTAAACTTGTGAGGGTACCCAAAAAATAGCGATTTTTCAATAAAATATCCCGATAGTCACCAAAAACGATCTAAATTCACTTCAATTTACCAATATTTGATGAAAATGACTGAGGAAATTATATAAGTTTCGGACAATTTCGTTCGCCTTTTAGCACATAAATTTCACCTTTTAGGATTTAATTCCGGATGTAATGCGTGATCTATCATCCATCCATCCACAAACATGGAGTTCCCCTGTATAGACTTGGCATCCGAAGTGAACTAAACTGTATAAAATAAATAAAGGAACCACTATTTCCACAACAATATTTAATGTCCGTATGCGCATTTCGACAACAACGTCGTCTTCTTCAGCGGAAAAAAAACAAAACAGATAAAGAATGATAATAACTGTAGTGAAATATAGAAAGAACAAGTCTACATCGAGATTAAAAAGATAGCCATTCACAAAGCTGGAATCTCAGAGGTCGCTCCGGTTGCGCGACTTTAAAAGGTTCGCAACTTTGGACCAGTCAGCAGTGACGTTCATAGGACCATTATCACTATTTAGCCGCTGATCGGACCCTTCCGCAATCTCCATCCATTCCAAATAATTTAATAACACAGGATTTTGCCTTGTATGTAAAACTAAGATGTGTTCAGCAAAAGACGAGGTATCCACGTTTCCTCTTCTGATGCAAGCTAAATATTCGTCTATTTCATATACACTAAAGAGCCAAAATATTATGACCATCATCACATTGGTGAATGAACTCGTCTGGATCACTTGGAGGGCACGTAATTAAGTGGGAATGGTATTTAACTGGTGCTGGAGAAGGTAAGGAATCTGTCTTGTACTTAGTTTTGCGAGTGATGGAAAAGGCTGCTGATCTAAGCGAATTTGATAGAGGGCAGATTGGAATGGCCCGAAGACTCGGAACGAGTATCTCCGAAATTGTACGACTGGTAGGTTGTTCACGACCTGCCCTTGTTAGTATTTATGCAAAGTGGATAGATGACGGTAAAACCAGCAGTAGACGCCAAGGTGAAGGACGCCCAGCGTCATCAAAGAAAAAGGATGTCGGAGACTGTCCCGCTTGGTAAAGCAAGATCGGCGCCAGACAGCGGATCAGCTGACAGCCCAATACAATGCACGTCCAAGTGCAAGTGTTTCGGAACACATAGTTTCAGCGGACACTGTTGGATATGGGACTGCGCAGCACACGTCCCACTCGTAAACCTCTGTTGACCAAGCGGCATTGTCAACTACGCCTACAGTGGGCCCGGAAACGTCGAGACTGGACCATGGATAAGTGGAAGAGAGTTGCCTGGTCGGATGAATCACGATTTCTTATTCATTACGTCGATGGTCGTGTCAGGGTACACCGACTTCCAGGCGAACAGTTGCTCCCCCCCCCCTATATACACAGGCGGTATTATGCTTTGGGGGACGTTCTCATGGGCGGCTCTGGGACCCGTAGTTGTGGAAGAAAGGACCATAAAAGCTGCGGACCTGTTGCACTCTTACATGGGGGTCTGTCTTCCCAACTGGAAATGGAATCTTCCAGCAGGACAATGCCCCTCGAATTGTGTTGAAGTGGTTCGAGGAGCATAAGGATGAATTCCAATTAATGTCCTGGCCATCTAACTCGCCGGATCTTAATCCGATAGAGTACATTTGGGATGCCATGGAGCAGCAGCTCAGAGCTCAAACATCACCATGTCGGAATATCTCAACTTTGCGTGACTGTTGCTTAGACATTTGGTAATGTGTCGTTCTTTTTTTCTTTTCTTTACTACATGTATATTATATAATCGTTAAGCTTAATGTCAGTAGCTATTCTATAGTTCGTGAAAAAATTACAATTTTCTGACGCAGCACCCCCTGAAATTTTAGTTACGAGCTGCCACTGGTCGTTGACTCCATTTAACGAAATTATAAAAGAATTAAAAACACAAGGAAATAGAGCGCGATCGAAAATGATGTTTACTTGCGTTCGGGTTCAAATAGATTTCCAGATAGAGCTATTCACACAAATGCATACTATTAACTATTTAGGGCCTTTAAAACTTATATTTAGGGGGTTTGGACCACGTTTTTTCGTAACTGACTGGGAGCGCTGTGCGGCGGAAGGAAGGAACGTAGAGGAGGAGGAGGAGGGGGAGCCAGCACGTGGTCGTGAGAACCTTCGTCATCGGGAGCCGATAAGAAACGAGTAGCGCGATAGAGGTTCGCTCCACTGACTGCCACCCACAGCTATCCTCGTTCGGGTACAGACGCAGCGTTGGCCGTGGGACTCGTCGTCACCGTTCCGAAGATCCAAGGTTAGACCTCTTTCTTCCTCCTCTTCACTCTCTTTAATATACGCGCAGGTTTCAATATTTGTCGAGAGAACTTTGATACTTTCGCTCGGCCGCTCTCATTCCCATCCCTCGTCGGAGTCGACTCGTTGTTACCATTGAACGAGAATTTGCCTCCCCCCCCCTCCTTCACGAGGATGCAGCCATAGATAAAGACGCGGCAACTCGAGCGGAATACTATAAAAACAATACATCGAGGGGTCGGCAACTTTCATGACCAATACACATTCCTGGGTTTTTTGCCCCCCCCCCCCCCAACCACCATAAATTAGTGTGTAGCGGTGAGATTATCGAATGTCGTAGCACAGTTGGCGATGGGTGAAAAGACTTGTTCATTCGTCCTCTGCGTTAAAAATGGGAAGGAGCCAGATGGGTCGATTGGAAGAAGAAGCAGCGGCGTCGGCATCGCTCTTCTTTTACTGTGGATCGAACCAGCCAAGAACGGATGAACCTACTTCATAACCAGCATATGGGCATAGTCTAGGAAGTTTATGGGTGCTTCTATTTAGTCACGTGACCTTTTATAGTATTTAATCTCGCGTGAAGTGTTTTGACCGTAGAGAAAGGAAGTACAACTCCTTTCTCTATGGTTTTGACAGCCCGATCAGTAAATACGAGATAACTGCCACAGAAACTCGTTATGCTTTCATACTTTGTATTTTGAACGGAATTCTTTGTTATTTCTAATCTAGTGGCGATTTATTCGATTTCAATACATGACAATAAATACGAGAGTTCCAATAGCAACAAAATTCTGCCTTCATTCATGGTTAAAGTTGACATGTTTTAAATACGAGCCATGCATGAAGTATCGTTTAGATGCTCATTCAATCAGAATAAATCATTTATTTCCTAAATAGGTCTACATATTTATTAGTAATGCATTTTTTCTATTATTATTATTATTATTATTATTATTATTATTATTATTATTATGATGTATTGATGTCGATGTGTTAATGATGTACTGTGTAGTTAATAATATCCCTACAGATGAAAGAGATACAGATGCGACATGTAAAGCCTAGTACATGGCTTTCAAGCAAAACAAGAGTCGCATTCGAGCTCTGGCTGACGTCATGGAGCTTAGCCAATCACAATAGAAATCGCGATCGAGCATACCTTATACTCCACTTACCTTGGAGATTACTTCCACTTTTCGCCGCTATCAAATTGCCCCAAAGATGGCGGCCACATAAGCGATCTACTCGTTGTAATAAGCAGATGACGAAGAACAGGGTACGTACATCAACGTCATCCCAGAAGGAAATTAGAGAGAACCATCAATAACATTGATGTGGTCGCCTATTTTGAAACAAACCGTTATGCAAGTGTGTTTAGAAGTGTGTCTTCGGAATGCGGGCCATCATGCCAAAGTACATAAATATACATATCACCCGCACCATCACTTGAAAGAGAGCAGGATCAACAGTTTAGGATGGGATTATTGTAACTTTATGCTTGCTAAACTAGTCAACAGTCGTTTTAATAAAGGCATCCTCTGGAGTAGTCACAAACCAATCCACATTTTAACAGGAACACAAACCAGCAATACAGATGGTCAACTAATGTCTGGTGCGGGATGTATAATTCGACATTAATTAGTCCATTGTTTTACGAGGGTACATTAACTGGTGCATGATGTGCCAACTTTATTATTCAAAATGTGGTTTGTAATTGGGCAGAAAGTTTATCTTTGGCTGAACCTCGTCAAATATGGTTTTAGCAGGATAGGACACCACCCCCTCAGAACTCACTGAAGTGGTTTAGGCACAAATTGGATAGGACAGTCGGGTCCTATTCGGTAGCCCTCCAAGGTCACCTGATTTGAGGTTATGTGAAGGATGCTCCCAGAGACTTGGATGAAGTTGAAAACCCGAATTTAATACGTATGTACATACCAAACATTTCTCGAACAAGATTTACTAAAGTGTTTTACGATTTCAGTTATGTCATTTTCTTGTGGAAACCATTTGAACATTTTCTGTAATTTTCTTGTCAAATAAAGAAATAAGTTATGTAAAAATGGTGATTTGGGGGTAAACATGGTGTGTTCTACAAGTTTTCCATCGCCACTTTTGTTAAAAAATTACGGTTATGATTTGAACCCTTAAAGAGGTGAAAGGGCAAATTTGGCATGAGCATCCTCACATGCTCACTTTCTTATTGATATTGTATTGACAGATTGTTGACAATTTGAATAGATTTGTAGATATTTGGATGGATCACTGCAAAGTAAACGCTCTGTATAAGTTGTCTTCTAATACTCCTATTATCCTGTTCGCTTTGACAAAGGATAGCCAGCCTCTATTCTGAATCGTCAGCTTTTGTCAGGGTCTTGTATCATCCTGTGTTTAATTTTTAGGGTTTAGCATCACCTAAAACCCTAATAACGACGATACAGATGTATGTAACACGCCATAAGGATTGACCTAGAGACTTGATATTTTGTACACACGTAGGCCCTATACAGAGGACGGTGAGAAAAATACAGCGAATCCTCTTGTATGAATTTCATGGCTCCTTTTTTATCTTTTGAACAGAGGGCAAAAATACTGAAATTTCGTAAATTTGTAGTGCGGCTCTAAAAAAATAAAACCAATCTACAAGAAAAGTGATATAAGCCTCTAGGGCCCCGCCGGAGTCCAGAGGCCCCAAATACAATTGAACGGAACGACCTAGGAACCTGAAATTTTGTATATTCTTAATGTGGTACTAAAAAAAATATAGCAAATAGAAAGAAATGTGATGTAGGCCTATGGAGCCCGCCAGAAGACCCCGAGGCTTCAAATACAAATCAAGTTATAATTTTTGAACGGAAAGGTCTAGAAACCTAAAATTTTGTATATTTTTACTTTGGTACTAATTAGCCGAAATAGAAGGAAGCTGATATAAGCCTCTAGAACCCCACGAGGGGCCTCGAGGCATCAAATACAATTGAAGCTATAACATTTGAGCGGAAAGGTCTAGGAACCTGAAATTTTGTATATTCATAGTGTGGTACTACAGCTTTTTGCATTTGCTTTAACGCAATTTTCAAAATAATTAACGCAGTTTTCACAATATTTAACGCAGTTTCCAAAATATTTAACGCAAGTTTCATTGGAATTATTATAATTTTTAGAAAACTTAACAATTTTTTTGGGTAAAATTTATTTAATTTTTACTGCTTTTTAAAATATTTTAGCGTCGATTAAATGAGCTAACAGCATAAACTTTTTATAGAACTCACAATGTATTAGTAAAAGTTTAATGAATTTACAATGTTTATACAACTACCGGACTCCACAGTATGTATACAAAAATTACAATTTATTGTAAAATATTTAAAAAATAAAGAAATGCTGTTATTTCAATGAATCGCTTATTGCCAAGAGATGGCGCTATGATATTTCCTTCGTTTGCGTGTGTAGCTCGTAAATCTATATATAAATACGGCAACACATTTTTTGTTATGCACTTTTACCTATGTTAACGTGGACGAATACGCATGAAACATAAATGGTTGGAAAGTTCCTGTGCTCTAGATGTGCACAATATATTTTGTTTGCGTATTTGTTCACGTTAACACAGGTAAAAAGCGTTTCAAAAAAGGTAGCATTAAGGAACAGGTTGTGCACCATATTTGTCAACGCATGTAACATTGCCTTTTTTATTGGTTTTTTTTTTAAATAACAAGTATCAAATTAACTCAAATCATTGCTGATGTTCAATTGAAAGAATTTTATTTGTTGTATTGTTGATGTTCATTTGAAAGCATTAGAAGACCGTATAATACTATAATAATATTACAAATACTGTCCGCACGCCACGAGAAGACCGTTGAGTTGCTTAATGTGCTCATATGGTGTCGCTGTAGTTGCAGTTTAGTCTATAGTTATGAAGGGAAGAAAAGGGCTAAAATCAAGTAGCGCAAAAAATGAGTTCTGGCCGTGTTTCCAAACAAATGAAGAAGTAGATACCTGAGAAATATTAAAAAAATAAGAGAAGAAAATCGTCCTATTGTTTACATCGATGAAACATGGATCGACACAAATTTGTCTGTTTGTCCTCCAATACTGAATAGATTCATCTGCAACTGCAGCGACATCATACGAGTATATTAAGCAACTCAGCGGTCTTCTCGTGGCGTGCCGACAGTACTCTGCAGCTTTTGAAAGTCAACGAACTGATTTCAGAACCTGAAGATTCCCAAGTATACTATAGTACCTTTAATGTACCTATACATTATTCCATCGAAACAACTGCTTAAAAATTGTTATTAACCCTTTACTGCCCAGGACTAAACCGTTTGTGATAAAAGGTTGAAATTTGGTAAACCTACTTAAAATTACAATAGAAATACATAAAAAATATTGTTATTTTAAAATTTTATAATTTTTATAACTTTTAAGAACGTGCTATAGAAAGGACACTGGGCACTGATGGTAAACGTATTTTGTCTTTTTAAAAGGACATTGGGCACCTAAGGTAAAGTAGTGTACTCTGAGCCAAGTTACATGTATATAAATTTTATTTTCAAAGGAAAGTATTCTATATATGGGGAAAAAACAGTTTTATTCGAAACAAAGGAAATGTTTACATTTGGTCAGGTTAAGTTATGAAATTTTCTAAAGCATTCTTTGTTTACACAGAGATAAATTCCAATACACTTTGTACATTTATATTTAGTTTTCAAGTTGCATCCTTCATATCTGCATCTGTTCTGTGCTACATCGAGTATCGGACAGTGGTCCGTTTTGTCGTATCTAACTGCATCAGGAGGTAGTGCACTTTTAACTTTCTTACGTGGAGGTCCATTCTCACGGTTTACTTCATGATCTAAGTTTTTAAAAGCACCTCTGGTTTCATTCCTGCAAAAATCTAAGCCTCCATTCAAATAGGTATGAGCAATGTCCAGTCTGAAATCCGAAAGACTCAGTTTACCTTCATCCTGTCTATAAAGCAACCATGCATTTGTTACGCTCACGTCAAACAGATGTTGAAATATACGACAAAACCATTTTCGAGACTTGAGGTTTGTTTTATACAAACTAATCAGCATATCTGATTTATCTACACCCCCCATCGATTGGTTGTAGACTGACACAATCCTTGGTTGTTTTATAGTGACGTGTTCACGTTTTTTCTTGTCCCATCTTAGGCATTCCCCAATTGGCTCAACATCCTGGAAGTTAGATGCAAGCAGGACAGACCTTTTGTCAAACCACTTACAAATGATTACAGACTGATCAACTCTGTAGTCATATGAACCTTGACCCATCTTCTTTAAATCTTTTTCGGCAAGAAGCGGGCATTCACGAATCCTGTCATTGCGTATGGTGCAAACAGCACGTAATCCCTTTGATTGAAGAAACAACAGCAGCTCTGGAGATGAGAAGAGGTTGTCAAATGCAAGTAAAAATCCAGGCTGGAGTTTTTGTGAAAGTCGAATGACAACACATTCGCACTCCCCATGATGAAATTCGGTTGGTTCTGGTGAACCTGATTTATGTCCAAATGGTTCCATTTCGTATACATAGCCAGTTTTTCCTGCACGGGTCCAAATTTTGTAACCCCATTTGGTCGGCTTATTTTTTAAGTATACTTTGGTTCCACGTGGTGCTCTTCCTTTGAATGCTACCATTGCCTCATCAACAGATTGTACATACTCAGGTTCAACAAGTTCTTGAAATCTGATGTTTAGGTGTTCTACTAGTGGGATAATTTTGTAATATTTTGTATAACCATGGTCATCTGGTTTAGGCTGCAATTTATTGTCATTGAAGTGCAGAAATCTGAGAATTTCTTCAAATCTATTTCGTGTAATCCTGTTAGCAATGACATCTTGTCTTGTTTTTGCACTCCAGTATTTTCGTTTATTGCTTAGTTTGACCACTCCCATATATAACAAACATCCAAAGAAAATGTGTAGCTCTGCCATGGTGATAGGAGCTGTCTTCTTTGTTCTTTCCAGTTCTCGTTGTTGCCGGTATAAGTTTGTTTGGAACAGTATGTGTTCGGAAATCTTCTCATCAAAAAAGAGAGTAAAATACGTCAAAGGAGTCATGTTTGGTTTTCGTAAACAATCACGCAGTTTGAGCACATGGTTATTGTTTGGAAGGTCTGATTCATTTAGATGAGTTTTTTTCCATTTGAATGTTTTCCTTTTTACCTTTCGAGGCTTTATACTTGGCTCTGGCTCTCGCTCATCCAACTGATTGAAGATACTGTCATCATCACTGGTGTTGTCACTATCCTGTTCAAGAATATTGTAATCATCATCTTCATCTTCAGAAACCAATTCATCTTCCGACATATTGTCAGGTATTGGAGCAATAAGCACATGGCGATTTCTTTTCTTTCCATAAAATGACCTCAAAAATTTAAATAAAAGCAGTCCATCAAAACCAAATCATGCTTGAAATTATCATAGTTATAATAAATTGAATGCATATTCTATATTGTAAAGAAATAACCATTTGAAATTTAAATTCTTTATAAATAAACTTAATTTTAATTATTTCTATATAATATAGAATATCACATTTTATTAGATTACACATCTGCAGGTCTTGAATCCCTGTAGTTACAAACACAGAACGGGAGTTACTATATATGCCCCATGTCCTTTTAAAAGGCACTCTCATTTTTCACCTTTGCTATCTGTAAGTGCCCACTGTCCTTTCAATAGGACATCGCAAAAAAAAGCTGTTTTCTTCTGCAGGACAACAATTTCTGAAAGCCACAGAACTTCAGACCTTACAAGAATTATAGATATCTTAATATTTAAAATTTGTGAGACATAGATTAAGTTTTAGTGCATATACGAAAGGTTTACTTACTGGGTTGTGATACACGAGGTACTATCCATTTTGAAAGCTTTGTTTGAAACGTTCTGTCAGATACTGACCTCTAGTGACTAAACCTGGTAAATCTTCGTACTTTCTAAAGGCCACTGGGCTTTTGTGATAAAAAGAAGCTGAATGCATTTTTACACAGGAATTTTTTGAAAATTGTCCTTTTAAAAGGACACTGGGCAGCAAAGGGTTAACCAACTATTCAAAATATTTCTAAGCGATTTTAAGGTTTTTTTCATACACTTTGAAAGTAATATTTTTAGTTAAAAATAAAATAAATACCAATTTTGAAGTTTTTTATTTTTATTTATTTTTTTTTAATTTTATTAATACTCTTTCTTTTAGTAACAAAAAAGTTATCGATTTTTGGTCCGAAACAGACCTTAATTTTCCACAGTGGGGGGGGGGGGGGGACGCAAAGATATAAATATATTATATTTAGATAATAATTCGATAGATATATTAAAAGATGTGGTTTAAATATTATTCCGAGAAATTTTCAAAGTTATCATTGCGGTGAAATGAATCGGAAGTGTCAGAAATGCCATGCAAAGCATTTTGGATATTTATTGTGTTATCTATTTCTATTTTTCATTCTTCAAAGTTTATTAATAAGCAGGATTGAGGCTAGAGCAATTACACATATATTTTTTTTTCTCAGAAATGTGATCGAATTTCGATCATTGGGGGATCCTAGTTACTGTAAATATGTAGAATTTTTAATGAATGTATAAAACGTTTTTTTTATTATTATCATGCACCGTAATTATTCAAGACAATGATGATTGGCGAGAATACGCAATTACAATTCTTACTTACAATTTACGGTAAAAAATACGACAGCAAATAAATAAATAAATAAATAAATAAATAAATAAAAGATTATACGTAATTTAAATCTTAAAACGTGGCTAAGTTATTTCACTGTATAAAAATTTGGTATGACTGTTAGTATACAAAAAATGATTTTTTTATTTACTGTAAAAGAAATTATTTATGCTGTTATAAATCAAATCAGTTTATGCTGTTTACTCATTTAAACGACGCTAAAATCTTTTTAAAAAGCAGTAAAAATTAAATAAATCTTACCCCAAAAAAGTGTTAAATTTTCTAAAAATATAGCAATTCCAATGAAACTTGCGTTAATTCCGATGAAAACTGCGTTATATTTTGGAAACTACGTTAAATATTTTGAAAACTGCGTTAATTATTTTGAAAAATTGCGTTAAAGCAAATGCAAAAAGTGTAAAAAATATTGCAAATATTACAAAAAAAGTAATATAGGCCCCAGCAGAGCCCCACAGGCCCCAAACACAAGCAAAGCTACAACTTTTAAATGAAAAGGTCTAGAAATCTGAAATTTTGTTTACTTATAGAAAATTACTTTAAAATTTAGCTAATATACACTAAAAATTGGTATAAGATTCTTGGGTGTCGACAGGGGCCCTCAGCCCCCAGTCACAAATCGAGCTATAACTTTTGAACCGGAAGTCCAGAAATCTGAATTCTTGCATATTTATGGCGTGTTACTTAAAATTTTAGCTCTTATACACTAAAACTTAAATAATAGTTATTAATTAAAAATACAAAATGAAAAAAAAATAAGATATAATAAACAAAAATAATTAATCAAAATGAAAATAAAAAGCTGACGTTTCCTTTATCAAAGCAAAAAGGATAATTCTCTAAAAGCAAATAGAATATTAGAGAATTATCCTGAAATTAAGTGAATATTACACTAAAACTTACATAGTCCTCTGGGGCCCTGGCAGGGGCCCTAAACACAAACAGAGCTATAATGTTTGAACGAAAAGGCTTAGAAACTGAAAATTTGTATACTTATAAAATTTGTTTACTAAAAAATTTAGCTTATATATATGAAAAACCGGTATAAGGCTCTTAGGTCTCCACAGGGGCCCTGACATAAGCTCTAACATTTGAATAATAGAAAGGCCTAAGAACTTGAAGTTTAATATTTTTACAGCGCGTTACTTAAAAATTCTAGACAATATACAAGGAGACTGGTATAGGGCTCGGAGCCCCTGGCGGCCTCAAACACAATTGAAGCTATAAAATTTGAACGGAAAGGCCTACGAACGCTAAAATATGATATTTAATATATCAAACAACTCGTAACAAGGTGCCATGAGTGAATATAACGAGTAAATTATCAGTGGCGGATTTATGGGGGTGGCTACAGGGGCTATAGCCACCCCCCCCCCATTGGTCCTAAACTTATACGAGTTAGATAAATTGTGAAGATTTTTAATACTGCAATAATTTTACAAATTTACATTAACAAACTTCAGTATAGGAAAGATCCCAGGACCGTCACTTCCCTGGGGAGGGGAGGGGTTTATTTGAAATAACTTATAACATATTAGCCAAACCAGCTGACTTATCGAGGATACATATGAAGAACAGCGGTCCCACACCTAAGTGATAAAAAAGTACTAAACAAATGCTAAAAAAAGTACTAAAAAATAAAAAAAAAAGCTTTAAATTAAATAAAGATTCTCATTCTGCATCATTTATTTGAATTGACAGTAAAAGTGATTACAAGTGTAGCATCAAGCGTCATTTCTCCATTTTCGTTTTAACATATTAGGGGGAGGCACACGTGTTTTTGTGCATCTTAAGTAGTCTTTACTGAGAAGCAGTCCATTGAATGTTTTGTTATTCAGTGTATTCCTATATTTTGTTTTGATCATTGACGGCTGCGAAAAAATCCTTTCCACACAAGCAGGGGAATGGGGCAACGCCAGAAGGTTGCACATGAACTTGGGCAACAACACAAATAACTCTTGTTGAAATCTAACCTTCATGGATGGCAACTATCTCCAGAAAGTTACAGGATCTTCTGGGCAAAGATTTGAAGCCTCATTTTTAACATTTGGCAGTTGGCGCCATTCTGTGTTTAGTTGTTCATTGTCATGGACAAGATTCGGAAACCTTGAGACGAGAGGCATGATACTTGTTTCTTGCCCACTTAGGGCAACTTGTGGATCGCAAAACTTCAACAGCTGTATAGTGTTTAAGTCAGATGCTTGATAGCGAATTTGCATTTGAACAGCTAGTTCAATGTAAAACTGTAAGCATCTGTTTTCCACACTTTGTAAAGTGCTCATATTGATTGTTCCCGATTCCATCATCTTCAATGAATATTGTTTAAAGTGTGCTCCAAAATACATCTGTCCAAGAGGTAAAAAACTGGCAGGATTTTTGACATTAAAGGAAAAATCAGCTTTTTCTAACTTGATTCTAGAAACAAAATTCTGGAGAACTGATTTCCATGATGTAAGCATTTGACTGTACAAGACGTGAAGACGACATTTTTCAGATTGAAATTCGTCGTTCATAACAATAGTAGGCAAAATGTATGAAAGGAAGTAAAAGTATAATTTCAAGCAATTGTCCTTCAGTGTCTGCAAAATATTTTGAGCTACATTTTGAGCTACTAAAATTCTATCTTCTAATGCAGCTTGCTGAAAAATCAGTCAATGGAAAGCCAATTGACTGTCAATTGTTCGAGGATTCTGTTAACAACCTCCAGTCTGGAAAGCCATCTTGTCTCAGCCGAGCTAAGTAGTTTATGCTGAGGAAGTTCAGTAAAAATTTGGCATTCTGTGAACTCTCTCAATCTGAATCTCACATTTCAAAATTCTATTGTATTTTATTAACGAGAAACATTGTACTGAATACTGACCATTTTGTACTAACCTTTTGCGTTTCGTACTAAATCTCGTACAACGGTACTGACTGTGGGACCCCTGATGAATATCGTAGAATCATTGTCAGTGATTGGTGAAATCCGATATAGTTGGCAAGAGTCCAACTTCAAGAATGTGCGAGAGATTAGTGGTTTGGAATCGAGTTATCGGTTTATAAAGGGGCCCCCGGTTCAATTCTTGGTTTACTTTCTCTCTTTCCCTTTCTAAGCTTCTGCTTAACTTTCTGAACAAACATCATTTACAAAAGGACAGAGTTCATTATGAATAATCTGTAAGGATGAATACACAAATCAAACCCCTCCTGTCTGTCGTAGTGGTTACATCAAACGCAGGGGATGAAAACATTTACGAACGTTAATTCTTTTATCCTATACAGCTACAGTCATGTTAATGAGAGTTAAAGATCTATCCACCATTTATCTATCTATCTATCTATCTATCTATCTATCTATCTATCTATCTATCTATCTATCTATCTATC
>JAHWFO010055944.1:1000587-1034773 GCA_023313115.1 Rhysida immarginata
AGTAGTGTCATACAAAAGAAAAAATAAATAAAAGATTATTATATATGCTTTATGTTTTGAGTACTTGGCTTATGCCTCTGTGGTGCTATCATTTTGACTCACACCTTAGGATCAGCCACAATGTTAAACATTTTGAATATAATAATATAGTCAGATGTTGTCAGAAAAGAAGTAATCATTGCAAACAAGTTAAACATACATAATGGTTGTTTTTCGGAACAGTTCAGTAGAAATAGATGGACAAAATTATAAGACTGCAGAAACCAAACAACAAATTACACTTTGTATCATCTACAACACTTAAATCGAAGTAGTTCATATGCCATTTCAATGGATCATGTTGATGAGGCAACTTGTCATTGACTTAGCCCGGTTTTGTAGCGTTTCAAGGGGTATATTGCCCCATGCCTGTTTAATTGCACTTTTCATGTTATTTACAATAGTAAACTGCTTTCCATTTGAGTATACATCAGATCAGCTCATAGATTCTCAATCTGATTGAGATCTGGATTACATGTTGGCCAGTCTGTGATCAGCCATTGTTGAGTTGACAAGGCACAGTGAATGAGGGCATTATTGTTCTGAAAAACAATATCAGGGTTATTCAATTCGTCTTTTAATGGCAATAGGTAATTCCCTAATGTCTTGATGTCGTCTGCTCTGGATTTTGCCTGTGCAAACAAATGCAACACTCGATTTTCCCTGTGCACAGAAAACTGTCTAAATCATAACAAATCCTCCTCCTTGTACACATCTCAGAAAATAGTCCTGTGCTTGTCTTAGATCATGCCACTGACCTCAACGGCACGCACATTTTGGCTGTGCCAGCCCCTCCATTTAGAAACGGACACATAGGAGTAATGCTCAGTTTCACAAAAGCTTAATTAACATTGGCATTGGTAACTCAAAATGAGAGCACTACCCAAATCACATTAGCCTTACGCTAACTTTGCCCAGAAGAGCAGCTCTACTCCACAATATGTGCACAACAATTGCCAGACAAAAGATCGACCGCCTTCTCACTCAAGTGGGGGACTAGGCACATAAATGTACCTTTGCACTGGCTCGCTACCACCCACATTTCAGTATGATTCATTGGAACGCCGGCATGAACCCAGTTATCTTGAGACACGACTTTCATCACGGTAGGTTTTCTGTACATACTGTCATTTATCCGTTACCTAAAATGCAGTACATTTCCCACAATTAATTACACAGTTTATATCATAATAGAAATCTGATCATCCAAAATAAGACAGACAGGCAGACAACAAGAATCGAACGTGACGATTGCGATATGTCTGTCGATACAACGATCCAATACTTGCCCAATCCAAGAAAACTATATGCTGGCACAATTAGTCTTAGAAGACCACTATCTGACAAGAAAATTGTTTTACACGGACTTTCGAGCAATATCAAAGATTCATAACGAATGTTCAAGGCATTCACTGACATGACAAGCTGAATAAAACTTACGAGATACGCAGCCTACAACAAAACATCTTATCTCTCAAACAACTTAGCTATGACTAGTCTCCTCCAAAATTTTATATATATAAAAAAAAAACAAAAAAAAAACCTCTCAACAAAAGGAAAAACATAACCAACAATAATAATAAACATTCTTTTCCTCAAACAAATGCTGCCCCGAACTCCAGCATCCCTTCGAGGAAAACGATCACTGCACAAAAGCCTTTGCCGTAAACAGCTATCATTGTTGCAGCATCGTGAGATATGTACCTCGACAGATAAAATAATTTTTTAATAACTATCTTAACAATATAATGGGAAAACCGCTAGAACCAAAAGAACATATTCAATGAAAGCTATTTCTAGAAACAAAACAAAACTAAATATCACGAACTTTATACATGTCACAGCATAAATCAACTCTACTCTTAAAATCAACAGGCATGTTATGCTCTCTAATAATCGTTCGAAGGATACATGTTAATTCATATATCCGAAGAAATGAATGAGTAGTATTGGTCAGAGAAAACAAAGTTATCCGGGCGTAGGGAAACATCTGAACAATGGGACCTTCGTCTACAGAAGAAATTGTAGAATTACTGAAAACCAATTTGAGATATTAACTTCTTGAGATTGTTCTGTTTACCTGGGCAATGCCAGGTATCTCTGCTAGTATTGCATAATTTAAACATTCTACAGAAGGATAAATTATTTACAATTGTTTTCTTTAGTAAAGGTAAATAAAAAATTTCATTGTTTGGGAATTGAGCGTGGGTACACAATTAAGATATTTAGAAGAGTAAATGATATTATGATAGAGCTTAAATAAATAGCAAATGTCAAATATAAACCTTCTCTTAGACATTTAACACACACAAAATATTTTAGAAGATAAGTATTCGTTCTATGCATACAATAATTTAAAGATGTAGGATGAAAGAGTTTGTACTTTTTCCAAAGTTAATTGCAATGTAACGGGATATGTTACACCGAACTTTTTAGATGCACCTTGTATATTTACTAATTGTATTATATTCAAACAGGGTAGTATTTAACATTGTGGCTGATCCCGATCATTTTGTTTACGACTGTACAATGAAAGGGGAAGGGAAGAAGGCCCAGAAGAAGAAAGATGGCATTTGCTATGATTTTGATGATCCGTGATAACAGACTTGAACCTTGAACCTTACGTTCAGAGAGAAGTTCAGAAGCTGAGCCATTTGCCAAATGCGTAAAAGGCACAGAAATGAGCAGGAATTGCATTGGAATGGAACTTAAAAATTCAAGTGCAATGAAACAAAATTAAATTTTAAGAGCAAAGAGGATTAAGTTTCTGGTATTTTACTGACACTTAAGTAAGACTGTGTGCAAATCTAGTATGTTTCTTTTAACAGGCCGATTATATCAGGTGGAATATGCAATGGAAGCGATTGGACATGCAGGAACCTGTCTAGGTATCTTAGCTTCCGACGGAGTTATGTTAGCAGCTGAAAGGCGTAACACCAACAAATTATTAGATGAAGTTTTCTTTTCAGAGAAAATTTATAAATTAAACGAGTAAGCTTGAAATGATTTTGTATCCATTTGATTTCTTTTTGATTCGAGGAATTCTTGATAAATTCTTTATTTTGCATGATTAGTGACATGGCATGCAGCGTGGCAGGCATCACTTCTGATGCAAATGTCTTAACCAGCGAGTTGAGAGTAATAGCACAAAGGTATATTTGCTATGTTTATTTATAATTTTGTACATGTTCTGCAATTAAAAAGGTGAACATTTAATGTAGGTATTTATTACAATATGGTGAATCGATACCTTGTGAGCAATTGGTGAGTTGGCTGTGTGACATCAAACAAGCATACACTCAATACGGAGGTGACATATTCAGATAAAAATTTCAAAATTTCAACGTTTAATTAATGTGCATTTCTTTTGTCAAGTCGTTAATGCAATGTTTGTTTCTAGGAAAACGTCCGTTTGGTGTTTCCATTTTATACATGGGCTGGGATAAGCATTATGGTTATCAGCTCTATCAGTCAGATCCCAGCGGTAATTATGGCGGTTGGAAAGCTACTTGCATTGGTAACAACAGTGCTGTAAGGGAGTAAAACTTGATTGGTGTTGAAAGCAAAACTTTTTACAAGGCCCGAGTTAGAATCAGTTGTGCAGTTATTTTTTTTTTTTATTTTACTCTTTAAGGCAGCGGTTTCCATCTTAAAACAAGATTACAAAGAAGGTGAAACGACGCTGAAAGAAGCCCTCGGTTTAGCTATCAAGGTGCTAAGCAAGACACTAGATATGACCAAGCTCACTGCGGAGAAATGTAAGCATTCATTCTATTAATTAATTTAGGCAAAATCTAAAATGTATCGTATTTACCTAAATACCAGATGGATCCTCTTGGGTGCAGTGTCATTTATTGGGATTACTCTATCATTTTGTCTTCTTTAATTTGTTTAATGTCAACTTTAATTTTTGAAGGTTGACTGGGGGGGAGGGTGCTGAACATGTATGGTACCTGGCATGAAAGAAAAAGGAAACTGGCGCAGGTGTAAATGAAAAAAAACCTCATTCAAAATCAGAAATGAACAAGAAATAGGGTATTACTTATTCCTAGCAATAGGGGAAACCCTTTTGAGTAGTTGAACGAGTTTTTTTTTATTTATGCAAGTGCCAGTTTCCTTTTTCTTTCGTGCCAGGCACTATAGTTACAAGAGTTCGTTGGTTACTCTCTACCCAAATTTAAATTCAGAATGTAAAATACCATTATTCTAATTTTTTTTTTTTACATCAAGTCGAAAGATCGAAAATTTATTATCTACAAAGAAGAAAATAGGAAAAAAAAAAAAATTAAAAAATATAAAATTGGAGCAAGAATATGGTAAAATAATGTTTACCCACATCAACATCGACAATCCGTTCTTCCAACCATCTACTGTCCTTGAGTTCATTCGTGTGGCAGTTGGACTATAATTGTGTAAGGTTGGATGCATTCTACAAACTGCCTGTGAAAATTGTTGTGGACAAAGCCATCCTGCAATGCTACATTTTTTTATAGTTCTCATGCTGGCTTGTGAATTATAAACTAGGGATGTCATTGCACACAGTTGGTTCAGCTGTAATTTGCAAGAAGATGACTTTACTTTATTTGCACTGGTTTCCCCAGAGCTCAGATCTCTACTTCACAGAATATGTGGGATATTTTGGGACGATACAGTGCTCCCTCTATATAATGGCACTCTACGTAACGTCAAATTTATAACTGTAAGTCCATATAACGAAGTTATTTGCTGGAAAAAACTTCATTATGTGGACTTGCTATTATAAATTTTGTGTTACGTAGAGTGCCGTTTTATAGAGGGAGCACTGTATATCTGACAGCAACATCCAACATCTTCTACAGCAAATCTGCGAGAACTAAGGGATATCAGGTGAATGTATGGTCTTCCATCTACTTGCAAATGTTTCAACACCTTATTGACTCTGAGCCAACCCAAAGGTGGTCCAATAAAATATTAAACAGACTATAGGATGAGGGATCTTAAGTTGTTATGCCTTGATTCTGTTGAGATCACTAAGAAACCACCATCCATTCATTGAATGAATACTGAACTTGAGCAGATGAATGTTTCTGACTGGTCTACCCCTTTTGAATTCATTTTATAATCATTATTATGATTTTTTTTTCCCTTATCTCAATGGATCAATCTTAATCTGATTAGTTATGAATTCTTGATGTGTCTTTATTCTTCACATTAACTGTTGAAATATGCATTTGGGGAAATAACATGCATTTCTTTATGGAAAAGTGGTTTCTGGTTTCATCTTTGTTAAGGGGACACACTGAGGAAAAATTTGAATTTTGGTCTTTCAACCAAAAAAATTAAAGTTTTTTTCTTTCCATCTGATTTTTGGGTAAATACGGTACTTAGATCTTTAACTGAATTACAAGAATAATTCTGTGAAATTTCTTTAGTGGAAATGGCAACTTTGACTCGTGAAGAAAACTCGACAAAACTGCACATTTTGTCAGCCCGTGAAGTGGAAGAACTGATTCGGCAAAATGAACAAGAAGAGGCAAAGGCTGAAGCTGCTAAAAAAGAAAAGGCCAAGATATAAATTATATTCTGCTTAATTATTTGAAATTGACTTTTTCTTAAACAATATTTGTATAAATAAAATTCACCACTTAAAATCATTAAAAAACAATTTAACTGTTTTCTATAACCATGTTTTTGCAAAGAAATACTTTTTTTTTTTTTTTTTTTTTTTTTTTAGAATGGGTTTACTGCCATTTTTCAAGATAAATGATACTTTTACAAGAAATAAAGGATTTTTCTCTGTGGGGGTTTATTTTGGGACTAAAGCATTTCAGTTCATTGCATCTACAGAGAGGAACTTTGTGGGTGGAAAGAGTCCATTGCTATTGCTATGACATGTACCATGTGATATAGGTTCCCTTCCTTGTTGAGGATTCATAAGTTTGTGGTTTAAAATACAAAAGGACAAAATGGAAATGCAAAAATAAAAATGTGATATTTCTATTTTGTTCTTGTGGATTAGAGACTACGTATTATCTCTTCATAGTTGTGGTTGTAAGACAAATTATTTTATTATTAAATACCAGTTATTTGCTTTATTAACAACCATTGCTAAATAGAGAGGAGAGAGAGAGTCCTTAGTAATGAAGATGACGATTGCCTTACAATACATAATGCAGAATGCTAGATGTAAAACTGTTACTGAGATTTATGGTTTGGATATCTTGTATTGCTTTCTGATAAATACAGGGATATTCAAAAAGGATGGTGCAAAAGTAAAGCTGGTTTATTTTGTATTGAGCTGACCATACAAAAACCAAATTGACATGAAGTGATGGAAGAACTTCATAAATATCCATATTAGTGGGCCTTGTATTGCTGATAGATAAATAAATAAACTCAAAAGGGACTGCAATAAAGCAACTTTTTCACATTGTATTCATTAGTTCCGATGATCAAGTGACTTAGAAACGCATCAGCTACACAAGTAAAATCAAGTATTGCTTTATTACAGTCCCTTTGAGTTTATTTATTTATTTCTTTAATTAGATCTTCAAAAGTTTTGATGGACCGTGCTAGCAATCGTAATTTGGCCTTTGTGGTTACCTGATTTAACACCTTGTGATTTCTTCTTGTGGGGATATGTCTAAGATGTTGTGTATGAACACCGCAACAATTGGATGATTTTAAGGTGCAGTGGAACTGATAAGACATATTAAGATTCGTCTGGAAGAAATGGACTACATTTTAGAGAGTTGCCATGTCAGTCAAAGTTTTGTAATATCCATATTCTTCTATCGTTTCTTATCCACACGATTTTAGTATGTCAGTTCATTAAAAAATAAATCCGTTTTACTTCTGCACCATCCGTTTTTGAATAACCCTGTACATTTGAAGAAGGCATATTTTAAAAAGTTAAAACACTGATGTATTTAGAATAATTGCCATCTTTTGAGCGTATAATATTTGAAGAATAAATTACAAATCATTTTCATCTTTGTCGGAATTGATCATGTTAGCTTTTCTTTCACGAGTTAGTTTGTACCTTAGAGAAGAAATAAGATGTAGAGAGAGCATTTGCCTGCACAGTGAGTGATCTCAATCCCAACATTGAGGCACAATAGCAAATAGTAATTTGGTAACAGATCACATGATTTGGGGATGGATGAAAGCGAAACTGCACTATTTACATGCATAGACTTGTGTCGTTTATAATTTTCAGGAATATAATTCTCCTAAGATGAACAGTTGTTGCAA
Source organism: Rhysida immarginata (assembly GCA_023313115.1). Lineage (NCBI taxonomy): Eukaryota > Metazoa > Arthropoda > Chilopoda > Scolopendromorpha > Scolopendridae > Rhysida > Rhysida immarginata. The sequence continues at coordinate 1,007,860 of JAHWFO010055944.1, forward strand.
GGACAAGCATGAGGTGATAGTAAGCGATTTTGGGTGCCAAAGTACAGGGTGGTTATAATTAAAGTGACACCATTTAGACCCTTCTAGCAGCCATTCTGATAATCAGATTTTGACGAAACTTGAGATATATGTTAAACAGACCATGGGGAAGAGAATTTTGCAATAAAATTAGTTCACATTTTGACTGCTACGTCAAAATAAGGTGCATGAATAATAACAAAAACAAGTTAGAAGCTGAGAAATTTATAAAATCAGAGCATTAGTTCAATGTGCATTCCATTTGTGTAATGACATGTTCAAACCGCATTATTGCATGTACCACAGTAGAGCGAAGGGTTTCCTGCTGAGGAATCGCTGATATGGCGTGTTATGCTTGCTTTCAATTCAGGGACAGTACGTATTCTTCCTCCATAGACATTATCTTTCAAATATCCCCACAACTAGAAATCACAAGGGTTTAAGTCTGGTGAACGAGGAGGCCATGCAGTTGGAAAAATTCTCGAAATCGCCCAATCATCTCCAAAATGAGCATGAAGCAGTTCCTTCATTTGTCGTGCAAAGTGGGGTGTTGCACCATCTTGCATAAAGACAGTAGTGTCTAAACATTGTCTTTCTTGTAAAGCAGGAATGACTTTCTGCTGCAGAAGTTCGCAGTAATGAGCACCAGTGATTGACATCTATTAGTGCCTTGAGGAGTGTTCTCTTCAAAGAAAAAGTGGCCAAGAATGAAATGTGAAGTGAATTTGCACCATACAGTCACGAAATCAGAGTGCAAAAGCTTTTCATGCACAACCATTGGCTTTTCAGTATCCCAGATGCGACAGTTTTGAGCATTCACTGCTCCGCTAGTGTAAAATGCACTTCATCTAACCACAAAATGTTCCATGGCTATGCATTATCGACGGCTATTCTAGCCAAAAACTGGCAAGCAAAATCTGTGCGTTTTTCCGGATCTTCATGAAGCAACTTTTGAATCACCTGGATCTTGTATGGATACCACTTTAAAATGGAACGCAAAACTTTTTGTACCATAGACCACGGAATAGACAAATCACATGATACGGCTCGAGCACTTGCTTCAGAATATTGGGAACTTGAAGCACTCTCCACTACAGCAGCAGCAACGTCTTCCAGTCTCATTTGCAATTCGTTTCTGTCAGCTCCCTGGCAGCACACCCAACTTGCCAGTTTCTTCAAATATCTTAATCATCTTTTTTAAACCATTAATGGACATAGGCCCATTTTGCAGATATTCTCTTAGTGCAGCAGAAGCATTATTGCAGTTCTGGTAAAACAATAAAGCTCGATCCTTTTTAGCTAAAGCCATCGTCAAGAATGATTTTACATTTAATTTCACTGTCATTTTAAAACTGTTCTAATTTTATATCTCATTTGCATAATGTCTCTGATTGAGTAAAAATTCTCAGATAGTTTCTTACATGACCAGTGCCATATTTTGACTAAGTTTTTTATTGCAAAATTCTCTTCCCCATGGTCTGTATAACATATACCTCAAGTTTCGTCAAAATCTGATTACCAGAACGGCCGCTAGAAGGGTCTAAATGGTGTCACTTTAATTATAACCACCCTGTAGTTGAGGCTTCGAGGTCACGCGATTTGAGGATGTTTGCCCACGTGCGCTCCATCTTAGTTCTTCTCTATGGTTTGTGCAGTCATGTTAAGAAATTTTTACTTATTATTAATCTACTTAAAAATGTGAAGATAGATTGTAAAAAAAATATTAGAAACCAAGTGTCTCTCTCTTTCTCTCTCTCTCTCATTGAAGTTGATCATTTATAAGTGGAACAAATTGGGGTAAGGAAGTTTTGACATTTTAAAGAAGTCGTCATTGGGGGACGTTTTATCATTTTTAGGAGCATGATGAGCAGGAATGAGACGTGTTAAATATTTGACTGTTTGAACAGGGCGAGGTTGTTGGACTAAAAGCTACAAATAAATGTGAACGTGACGAGCGTTTTGTCAAAAATTTTGAACAACAATTGAAGTCGACAAGAAAGAAAAACTCTGGATGAAAACTAAAGTTGTCTGGAAGGGACAACTAATAATTCATCTTATTTCAAAAGGAAATGCTTCTGCAAACAAAATGTATCAATATTGCATCAAATTTGCATTAAGTGAAAGAATTTTGCATCAAATCTGGGACCACCAATGTCATTTTTCCCGACGAGAAAAGGCTAAAGCTGGATGGTCCTGATTGTTGTCAATTTTTTTTTAGCATAATTTGAAAATCCAGTATTTTCCAAATCTGATTGGTGGAGGAGGTTCTCCTATGGTCCAGTTGTCAGTGGTTGCATGAATGTACTAAGTTTCAAGAGCTGCTACAAGTTTGCCTTCTTCACATTCTTGCAATCTAATCTCTCATATCTGATCTTCCATCTTGCCTTGCAGTAAAGATAACAAAAACTTGTTTGCAAACCAAATTTTCACAACTTCAGATAGGCTAGTATGCAGTCCTGATTTGATGCATAGAAAATCTATTGGGCGATCTTGTGAGGGCAATTTATGCCAATGGTGTAACACACCGAATTAGAAAGTGTGATTACTCGCGGCCTTCGAGATATCTCGAAGGCTACGGATTACACATCTCCTGCCTTGCCTGATTTTAGCATTGGTTACTGTGTGAGTGATCACTTTTTGTAATTCTATTTGTTATGCCACTGGCAAGCAATACAATTCAGTTGCTGAACTATGTGTGGCTATTTTTTAAGCCTGGGAAGACTGCACAAACTAGCAGAAAGGGGAAAAAATAGGTTACTAAAACCTTTGTAAAATGTTTATTCATCAATTTTCCTAATTTTTGTATACACTTCTGATTTTAGAAAATGGTGTGAAAGTTCATGGTAGATGCTTATCTCCACTTATTGTAATTTGAATAAGTCAAAAATCAAAATTTTCGTGAAGGGCAATCTATTAAGATTTTGGTTATAATTTTTCATATTATTTCAGATTAGCAGAGGACCCGGCGTTGCCCGGAATAATTACACTTGTAGCTACTTGTTGCCGGGATAATCTCAAAAAGTTAAATTATAACTCCAAATTGGTTAAATAATAACTCGATCAATACAACATTCATTCTAAGGGACTATCCATTTTAAGAAAAAATCCAAAAAACAGGAATTCTAGGTGATATACTGAGACTTTATTTATGGTAACTTCTTTTTGACTTGCCTCAGATTAAAATGATATCAAATCTTCACCACCAGGGAACATCACTGGATACTTTAGACCCAACTTTTTCTTGCCCTTGACGTAGAAGCTCTTAAACTCCTGTTGTTTCCAGTGCCCGTTTAGCTTTTTCTGTTTTACCTGCAGAGTTTCTCTGACCAATACTCGTTCTTTCTCTTCCTATCCAGGCGCACAAATTTTTGCCAGTCGTGGATAGGGAGCTCAGAGGAGACACATCTGACTCCTTTGCCTCCTCAATAGATGCTGCCTTAATTATGTCCTGTCACTGCATCATCATTTTATGCTCATTATTCAAGGAAACCACTGTTCAATCATCACATTATCAGCATCTCAGTTTCCAAAATATTCACATAGAATATAGTCCAAATGTATTTTTATGAAAAGTTTGGATCTGCTGCGCTACCAGATAAGCTAGGCGATAACCCCAGCGTGGCTCTGACTCTTTTGGGGTTTTTTTGATTAAATTTTGAAACATCTTAAAAATAAACATGAAAACGCTTAGAATTGATACAATAAAAATTCTTAATGAAAATTCGAAAAAAAAAATGGATGGACCTCTCCTTTTTTTTGATATTTATTTCAGATTTAATGAATTGATAGATCAAATTATTGTGATGTTGCATTGGAAAACGTATTTGTTTGGATGGAATAAGATCTTCTGCATCAGCTCAGAACGACTATAGTAATTTTTATTGTTTTTTAGAGTGTGCTGCTTTGGGCCAATAGCATCAAGGCAAAATCTGTCCATGTTACCACAGCACATAATAACGTTATTTGTACTGCTTTCAGATTGTCTAATTCACTTCCATAACTTAATACTATATCCAGTTATATAGACACCATTAATAAAACTTGTTTAATAATGGAAATTGCTAGCACTAGAAATTATTAGAAGTAATGAACACTGAAACCTGTCTATAATGATATTTAGGGTCGGGGGGGGGGGGGGATAACATTATAAAACAGTTGATCACAAGGTCGAAATGAAATTGGAAAATATCAATATTATTACCATCCATTGGGCAATAACACACTAAGGAAATAGCAATTTATACATATGACGAAGGTGCCTGATTACAAATGATTTTTTTATAGCTTTGTGACTGATCTATATTAAATATAAACATGGCTAATGTCAAGGATATAGCCCAAATTCTAATTTCCTTCAGTTTTCATTTTTAAATTTTCAAGTAAAACTAGTGTTTTGGAAGTTGACATTTGGAATGAGCTGCTTTTTTTTTTTTTTTTTTTAAATAACTCCAAATTGGTGCTTATGTGATTATTCTTATATGGAGCGATGGTTTTCTTTGTTTCTCATGTTAAACATAAATAATTACTAGAGTCTGCAGATTGGATTTTGAGTCCCCGTTTCTGCGCACGACCTCTCCAACAGATGGTTGATTATGTCTAATTGTTGTGTGTTGTTGTTATAGCAATCACGCTTTTTCCCACAGTTCTTTTCGCACTTGGGATTTGTTCACGGTCACTTATTCTAGTTTTCTGAATGCTCAGTAAAATAGATCAGGCCTCAAGATTCGATTTGCAGACTATAATCTAAATAGAAAAGAGAAGAAAACAACTTTCCACCTATCCACAAGTAAGTTTATTCCAACATACATCCCATCAAGTGGAAAGTCATTTTCTTCTCTTTAGTAAATGGATAGTTAACTTGTTTTCTTCTATAATCAAACTTGAGAATATGCTACATATGCACCAAAATTTAATCATAATTCCTCAACCAAAAAGAGGAAAAAAACCCTCTCACCCACAAGGAATAAAAATACCAGGATACGTATTTTGGGTACTAGGTACCCATCTTCAGCAGGAAGATGAAAAGAAAAAAGAAAGAATGTTAAAAAAAAATCACTTTTTTTTGTCTTTCTGCTGAAGATGGTACCAGAAATACGTATCCGGTAGTTCATTTTTATTCCTTGTGGATTAGAGGTTTTCCCCTTTGATTGTTTCGTTTCACATTAATTGTTTATATTTGAAAAATTCCTCAATACTATTGTAATAATTAAATTTATTAAAGCACAAAATATTAATAGAATCTGTTTCAGTACAGCTAATTTGAAACTTCTGAAAAAACATTTTTATTGATATCTGGTTAATTAAACAATTTTTGAATTGAATGAGGTCGGATTATTGGCCTCTCTGAGGCTGGATGGTTAACCAGATGGATTGCTGTCACATCAGCTACGATACCAGAATGCTTTTAGTCACCATCCAAGGCACCCTGAACAGCAGCACGGTACGTCACAGAGATTCTGCAGCCCATATTACTACCCTTTCTGCACACCCGGCACAGTCTTTCAGCAGGATAATGCCAGACCGCACACAGCAAACATGAGCATGGCACGTCTGCATGATGTCAACTGCCTGCCATGGGACATATTGCCAAATGAGCACGTGTGGGACATGGTGGGACGTCGTTTACGATCACCCCGCAATCTCCATGAACTGACACAGCAGATTCATGAGGCCTGGGCAGACGTACCCCAAGATGACATTCGCCATCTGTATGATCACCTACACCTGCGGCTGGAACAATGCTTCACCGCTAGAGGTGCCACAACATACTGATGCTGCTTTCCATTGGGACACCCTGTTCAAACGAGTGCACGTCTTGGCTCCATAATGTAATAAATGTGTGTTCAGATATATCTCTTGCTATGTACCTACTTTTGGCTCATTCGGATAACTCCTTGTGGGTGGGGCAATTTCATTGCAAAGCAGTGTATGTTACTAATCTGAAGCTACTGTAGATGCTTGCAAAATAAGAAAATGTGAAATTTTGTTTCTTTCAAAATAAACCGCGAAAATGAAAAAATTTAGCACACATAGCCATATAAGGACTCCATTGTTAAAGCTGGCTGTGTGTATTAATGCACTTAACTGAACTTCTTAGCAATATGCACGAATCCACTTCACATGAATCAATGAAAGTAGACAGCAGCAGCAGACAATTGAATGGCTTCTCAAGTTTCTAAACAAACTTAGTTTTTAAAAATAGATTATTACAATTAGCTAATTGCCTTCCAGTAAAAAATTGTGTAGAGTAATTAATAATAATAACCATTATAATAAATTAATAATAATAATAATAATATAGTAATTAATAACCATTTCCTTAATTTATTATTTCATTTTATTAACTAATTCGGTAATCAAACACGGGCTGGCTTCATTTGCAACGTCGAGTAATACGTTGCGTTGGTGAGGTGAGGGGAGGGGGGGGGGGGGGTATGTATCGCAGTGCTTTATAATTTTAAATAAAAATAGTATTTATGGATACCTACCTCATCTTATAAATTATTTCGAGATAAATATTGTACAGCAAAATTAAGATTTTATGCTTAATAACAGTTCTTTAACTGCAATTCTTTGTCGATCGCCGTTAACAAGTTTGCTTCCCTTCTTACCGCCATGTTTGTTAAACTCTGTACTTCCAGAGCGGTCCACTGCCGCACACCGCACAATGCTGTCGTTTCCACTATGTGCTTGCACGGAAAAAAATAAAAAAATGCACTGATAGGCTATGTAGGGTTCCCTTGTTAGTAGGATATTAAATAAACAAAAATTAAAATTCTTATTATAGCACAAAGTACGTGGATTTTTTAAAAGTCAAAGTCAAACCAAAATTTATTTTCAACGTTTTATGTATGTATAATTGTAGAAAACTAGTTACGTTCAAAAACTCCGTGGTAGTAATGTTGCTAAAAGCTGACGTCACTTCCAGCACGGAGCACTGGCTTTTTTCCGAGGCCTTCGAGATTAACACTGTTAACACTTGTTAATCTCGAATGCCTCGCCCGTTATTGCGTTAGTTCTCTAGCACAACACTGGCATGCACGCTCATTGTGGCATTCCTCATCTCTCTTATGAAAAGCCGTAATGGCGGAAAAACATCGCTTCGCTAAATATTTTATAGTTATACGAATTAATTGCACCTTCGTGCCATGAATAATTAATGCAGAAGGAACTCTATTTGTTCAAGAACATTGGTTATGAACTGAAACAAGAAGGAAGCAAAGTTATTTTTGATGATAAGATTGGGCTGGCAGTAAAGTGCCTATCGCTAACAGCTCCACGATCCCCATCTGGCGGTAACAATTCTAACCTTGTTCTTAATTAGGATTTGTAGATAAAGTTGAAGTAGTGTAAAATGATTATGATCAAGAATTGCAGTAAACATGGTATTCGTAGAATACGAAAAACTTCATTAATTAGCATCTTTTTTTTGAATAGGCATAGAATCGTTGATTCATCCATGTTTTTGCTGGATTGCGGAGCTATCTGCTTGCTGTGACGGTACACGCCATCTGCTGAGGATTCAATCTACAACAACGTGTGTTCATTACCTCTAGCTACAAAAATTACCTCTAGCAAGGATCGTGCTATAGCTTATCATGCATAGAATGACTAGCATGGAGTTTTTGAATATATCTAGTGTGTCTAAAACTCATTTTCTATTTAGTAACTTTTTAGCATTCTACGACTTTTTAGTGTGTTTTTGAAAATATCATACATTTTCCAATTAGTGAATTTCATGTGCATACATCTGTTAGGCATCTGTTAGCCATCTGTCACGCGTTTTTTCAAGATCTGGCGAGGTTAGATTTTTTATGAATTTTTTTTTTTTTTTTCGCCAGGCGTCTTTTTAGATCCAGCCCATTATAGTGCCCGGCACGAAAGAAAAAGGAAACTGACGCATGTGTAAATGAAAAAAACTCGTTCAACCAATAAGAAATTGACTGGAAATGGGGTATTATTAATTCCTGGCATCAGTAGTAAGTAATGCTCCGATTCCTATCCGTTTCTGATTGGTAGAACGAGTTTTTTTCATTTACCCATGCGTCAGTTTCCTTTTTCTTTCGTGCCGGGCAGTATAGGTGCAATCTATTTCGCTATGTATTCTGGGTAATGGTCTTCGCCGATTCAAATGAAGAATCATGGCTGCTTTAGCCGGTGTTCACCGACACGGCTTCTCGTGACTTTTTTCTTGATTATTAATTTATTTATTAAATAAACAGATTTTAAAAATTTGGTGAATAATTTATTTTGGTAGAAATGATATAGTAATAAATTCAAACATGAACGTGATTGAAATGGTCGATATCCATAACCTTGAGAGAGCAACAATTGTTTGAAGTGACTCAACCAGGGCCGTACCAAGGGGTGGGGGGGTGCTGAGAGGGCTGTAGCCTCCCCCTCCCAAATTGGCCACCATGTCAACTAAATCTGTTACATGGGGACCTCCTCCCCTCAGCCCCCCCGAAAAAAAACTATGAGTACGGCCCTGGACTCGACCAATCAGATCAGGACAGAGTCTGAATAAATCGCTAAATAGAAATGACCTGAAACCCGTCGTGCTTCTCAGGCGTCTTTAACTAGACACCCAAAGTTGCTGCACATTACACTTAGTTAAAAGTCGCTAACTGGAAAACAGGCTTAATAGAATGCCATTTTAAGGAGTGAGAATTGCACCCGATGTTTGTAACTGCTACACTGAAATAAGCGTGACAATATGTTTACTAATTAATGTTCACATGGTATTAGGGGAACTTCTGGAGAGGATTTAGTGATGTAAAAGCTAAATACTTCCTTTGAACAAATTCATTTTGTGCTTAAACTGAGGGTGGGACAATTACCTTGAAAATTCTCACATTTCCATCGATGCATTTGAAGTTACTTAGGTTGAATTGCTGTGAACACGGTAGATGGTGTTAGTTTTCTTGTTTCCTCGTTCAGTGTTGTAATGTTTAAAAATACTCTAGTAGATGGAGTTGTACAGATTTAAAATTAGAAACCTAGTATGATGATTTATGACTTGTTAAGGACTTCACCCATCAGCCATGTGCTCATCACGCTCCCATACTAAGAGCAATCGTTTATATATCGAACTGTGGGATTTCACGAAGAACATGTGGCAAAACATATAAAAGGGAACCAACTACACTGTAAATTCACCCAGAACAAGGAAATCAATAGAACTAGTGAAATTGTTAAATTTTTTTTGTTCAAAGAAAAAAATTCCATCTTCTTTCTATTATCCTGTGTATTTACTTTTTTAATAAAATTCAATGAAATGTTCTTTTTCCTGGTTTCTACTTTATATATTTCTAAATTACATCAGAATGGAAACTAAAAAATTGACCCATTTAGGGGTCGTCCATAATCCACGTGGACAGAATTTTGGGCTTTTTTGACTCCCTCCCTCCCCTTAGTGGACACATTGTGGACAACGTTTAAACCCTCTCCCCAAAATCCACATGGACAATGCCCTAACCCCCACAAAATACACAAAATTAGTCATTTTTTCTTCTTTCCATATATTCATCAGTTTCCCAAACTGGTGTTAACATTTTTTCCAGGGGTATAATTGGGGCCTTTTTAGTGCTGGACCCTTGATTTAAATACTGAAGTTGTTTTATGTGGGTTGTTTCAATATCCTCTTCATTGCACCATTCGATATCCTCACAATTCAACAACTCATTGCGAATTATGACCATCAATTCTCTGCATCGTTTAGCAGCAACCCGTACAGGTCTCTGTCGAATGGTTTCAGGAATAGCTACTTTTGATTTCTTGCACCCGCAAAATTTTTAATTAATAAATTGATAAATTGGATGTGAATGTTCATCTAGTGTACATGTATTACCATTTCTGATGAGTTTGTGCACGTTTTTGTGCCCACATGTTTTGCAAGTCCGTGCTCCTAATTGTTCAGTAACTGAAGGATTAAAAGCACTTGTTAACTTGTAATTTAATTTTTGGATTAAAATGAGTTAAAAACTAAAGTATTTAAAATTATTTATTTTTTTATTTTATTTATTATTTATTTATTATTATTATTTTAAAATAAATCAAAATTTTTTAGTTTAAGATTCCAGATTGAATTTACAAAATTTGTCAATTATAAGTCCACGTGGACCATGGCTGTACATACCCACTCTCCCCTGTGGACCAATGTGGACTTTTCTTAAACCCCCTCCCCCCCCTCTTCTTCTGTCCACGTGGATTATGGACGATCCCTTATCAGTATCTGTTTTCTGTTTTTTTACTTTCATTCACATTTTCCAGTCTGATCAATAAAAAAACTAGAATTCAAAATATTGAAAATAATCAGAAAGAGGTTGGGAAGAGCCACTCATGCAGCGTTGCCATAGAAACCGCTTGTGAGAGGCTGGGGAAGACCGGAGAGAGACCATCTGGCATCGCCATGGATATTGTAGTGCCACTCCAAATGTTGGCACCGTTATCTAAATTCGGAAACTATTCTTTGCTGTTAATCTTCTTAAGTTATTATACCTAGGGATGTAGCCAAGGGGGAAGGGGGCCTCTAAGGGATAGAAGGAACTGTCTATGATGTTATTTTTGTTAGACTAAAGCGCATAGAAAGCACAATATTTTTTCTAAAGCTTTACTAGAGATGCAAGTCAAAAAATAGTTGATAAAACGCTGCCTACCCTTTCCGAAAATGAAAGTATCCCCCCCTCCCCTGAGGAATTTATGGCTATGCCACCGGTTATACCTTAAATTGTTTATGGTAAATTATAAAAGCACATGGAAATTAGGCCAAGTGCAGAAAAATAATAAGCTATATAAGCACGTGGTATATTTGTTTCAAAAGATAACCCAGATATAGCGCCGTGTAAATAATAAGAACAATGGATGATTGTTTAGAAATAACAGAAAAAGGTTATTCTGTATTAGGTTACAATAATCATTGGTTATTCTGTATTAGGCCGAAGAAGGCGACTTGGTCCTCAAAATGCGTATACGCAATATTAAAAGAAGTTTGTGGAATTTGTGGTTTCTCTTTCTGTTATTTCTTACGATTACCGGATTTCCTCAGTTTCCTGGCATCATTGGATTCTTTTATAAGAACAATGATATTTTGCTCACCAAGAACAATTAGAGATGATTTCAGTTTCTGGTAAGATTGCACTAATATATTCTAGGTTATCTTATACAATCATGAAGAGATGAAAAATGCTTGAGGAATATAAACGGCATAAAAAGAGAAATCTATGCAGCCAACATTTTCCACCAGAGCAAGAGAAGTAATAAAATCAGAGCACAATAAGACAATTTGTATTAAAGGAAAAGAAGTGGACATTTTGGTAGGGCAAACTTTTTTAATGCTTTTGTAAACCAATAAAAATCATACATAACAATCTGCATGATGTAAAAGTTTCCATAAAAATATGATCATGACTGAGATGTGGTTGACAAACAAACAAACAAACAAACAAACAAATAAACAAACAGAGTAAATCTACGTGATTATAGATACAACTATATCTGGCTTAGAGACCTTTGAAACAACAGTGGTAGTTTGGCAAGTAGTTCGTGCATTGTAGATTCAGTAAAAGGGAAAAAACGGATGACTTTCAACTGGATTACAAAAAAAAAATAAAATAAAACAAAACACATATTTTATATATTTTATATGTATGTATATTATATATATTTATATATAATCATGGCACTTAACTTTTCTTCTGAAATGTTATTATTATTATTATTCACATTGAGATGATATTAGAATTTGAAATGCAAAACAAATTCACTATCCAATTCATGATAAATTATTTAAACTATATAAACCTGAAAACTTTTTAAGTTTAACTTTTACGTTGTAGTTTAAATGTAACAATTAATGATTTGTTTTTTTATTTTTCCTTTAAATAAAAGAATTACAATAACGTGTTTGGTGGGGTATGGGAGCAAAATGAGGTATCTAATCTACTCAGGAAGGGATTTCATTACCCTTAATAATAATAACAAAATTAGTTTTAACATTTACAAGAGATTTATGGAGAGATTTTTAATGAAAATTATTCAAGGAGGAGCAAGATGACACAGTCATAAAACTGAAAAAAAAAAAAAAATTATTTGCAGTTTGTATTTTTTTTTTTTTTTTTACAATTACCAAAGTCATAACAGCTTAGAAAAAAATAACAAATGCCAAAACCTTTCTGAATCTTCCTATTTAATATTAAAAAAAAGAAAAAAAGGACAACAATAATTTTGATTCAACACTGTTGATACTATAATTGCTTCTATAAATTTCTTAACAAGGCACAATTTCTTGTCTGATGTTGCTAAAGAGGACTCGACTATTTACATTAGAATGCCAAATGCCACTGTGGTTTCTATGAAACGATAATCTTTGAAGCAAGAGCAGAGCTTAGCACAATGGCACAATTACAGCAAAAAGCAGTGAAGAAAAATATTTTATGGGATTAAAACCAACATACCTTTTATCAGTGATGCCAAATTAACAACAGGAGCAAATTCACAGCCACACGTTTGGAAATGTACTGTGAGGCAGGCAGGTTGGAGGAGGAGGGAGAGAAACGATATGGCAAATTCTGCCCCCACTCCACATTTTTAAATGTCGACGTAAAATAAAAGAAATAATTTTCTGGCTGGTGTATAAAGCTAGTCAGTTTTCATAATTATAACTTAATATTCTCTCGAAACGTAGGTTTGTTTTTTTTTTTTAACTTGGAAGAAAAAAAACGCTAGATTTTAAGGCAGTGAAAAGGAAAACTAAAATTTGAAAATTAACGTTAACAGACATTTGCGTTGGGTTAAGAAATGTGCATTGAGAATATTTGGCAGCAATTATATTTTTCAGATACAAAAAAATAGTTACTATCATATATTCAGTCATTTCAAAATTTTTACAATTTATCTATATTAATTTCTCCAATCATCATTATCATCATCGTCACTTCTAAATACTTTTGTACAAATCAACCAACAATCCACACTTGTTTGAAAATAAATAGTTTTGTTTTTTTTCATTTGTCAAAAAATATTACAAACAATTTATTATTATTATTACTTTGTTATTCTTATTTTTTTAAATAGGTACAACTTGTAAAATCCATACAGTTTTCAATGGAGATGATACCATTTCATTTTTTTTTTTTTTAATATATATATATAATAGAGATTTTACATTTTTTTCTGTTGTTGTTTCTTTCTTTTTTTTTTATATATATATTTTTTTAAATTTCATTTCTTGTAACAGGTTACATAGTTCATGGTAATTTTTAGGTTTACCAAAAATTTTTCATTTTTTTTTCCTTTGTAAACAAGAAACACTGCAGGTACGAATAACAGTGCAATGAGTGGAAATGGCAATAACAGGAGAGACAACCAGGAGGAGGAGGACGACGGGCGGGGGGGGAGGAGGGGGGGGGGAAGGAAAAGACTGGGTCAGGGAATCGAGGGAGGAAAAATGCCCTATTTCCAACAACTAACAAAGTCTACACATTGTAATGATTAAAAGCATATAATACAGCGGAATACAACAACCTTATATAAACTCTGATTTAAAGATAACAATTGTTTAATGCTACATTTGCACAATATTAATCTACCAAACACTTCACACATTTGTTTTCTATAAACAATTAAGTATGGAAAGGGCCTAGCTCATTTTGTAAATGAAGAGATAGCCAACTCGCATACCCTGTTGCCTGTTGTTTAATAAAAAAAATATATATGTCTCGATAACAATACGACCAACAACAAGCTACCTTTGAATCTCTAGGCCTCGAGTGACAACAGTGGCACTAATTTTCATGTGGGGGGAATGTTTGGAGATATCCAAAATAGAACTTTTTTATTATGACACTAACATGATTGCATTATCATTCTCACTCCGAATCTGAGCTATATAAAACTTTGATGCAAAGTTCATTTGTCTGTTGACATAACAATTCTATATTTCTATAATTAAATTACATTAAAGGGCTTTGGTATAAAAGAGGTCATCTTATCACTTGTGTGATGATTATTATTATTTTTTTTTTAATTTTTTTAGCGATTAGCGAGGGAGTTTTGTGTTAGCATTTGGAAGAGGTGTGATTTATTGATAAAAGATTTTTAACAATTTCTAATTTTTCAATGGTTGATCGTTTGTGGAAACACTAGAGAGAATCGGGGGGCAACCGTTCTGTTCTAGATCAAGGCAGCATGCATTTTTACTACAATTTAATTTGTTTTTTCTTTTTTTGTTTTTCTTTTAAATAATAATAAAAAAAAAGGAACGTTCCTTTTTTTTGAAGTTTTTTTTTTTAATTTTTCTTTTAAATCAAAAAGATTAGTAAAAATAGTAAAAGCATGTCATTGGGTTGTTTTTTTCTTTTTAATTTTTTTTTCTTTTTTTTTTTTTTTCACAACACAATCCACAAGTTAAGACATGAATGATTGGATATTAAATGAAACCAACCCAAGAAGACCCACCATCCAGCATACCTAGGAAAAATCAAAAGGATTCAAAGAATCACTTCTACGACTGGAAATAAGCCTTGCCAAATTAAACATCAATTTCAAGTAAAAAGAAAAATAATTCAGCCTTCTTTAAAACGATTAGTCCCGACACATCAGCATTTAAAATATTTTACAAATTAAAAAGTTAAATAAAAAAAAAAAAAAAAAAATCACTGAAAATAAAAAAAAAATTGAATTGTATGAGTTTTTTTTTTTTTTCCTTTTAAGTAAAATTCTTAAGTCATTTTTCCCCTAAACTTTCCAAAATTCTTAAGGCAGCACATTACATTGCACTCCTAAAATTTACAATTACCTTAAGGATTTTTTAAAAATTCATCATTTCTCTCTGACTCGTATTTTAAAGTTCTTAACGTTTGATTAATCTAACTATCTTGTGGCAAACTATGTGGCCCAACCTTCATTAATTCTAGGCCTTTTGCTTACAGGGCCGTCATAGTCACTACTATGACTACCGTCTGGAGAGGAAGAGTTGGGAGAGAGATGGCCAGTACTAGATGGCGGACGTTGTAGCTGACTAGATGGGGCATTATCTCGTGGAGGAGATATCGGCTCGCTCTTGATCTTGATTGGCATTGGTGAAGTGGATGCAGGAGGTGGAGTACTACTGCTTACGGCTAAGTGGGGTAATCCAGCACTACTTGGACTGTAAATAATAAATGTGTGGGCATGTGTGACAGACTAGTACTTTATCAAACAGAAATATAAGCGCATGCTAATAACAAAAATTGTAAATTAATAAGAGATGTTTGTGCGTACCTGGCATGATTAAGTCCCGCTGCTTGAACGGCAGCAGTAAGAGGACCCTGAGAAGGCCAACTGTGCAACATGTTTGGAGATGTGAAACTAGGCATCCCAGTTAGATCGGAGTTTAGAGAGAAGTCGTCTGCAATTCCGAGAGAAATCGCTGAATCAGGATGGAGCAAAATAAAATTTGGATGAGAAAAAGAAAAAAGAAAGGTTCACATAGTAAGTAAACAATTAAAATACGAGATAGCTTCAAAGTTCCTGGAATAAGGATATAAAAACTGAAAAAAATGTATTGCAAATAAAAAACATTGTTCGGTCTCTGATGTTTGCAGTTTGTCGCATTATTATGTATGTGGAAGATGTCTTTTCTCAAACAGCAAACAAACATTAAATTTTGTGTGCTAAAATAGGCAGCAGATACATTGGGAATGTTACAGGATGAATGTGGAGATGCTGCTGCAAAGCAGAGCCAAGTGTACGAACGGCATAAGCATTTTTAAAACTGACAAGAAAGTGTGGCTGATGATACACTATCGGATGCCCATCTACGAGTGAGGAGAAAATCCATCTGGTTAGATAGATTGTGCAATCCGACAGACAACAATCGTGCTGATGAAATTACTAACACATTGCAACAGCGGCTCTTAAGGAGACTGCAAAGAAAGGATTCCAGGGGTGCTTCTAATAACTATATGCTCAGCAAAAACGTGTGACTGCAAAGGATAGCACTTTGAGGAACAAGTTGTTTAAATGTTTGTATAAGGGCTGCTTTTTGAATTAAAAATCAGAAATTTTTGAAGCTACCTTGTATAATGGGCTAGCAAAATAATATTTTTTCCCTAGCTTTTTATTGTTTTTAATCTCACCAATATTAAAAAATAACTCAATAATAATTAAGGAAATAAACTTAAAATTTTTTATCTCTATTGTAAGTTCTATTTAAATAAAGTAATAAAAACCATTTTATTATATCAGCCTTTCTACTTGAAATTTCCTAATAAAATACGTACAAAGAACACCATTCCAAAAGAAAAGACATTAAATCCACATAGGCAAGCCTTCTTGAAACTGGCCATCCTATCTGACTCATTCAAGAAAACGTGGCCCTCATGCATAATTCCAATGAGCCCTTTAAAATTAAAATCTACAAAGCATTTTCTTCCATTCTGAAGTTATTAAATCCACCACTAATTTTATAATCCATATCTGATCTTGTTCATCCAATGACGTGTACTGTTAAAGATAGACCTCAAAACCTGCTGCCATACTTGAAGCAAATTGGGAAGCTCTGCCACTAGAACTGTTATGGCCTGAGAAGATGAGAGAAGATGATGGCTAAACATGAAGGTAGCTGATTAATAATTCTTTCGCACACCAATCATGGAGTGTTAAGTTTAAAATAGACTTCAATGCCATAACAGTGTTAACTTTGCATTTTAAGTATATTTTATATTTCATTTTATAAACAATTTCTCGATCATCGTTTCAATTCCAATTTTGTTTCAATCATGTTTCAGTTACTTATTTTGATTCATGCTTGTGGAAAGTGATTTCTGATCCTTTTTCGTGTCTATTTGTACAATTGTGCGCAGAAAAACTTTATTTATTTATTTTATTTATTTATTTTTGTTTATTTAAAGGTACAAAGAGTACAAAATATCCATCCCTGACCCTAGGTGGATGTAACCGATAAAAACAATAATTATCACTGGTACAAGTTTATAATAAATTGAGAATGTTTAAGGGTAGAAGAATTCCCGATCTTCGAGTCGAGGGCTGCTCTGCCAACTGAGCTAATTTGTGACTTCAAGGAAGTACATTTGGACACTTTGTAACAGCTTGGCGGTTCATTGTCCGTGATAACTCAATTGGTAAGTGCATTGCCATCGATCGGCAAGTTCCCTGGTTCGTGTCCAGATCGTGGAATTTTTCCTTAAGTTATGGAATTTTTCCTCGATTCGTGGAAGGGAGAGAATCTTTATTCCTTAAGTTATGGAAATAATGGGATATAGATTTATAAAAATTGAAAGGAAATGCTACTGAACAATTTTTATTTAAAACTTTATAAATAAGTGCCAGATGAAATGAATGAAAGATTGGTAATATTCCATGGGAGACATGGTCTGATTTGTTAAGGTTTAAGAAAATTCTGACAAACCATTTTTGTAAACAGTGCAATCGTAATAAATTTAATTCACCGTAAATGAGTGAAGATTGTATTAGTGCGTAATACAGGGCAAGTCAAAATGATGGACCTGATTTCAGGCATTTATTCAGTGAGATCTAATGAACATATTGTAATGTGAGACGTGTGTTTCAAAAGGTTAACTTTCACAGTTTAGTTTCCACTCAATGGGGCATTGAACAACGTTGGATAGGCCATGCATCTCTGGGGGATCGACTTCTCCTTCATTGACCACCTCGTTCTCCAGACTCGACTCCATGTGATTTCTTCCTGTGGGGGTTTGTAAAGGATCGTGTGTACATATCATCACTGCCAACAACACTGGATGACTTGGTGCTTGCATCACTGCAGCCATTGCTGATATTGATCGCAACATGCTACGATTTAGAAAGCTGGCTATCCATTGCAACGGAGGGCTACGGATATTGAAAAAAAAAAAAAAAAAAGGGTTTTTCGAGGCATGTTTTTTTGTTAATTATTCCTCAGGCAGTTGTTATTTTCCAAGCCGGTGGATAAGAGACCAAGGGGTCGGCCTAGAATCAGATGGCTAGACTATATGGAGAATCTAGGTTCGAGTTGCTTGGACATTACCAGGGAGGACATCAGCCTGATGACGGACCCTAACGGATAAGCATGTTTGTAAAGTAAGTAAGTATTCCTCAGGCCTAAAATCATCAAATTCAAAGAGCCAGAACTGTCTTGGCTTCAATCAGCTTCAAGTGGATGGGACTGCTAACAATAGTTTTCAGAATCTGTCCACAATGTTTTTGATGGACACGCAACACATTTGGAGAGGTTTTGAAAGAGATCCGTTCACATGCCCACTTGCAAGAGGGCATCTATCCAGCTGATTTAGTTGCCCTATCTCAAACCAAACTACCCAACTTTTCTCGTTACCAATACAAATGATTATAGAAAACCAGGCAAAATCACACGAGCCTTAATTTAGCCTCATTTTGGAAATATCATTTAAGTTAAAAAGTTGAATCATTTCTTTCATCCCATGATGATTCGACTTAAGCAAGACCAGATTAATGTAATATCTTCAATAAAGTTACCATTAGCAAAAATAATCTAGTGTGCTCTATGTCTTATTAGGAAGGACTTTTTTTTTTTTTTTTTACTGGCTCATATGTTCCATATAGAAATGAAATATTCCTATTTAGAGCAATTTACATAAAAAGCCAATGAACAAAATTCCCTCCAACTAGATCAAAAGAAAGAAATTCTTTGACAATTAATAATATTAGTTGAAAACATCACTAATGAAGGAACACATTGCAATGTGCATCAAAAAAAAATTGTGACATTTACATACAATGTAACCATATTAGTATAATATGAAAAGGACTCATCCAGGAGATGGCCAAAGAGTTAGCCAGCTATCAAATGTGAAACCAACAAGGGGTAGATTGTGGCAAATTTTATAAAAAGAATTGAAACACAATTAATCTGTATGTGAGAACAAATAAATCCGTTTAATAACAGGTCAATCATTATGGTGCTGGCTCCTATTGACATTTAATATCAGTCGTCATTTGCAAAGTCAAGAGAGACAAGATTGGATCTAAGTCAATTGCCCATCTTTTAGAAACTAAGAAGTAGCTCTTAAAGGCAAAATGCATTCGGCCATTCCTGCTATTTACCCACAATCAGTAAAATCAACATTGCTTCCCAATCTCTTTCATAGCTCCATTATCTTAATAACGAGTTGTACAGTATAAACATCTTTAAATAATAAATGATAAAAAAAGAATCTGGTCTTTAACATTTAAAAAACCAAGCATAAAACAGGAATACATGAATTGCACATTTGTTTTTTTTCTTCTTTTTATTTTTAACTTAATTGTATTTCCCTCCTTCACACTTTAATTATACTTGAACAACTATGGTGCCATTGGCTCGCTAACTCTAATGTTTTCATCCCATCGCAGCCACTTACTTAATTGTGTATCACTTTCTATATAAAACGGTTGCTTATAAAGCATTTATTTATTTCACAAGTTTATAAGATTTAACGTTTTTTTAGAGAATGAAGGTGTTCAAAATATCAGTTCATGCCATTTAAGGAGTTTTTAAGGAAATAATTTTTATAAAGAAAAAGGAACAATGACAAAATTTCCTGAAGAGTGAAACTTACTTGGAGGAAAGGTGCTAGATAATGTGGACGGATAATTGTTGAGCCCTGGAATGGTAGGAGTAGCCAGGGAGACGACAGGTGTTGTCAGTGATGAGTTAGATGATCGGGCAGCCTGTTCAAAAACAATACAAGTGCTTAAAATTTTAATAAGACTGTCGAGCCTCATTAATTTGGCAACAAAGAAGGCCAAAATGATTGCTGTTGGTTATACTGTATTCATTTTTAAATTCAGTCATCCTTCCACAAGTTGGCAACCATAGTTCCAGAGTTTGCTGTCTTGCGGATTTTCCCGACTTGCGGAATTCCAAGATGGCGGACCCCCCCCCCCCCCCCTCCCCGTACTTTATCAAATTATAGAAAAAAAAAAATTCCATGTTTTTAAATTGTGAAATAAGAAGTGCAGAATAAAATTTTATGATATAATTTTAAGGTTATGCAGATAGAAAATAAAAATTAGCAATTCTGATAAAAATGGTTCTGAAACTTATCTCTGAATTAGATTTCAATGTTTCAAGGATATCAATTAGCAAAACATTATATTCTTTCAAAATAATTAGGTGCTTCTTATAAATGTTAATCCCTATTAAATCTTTATCCCATTATTTATTAGAATTTTTATTTGCATGACTTTTTTCATCAAAAATTTCACTGTCTGAAAAATTAATACTTGCCTCCCCCCCCCCTTTTTATTTTTTAAAATTAAGGCAACCTTAATCACAAGTTGAAAAATTAAATTTTTAAGGGAAAACGTAGCCGCTTTCTGTGAGGAGGGGGGGGGGAGGCGTCTCTATAATCGGTTGCCATTCCGAAGTTCGTGGAAAGTAACCAGCTCAAAAAAAGCCAGCTTATAACAATTCTCATATTAATTTCCATAATTAACTTTTATAATCCCCCCCTCCAAAACAGGCTGTATGCTTTAGGGGAAATAAAATTGGTTAATTTTGATTATTTTAATCGTTATGCCATTACTGATTATGTTTTTGTTTGTAAAAATACCAGACCAAAAGTCATTGTCTGCCGTCTTGCTTACAGGAAAAAATTGCCTACTTATGGAATTTCCCGACTTATGGAATGCCGACTTGCGGAAGGACGACTGTATTATATATTCATTAAAATGGTATAAATACATTTTAAAATCTTGTGGAATTATTATGTGTTTCCTATTTGTTTTTTAATTGTGATGATATCCATTGTTTCCAGTGAGTTATTACCCAGTCAGTTACATTCTTTAATTTACATTTTATATAATTAAACATTATTAAATTCACTTTTTTAATATTACACCAATATTATTTATCAATGAATAACTTAACTACTACGGGATTATCATTTTATTACCAAAATGTCAATGGCTTACGGACAAAATTGTCTGATCTTCCCCATAACGTTCCATTACATTCTTACTCCATCATGTGCTTTACTGAAACAAACCTATCCCCTGATATATCCAGCTCAGAGTTAAGCCTATCTAATTATAATATCTATCGACCCAATTTACAAATCTGGTGATAAGCACGATGTTACTAACTATAGACCCATAACTATTCAATCGGTAATTCCAAAGATGTTTGAATCCATTGTCCTGGACAAAATCCAGCACTTGTTTAAACAAATCATTATTCCTGAACAACATGGATTTGTCACTGGGAGATCAACAACTACTAACTTGCTGTTATACAAAAAATACATATTTGACAGCTTAGATGACTTATGCCAGGTTGATGCCATATATACTGATTTTGCCAAAGCCTTTGATAGAGTAGATCATGTCATCCTCCACAGCAAACTAGAAGCCTTTGGCATCAGTGATCCCCTTCTATCTTGGATTCATAGTTTCATCACCCAGCATCGCTCATATGTCAAAATTAAGGACACTATATCTACTCCTTTTCTTACCACCAGTGGTGTGCCTCAAGGCTCCCATCTTGGACCGCTACTGTTTCTTTTGTTCATCAACGACATTGCTGAGTCAATCAACGGTATCCCTTTCCTTCTCTTTGCTGATGACCTAAAAATCTTTCTCACTGTTAAGGATCAGCCTGACTGCATGTTATTGCAAAATGCGCTCGATTCCATTTCCTCATGGTGTTCCCAAAATAACATGTCATTAAATGCTGGCAAATGTAAATTAGTTTCATTCTGCAGAAATTATCATCCAATCCCCTTTGCTTATAAAATTAATAATGTGCCCCTAAAAAGGGTTTTCCAGATTAATGACCTTGGAGTCATCCTTGATTCAAAAATGTCATTTAACTCTCACATTAACAATATAGTAAGGAGATCTTACAAAACATTGGGCTTCATCAATCGGCAAACGAAGCTCTTCAGTGATATCAAATCCCTTAAGACCTTGTACACTGCTCTAGTCCGACCTATCTTAGACTTTGCATCTCCAACGTGGTCTCCATTTTATAGTAAGAAAATTAATGTCATAGAGTCTGTCCAAAACAGATTTCTCCGTATTCTGTGGCGGAAATTTGACAATACCCAAGCGCCCCCTAAATATGATGTTCTTCGGACCTGGATCAATCTCGACTCCCTTCAAAATCGTAGGATAAAAACAAACCTACTCCTGGTCTATGATATTATACATTCTAAACTAGACTGTCCTCAACTGCTTGAGTGTCTTCCCATCTGTGTACCCACTTATAGAACGAGGTCTCCCTTTCTCTTCCACCTTGAAAACACTTCCAACAGTAGTAACTTCATGTACAAATCCCCCCTTAAAAGGCTTCTACGTCAAGCCAATGTTTTTCTTGCCAATTTTGATGTTTTCCATAATAGTAGAACAAGTTGAAAATATTGTCCTTATAATCTTATATTCATATATTACTTATTTTTTATATAGATATTATTCTTATGTTACCTAATACTGTACAATGATTTCTTTGTAAATGGTTTTCCCGTTTAAATTCAATAAAAAAAAACAAAAAAAAAACAAAAACTGACATCAATATAACAGAAGGAAGGTAGGAAGTGGATCATAAAATAATATGTGATTTATGATAACTAGTACAAATATACAAGATGAGTGAGGCATTTTTCTTGAGAAGTGTGCATCACATGACAAAAATTATTCTTAACAAAGGGGGAACTTGATGTTGGTGTAGGACATACGTACATTATCAGAGAAACTTGGATTATTTTCTTAAATGGAAACTAGTTGAAAATTTTTTAATACTGCAAAATTCTTAAGTTTGCAACAGTTAACCAGTATCTCTATGTGTGGGATAGCTGTTAGTATGAAAACGAGATCAGCTTGTTCCACTCGAGTCTCCTTGTCTCTTGCATTAACTGAACTTTAAATCATCAAAAATGCCTCTGTATGAAAAATGGGCCATCCATAAAATACGTCGTGCAAAATCCTGCCCCCCCCCCCCCCCTCCTTACAATTTTCTTCTTTATCTTTTGGGTGTATATTTTTCATGTCTTAAGAAATATTTATTAAAACCAGAGATCTTATATGAAGAAAACAAGTTGACAAAAGTCGTAGCATTTTTTTTATTTTAAGATTACTCCTGTCAGAATTATTAAAGATATGTACACATGGAAAGGTAAGAAAAATTTTTCAGATTTCGGAATTTTTACAAGAAGTTGGTTTTTAAAAATAATGTAAAATAGACCATTTTTGAATTGCAATTGAAATATAATTGTTAACATTATTATAGAATTTCACAAAAGATAGATTTGGAATATGAATGAGTGTAACCCTTTCACTGCGTAATTAAATTTTATTTTCATTCTTGAGAAGATGGAATTATCCACTTTTAGCAGCATAACTAGAAGTTTTTTAAATCCTGTGAGATGAATCAGATTTCCGCAGGTAGAGATAATGTAATTTTGTGTGGATATATCCACTTTACGCAGCAAAAGGGTTAAAAATTCATTTGCTGAAATAAAAGAGTCAGCTTCCAGATCTTTGTTGATTATTGAAGAGTAGATCTTCATTTATATTTTTGGCTTTGAAAACATTCATATAGATGATTAAGTAAGGGGTTCTTTGAAAACATTCCATTAGAAATTCCAAAAATCCAATAGAACAAAGTGAAACTAAAATGCAGAACTTGCAAAAAATTTTGAAATATTAGAAGAACAAGAGAAAATTTTAAGCCAGATATAAAGAAGATTTAAATTTTGTAAAGTATGGAATCTCTGCATCTCATATCCTAAACAAAAGGCACTCCCTTCAAAACTTACTACCTCCTGCTCATAAATTAAGGATATTGTGCTTTACAACATTCTTAAAAATTTATTACAAACCAAACTTGATTGAACATTGTTTGATTGCATAATAAACTATGCCAAAACAAAAAAACATCCAAGTGTATTCTATTGGTTGACTGTGTAAAGAAAATAAAGGTCACTGAGAAGAAGCATAATACAATGTGTGCAAAAAACATCCGTTTTTCGTGGTGTATATTGTTTACTTACAAATTTTAGTATCCTGGCAATGAGGCATGCAGCACAGCAGGTAGGCATGCTCAGCACAAGTCTGTCCAGTTTAGCATCTCACTCTTGCACTAATGCTATTTGTAGCTCTGGAAGTGTCTGAGGCTGTGACAGCTAGAAACGTGTCAACAAGAGCATTCCATATATGTTCAGTTAGATTTAATTCCAGGAAATGATCTGTCCATTTTATACATGCGATATCCCAGGCTGTGAGATGGATTGTGTCTACTGCGAGGTCTCTCCAAATGAAAAAAATGGTGTGAATCACTCCCAAAGTTTAAACCTGAATTCACTCATAAACAGTACACATCCTCATTGTTTGGACACCAACCACGATGCTCTGTGCACCATTTCACATGGGCTCTTCTATGGGTAGCACTGAATAGGAAGCATCTTGCTGGCCTTCTGACATACAATCAAACTCATGAAGAAATCATTTGTAGACTGTATGCATACCAACCAATCAAGAAAAAGCTGATACCTCCATCCAAAAATGCTGATGTCATTAAAAAAAAAAAAAAAAAAAAGCTGACACCAATACACTATATATTTATCTTTTTATGTTTACAATTATTTCTTTATATTACTATGTTTTGTATTATAAAGTAACGTGGCATTTTTAGCTTGTTTTAGAATATCAAAAGTATTGAACACTATGGCATTTTTTTTTCGGAAAAAGAATTCATCTTGCAGCACACGGAGGATGATAATGTTCTGTCTGCTTGTAAACAGCCTCTGCGAGAGTACTAAAATATTTTGGATTTTTGAAATTCTGACTTCGGATTCTTAAAGACCATCAAAAAGTAGAATAGGACTGGCTCTAAGATAATACCCACCTTCTATCTCTTTGTCTTCATCAATAAAATTGGGTCCAAAACTTTAAAAGAGGATTTATTCCTTAATATCAAGAGTAAATATAATTACAAGAAGTGCTATTAAATTTCAGGACTGTGCATGCTGTGTGCAATATTTAGGAAGGCATCACTACCTGATGCTATTCCACAACCAACCACAACCACCTGTGCAGGGGGGGGGGGGGGAGTGCATTGATTGCATACCTCAACCAGACTGAAAAAACAAAAATAAAACATTTCTCAAATTCTTATTGTGTACAATCTAAAAATATCATTAAAAATGGAGGTTTCCATTGCATATTTCAAAGTGGCTTCCATGTATGAAAATGGCATTGTTTTTTTTTGGTTTTGGAAATGAAATACATATAAAAGTACAATAATTCTTCTACTGAAGTATTCTGTCAGATTTCTATTTTAGAAGTCAGCTATTGGTTCACTTTATGTTTCTTCTCCAGGTCATTGCCTTCTTATAAACTGGAAACACTCTAAAATCTAAAAAATTTTGCTCCAACTTTTCCAAATGAACATCTCTTTAATAATCAATCGTATTACTAGGACTGTTCCAAGTTGTTTTATTTACATTTCAAGTAACACAAAACACTCTCCTTCACAAAAGAAATATAATATTAAATCACTAGCAGAAAGGACTGAAATCGTGCAGGCCTGATTTAGAATGTTTTTTTATGGTTTAGAATTTGGGATTTATAAAAAGAAGACTTTTTCTAAATTTTTAATATTTTAAATCAGACTTACCAAGCTACTGCTTTGTGTATTAGGGATGACAACACGTAAATTTGGTCGAGTGTTTGAAGAACCAGGTGAGCTTTGTTTATTCAAAATACTCGACTTGTTTACAAGATTAGGGGAAGTACTACCATGTATTCCCGGGGACGGTTGTTGAGGATAATTATTTGTGCCATTAATATCTAGCATGCCACCTACAAACAGAAAACAAACAACAATGATCATTTTGGTTTTTCTAGAGGCCCAACAAAGTACTAAATATGTAGAATAATTTGTTTTGAAGACAAAGCTTATAATTTTGGCCAAGCTCAATGTACATTTTTTTGCTTTTTCTCTGATTTTTGAAAAGTTTACGACTAGAAACACATGGTGCAAGTTTAATGGTCATTAGATTAATTATTTCAATTTATTCATTTTTGTTTATTATAGTTTTAGTTAAATTTTTTACTTGTTTTTATTTTTTTGTCCTTCCTTACCTTTATTTTCTAATTTTAGGTTTTAGTTTATCCCCCCCCTCCCCCTTCCCAAATTCAGAATAATTCCTTAAAAATCACCTAATCACTTATTATTTTGTTTCCACTTATGTTTAAAACCAATAACAATTGGTAATATTCTAACCTCTGCTATAGCAACAGATAATAGAAAAATCTTCAAAATAAACTATACTCTATTTGCTAAATAATAAAGCTTATTTTACACGTTAAATTAAAAAAAAAAAAAGCATTCAACATAATTAAAAGATTATATGCAATTTATATACAATTGAACCTTGTTATTATGCAACCGGTTAATGTGAAATCCTGCTTAATAATAAATTTTCCCTCGTCCCATCCTCATGTATGATATCTAATACTATAATTCTCTTATCTGTTTGTTTGTCAAAGGCCAACAAAGAATGTTACAACAATCCATCAAAAGCCAGGGATTGTTATGGTAAGACAATACTCGGCCATTGTTATTAATCTTAATATATAAAGTGCTTCGTCAGTCTGTCATATCACAAAAATCCGGACCTTTCATTGGCAAATGAAACCAGTGACACGAGTGACGCAACAAAAGTAAGTGACGCAACAAAGTAAACAATTAAAAATATCTTTTCTTTTTAACAATAATAAATATTAATTAAACTGCTTCATCACGCAATATCGTTAAAATTAAACTGCTTTATCATAATTCAAATGTAAGATAATAACTGGAGAAACACTCCAATATTTCGAAAGATAAATTGAAAAGGGAAGGAAAAATTCCACGACCCGGATTCGAACCGGGGAC
>JAHWFO010055944.1:1042170-1055314 GCA_023313115.1 Rhysida immarginata
CTATCTTTAGGCTCATAAAACAAGTTATTCCTCAAACCACCCTCATAACTTATTTACTGACTTCCTCTCGTACATGCAATGGCAACACTCATTGTTCCACAATGTTAACATATCGTCGGGTGAGAATCGGAGTGTTCTATGTCAATTTTTCCAAAAAATGTAATTATTGTTCTGTGTTATATTATTAGGTAATTTCTTCTATTTCCAACGATAATATAACGAGGATAAAGCATTTTTAGTAAAATACATGCAAAATTGTTTTGTTCTATCTCCTGAACCTGCCGCCTATTCACTTTTTAATCTATGTCCGTACGCCAATACAATTGCGGCCTTAAGAACACGTGACCCAAGATGGCAGCGCATACTGTACAGTGTTAAAGGTGAACTCGGTGCATGATGGCTCGACGTTTAAATTCGTATTTAAAAGAATTCGTATTTCTTCAGATCACCCACTGCTTGTAGAGTAATCTGTTGGTTTTGCATCCGTCTGGAAACCCGTTAGATTGAATCGAGAGAGTTATCAAAGGCAGAGAGCAATGCACACGGTCATGCCTATTATTACGAAGCTTGATAAGAAAGGGAAAATAAGTAAAGAAAAGGAAAAAGATTTAAAGTCGACGTTTAAACACATGCCAGATGATGATAGAAAGTTTTTTGAATGTCTGCTCAAATCCTAAACCCAGTCAAAGTAACTTACATTGACAGTTTATTTTACTAAAAGAATTTTAAAATAAAAAAAGAAACTAGGATTAGTTGGTCAGTTGAATATTTTTTTATTGTAAATTAATACACCATAATTAAAATAATTTGCAAGTAATTAAATATTAATAACACAGAAAAAAATTTGGTGTGTCTTTCTTGAAATAAAATTTGGAGTTTAAAAAAAATGCTTAGTCTCTTTATTATTAGTTACTTTCACTATTAGAAGCTGTACACAAATTACATCACCACAGGAGGTGGGTGGGTGGATGGGTCAAGGCATACTTTGTAACTTTCATTACCAAGCTAAATATTAGCGTAACCATAAGGTGGGGGGGAGGGGTCACTGGAAGTCGTAACGTAATTTATGAACAGCCCCTTATTATTATTATTATTATTATTATTATTATTATTATTATTATTATTATCATTATTACATTGTATTATTATTATTATTATTATTATTATTATTATTATTATTATTATTATTAGAGTTTATTAAATTTTAAAATCAATTTTAGGACT
This sequence comes from Rhysida immarginata, assembly GCA_023313115.1. NCBI lineage: Eukaryota > Metazoa > Arthropoda > Chilopoda > Scolopendromorpha > Scolopendridae > Rhysida > Rhysida immarginata. Next base: position 1,043,395 of record JAHWFO010055944.1, read on the forward strand.
GTTATATTCAATTATATAATGTATAACATTGAAGAATTTGGAGATAGTACAAAATAACACAGAAAATCACACGTTCTTGTATTATAATGTTCTATCTCCAACCGGAAGTTCATCATTTTTAGCAATAAAACAAGAAAAAAAAACAAACAATCACGCTGTTTCTAGATAATTTGCGGTGCAGACTATCAAGAACAGCAATTTTTTCGCCATAGAAGTCCTGCTTTTCCTAGATAAAGGTATTCAAACTTTGTAAGTGCAATTTCTCCGTTTCATAAATTCTGCACATAGAGCACTCCAATTCTCACCCGACGATATCTTGGAATGATTCTTAACAAAAGTTAATAAAATGCAGCTTCTTCTCTAAAATTATAAGCTTCAGAAATAGGAATACATTTAAATTAATAGTGAAAATGGCGCCCTTTTTTCCAGAAAACAAATGTAAATGCCACATTAGAATACAAGCGAGTCTAGTTAATCCAAACTAATTGGGACCGAGGCCTGATCAGATCACCAGATTTTTGGATCAAGCAAAATCCTAAAATATGTTGGAACCTATAAGAAGCTGACGGTGTGTATACATTTGTGGCTGATGTGATGGTTATGAGGATAGTGGCAGTTGCATCATCCAACAGATTCACATCAATAAATCAAAAAAAAAAAAAAGAATTATGCACTTGATAAATAGCCCTAACAATTAAAAGAGTAAATACCTTTTCACTGTGGATGTGAAGACTATCAATAGGAGACATAAACCAATTTAATTTCTTTGTGGAAAAGTGACTGGTTTATATCTCCTATTGATAGCCCTAACAACTAAATTTTTCTAAATAAATACATAATAAAAAAATACAGGGTAACAAAACCATGGATACTAGTGCTAGTGCTTGGCGATAGTATCGATGTTCAAAAAGTTTCGATATCGAATTTTTTGATGTTCTTGAATCTTCAATGTTTCGATGTTCAATTTTGAATTCATTATCTATTGAACAACTGTTTACATTGATGTATTGATGTATTTCAATGAAAGAACATGTATAAAAACAAGTGTAAAAACGCATTGGTTTTGTTCGACCCGGGCCCCCCCCCCCCCTGTACTTTTTCCAATATGGCTGTCACAGCCTTAGAGATTATATTATGCTGCAAATAGTAAATAATTTTATCTTATCAGAAGTTCATTTAAGCAGTGAAAGGGTTAATAAATGATTTCTAAACGGATTAATAAATTATCATTTAGTGTTTTGTAAACTCCACTTAAAAGAACGTTTTCATCAACTCTGACTCGTGCGTAAGCCGATTGTTGTTTTCAGGGGTCATTTTCTGGAAAAAAAAATTCGGCTTATAGATGAGTATATACAGTAAGAGTTATCTAAAAAAAAAAATAAAATAAAAAAAAGAGAGAGAGAGAGAATCTTTCCTTATCATCTTCATCTATTCTGGAATGAAAAATGAAAGTCTCAACACGTCCCAAACATTTGCTGTGGGGTTGCGATCTGGGTTCTAAGGGCCGCATCACGACTTCATTATGAGTAGCTGGACTCGTGAGGGTCTCATCCGAGTCGAACTCGCTAGCCGAGTCGTGTTTTCTGTCAGTGCGAATCACGTCTAGCATACGCCCATAGTCTCAAAGGAGTTGCTTATAAGTCATGGAAGTGACGCAAAATTGGAAGCGTATTCTCTAGAAAATGTCGTGTAACTACGGAAACGATAGCATGAGTAGCTCTCCCCATGTAGCTTTATTTGACTATTTCTATTTGTATGAATGCTTTTCATCTTTTTTTTTGCTCAGGACTGCTGCTGCTGAGGAACACATGCTATGCAGTCCCAAAACGCCATCACGGCAGCTGTCTCAGCAACTAGGTTTGTCTCAGTCAAGTGCAATGAAGATCATAAAACAGGATTTACACTTACATCTTTTCAAAATGACCACTGTGCATCAGTTGCATGATGTGGAAAGCCGGCCAAGGTTTCAGTTTTGTGAATGGTTCCTGAGCACCATTGCTCCGGAGGTGCTGGAGGATCATTATGTGTTCATCTCAGATGAAGCATGGTTCCATCTGTCTGGTTACATCAAATCACAGAACATGCGCCACTGGTCTTCCGTCAATCCGCATGTGTTCAATGGAGTCTCCACTGCAACCGCAAAAAATTGGAGTGTGGTGTGCTGTCTCCGCTTGCTGCATCATCCCTGTGTTCTTCAATAAAACTGAATAGTGACCGCTATGTGCACAACATCTTCAACTTGTTTACCACACAACTTACTGATGACGAGCGTGCCAATGCTTACTTTCAGCAAGATGGTGCAACAGCCCATTCTGCACATGCAACACCTGCCCGTATCCAGGAAGTGTTCCCACCCGAACATGTGACCAGTCGAGGAACAGAACACCCCTGGCCATTACAGTTGCCAGACCTATCGATCAGCGATTTCTTCCTCTGGGGTGAACTGAAAGGTGTGTACCAGAACAATCCGTGCACAGTCGCCGACCTTCAACAAAACGTCCAGGGCATTCCAGCGGAAACCCTTGCTCGTGCCTTCAGGAACATGTGGACACGCCTTCACACATGCCTCGAGGTCAATGGAGGACACTTCCAGCACCTACTCTAGGTTATTTCCACTGATCTTTGATCACTGTTATCTCTTTCCATGCTAATTTTTACACGCTGTTCACTGGGCCACTTTTAAAAAACTCACCCTGTAGAAAAAATATTGCAGTAAAATACGCCCACTGTTCCCATTTTAAATGCAGTTATTTATTTATTTATTTATTCTGTAATCTTCTTGTCTGTTTTTGATAAATTAATGAGAAAACGTGCTCTTCTATTGAAACTCTGTTCTAAAGATTTCAATGTTAAGTTACAAATCATTCTAAATATTTTGACTAGTACATGTATAGAAAAGAGGACAAGTCAAGTGATAACCTCTTCTTCTCTTCTATTATTAAAGAGTAAGTACGCACATGTATCCACAGAGTTTATTTTATGATTTGACTGATTTTCATTAACAATCAATTCAAAATTCACCTTTAACTATTTTTTAAAAATGAAAAATAAAATAACTGCTAACTTACTTCAACTATGTCATTATTTGTTCTGCTTTCATGTGGCTCATTGTATTCTGTATATTTCAGAAGAACTTTATCCATATCTGTGCTAGCATACTGGAACAGTTTATTGGTGCTATTGAAAATGATAAGAGCAATCTCACAATCACACAAAACACTCAACTCGTAAGCCTTTTTCATTAAGCCAAACTTTCTTTTTGTGAAGGTGACCTAGAAAATGGAAAAGAAAAAGAGGTCATTTTTAGATTTTAGAATGACACAGGGATGCAATGGGAGACAAAAATTGTAAAACATTACTGCTTTCATGTACCTTAAACTATTCTACTATAATGTAAAAAATTTTGACCTGAAAAAGCACATAATTCTGTGGGATCGTATTATACACGAGGGAAAAATTAGCGTTACGACGACTGGGGAGAGGGCTTCAAACGAAAATAACGTATAATATTGAATATATTAATTTGAAGTGCTCTCTCTATATAATGGGACTAGGCCTATAAGCGACTCTCCATATAATGAAAATAAAAATGCAGACTCATTCATGGTTGTAGGTGATGGTTGATAAAATCCTAACTGAGAAAATTGATAATTTTTTTTTCCCATTATATGGAGTTGCCATTATAAATTTGCTTATACATGTAGACCTAGTGCCATTATATATATAGAGAGAGAGCACTGTATTAAAGTGCATTATACAGTATACAGGGTGTTCTCGAATAACGTGTACAAATTTGGGGGACAGTTTCCTTATATCAAAACAAGAAAAAAAAGTTGATATATAACGAGTTCTAATTTGAAAAATAACTGAGATACGAACAGAAATAAAAATGCCGCCACCAAGGTCAACAAATTATCAGCTCAGGTTCAATAACATCTAGGTTGGTGAAATTTGGGGGAATAATAGGGTAAATACAACTGTGTATACCGTTAAAATTTGGTCGAATTCCAACCAGTAGTTTCCTAGTTACACATTCAACATTGTAACACATGCTCACATGTTGAGTACTAACCAGCACATATTACTCAAGTTGTTAGCTTGTTGTTATTGGTGGTGCCATTTTTATTTCTATTCATTATTGTTCAAATTAGGACCCATGTTTATACCAAAACAAGAAGAAAAAAAAGATGATATAAGGAACCTATCCCACAAGTTTGTAGACGTTATTCGAGAAAACCCTATATACAATGTATTAATTAGTTTGTTTTTTTCTCAATTTCCCATCCACTTTTACATCTCCAAAAGCTAACCGGAATGAGGAGGGGTGAAATGAACTTTGATCTGATAAATTTCAAATGAAACTAGCATATAATATTTAATATACTGGCACATTACAGTACATTATATAGTAGATACAATATGCAGTACATTAATTCCCTTTTATTTACAATTTTTTGTCTCCAAAAGCTAATGCAAAAGTGATTTCTCAAAAACAAGATGGCGACACCTTTCGCGAAAAAGTCATTGCGATCACGTTTCATTTATTATAACTTCTCTTGCCACTGTTTATTGATAATAATTGAACAATTATAGACATCACATTAAATAAATTCGTAACATTAAGGGTGAAAAGTGAAATAAATTTTTGACCAGAAAAGTTTTTAACAGCCCCTGCGTTCTATCTCCTGAAATTGTCAAAGGACGTTTTATAGAATTCAAATGAATATTTATCACCGTACTTAATGCATGAATACATACTAAGTACTGTAATAATTTCAAAAATCGACCATACAATAAAATTACATGTAAACTACTGTAACTGTATCGTTTTTGTCTGCTTCAAAATTAAATAACCTTTCACTATTTTTTAATCAACCGCCATCTGTACTATATTATGGAACTTTTTGAAGAATCGGGCGACAATGAATCTGATTTTGAAGTTTTTAATTGTAAAGATCCAGGTTATGCATTTTTCAAATCGTAAAAAAAGAGATATTTTTCTATAGGTTCTTGCACATTTTATTTCTTGTAATTTAGCGACAAATCCAAAAAATCGAGATTGCATTATACAAGAGGGTAAAATTTTACTGGCTTTTTGTGCTGTGAAAGTGGGATCACATTATACAAGAGATTGCATTATAGCAGAATACTTACGGTATGTACAAAATCCTTGTTGGTCTTCAACTAAAAATATACCGTAATTATTCTACTACAATGAGATTCATTTTGACCTTGAAAAATACCTAGAATTGGATGATCACATTATACAAGAGGGAAAAATTAACGTTACAAAGACTGGGGATGGGGGGCAAACCACAACAAGTTTTTCATCAAACAGTCATTTTGGTTTGATATGACTTCTATTCATGATACGGCAGACATCAACATGAAGTCAATTTCATTTCCAACTGAAGTCAGCATGTTGAGAACCTATCTAACTGTGGTGAGAGTTCGATTTCTCAGCTCAGTAAGATCAGCAGGTATAAAGGTATAACACCCTTATACTTGCTTTAGCTAGCAATACAAGACCCTGACACCATGTTTATATTCAAAGGTATAACAAACAAACGCTCAATCTTTAGTGAAACCCGATAAGAAAAAATCGAAAGAGGTCAAATCAGTATTGAAATGAGGTGGTGCTCAGTCTTGTTGGGTAGTGAAGGCATCAATCTTGGTCATTTTGTGTAACTGTGGAATAAGGAAATTTCCGAGCATGTCCGATGCTCCCCTTCCCCAAAGAATGGATTGTTGGTCCTGATCTTTGATTTTTACTCTCGTACTTCTCATCTGATTTCTTAATAAGTATTTAGCTAAACAAAATCATTAGGAGTTACTATCACTAAGATATTATCACTTCAGTATCTTAATATATCAATACAACTGCTACTGTATTTTCCTGCCAAACATATGTCATCACGCTGACAAAATTTACATACGTGCATTAAAATTATTTTGTGGAAAAGTGTTTTCATTATTTTTATTGATTTTTACATCCACCGTTTCATGACCTGATTACTTTATGTAAGTAGTAAGATAGCAGCAGAGGCACGTGTTCACCACACAACAGTCGTTCAGCGACAGTTGTTGGACATGTAGTTACCTCGTGAACTACCAAATGCCAACAAGCCCAGGCGTTTGGAAGTCTGCAGGTTCCTGCTTGCCAGGAATAAACAGGAAATTCTACATCACTGAAAAATGGGTCCTTTAGATAATCGTAAACAATCTGGTCAATGGTTAAGCAAGGCACAGCCTTCTGTATGGCATACACCCCAAGAAGATGATGCTCCTTGTAGGGTGCTCGACAGCTGAGATAATTCATCGAATTTCTTGACAAGAGGCCCAGAAGTGCTGCAGAAACAACCGACATCACTGTAACAGCTGTGTAGCATTTTCAGCTTCTACAATTTGAAAGCATGTGCTATTTGTACTGTACAAATACTTGGGACAGAGCAAAAGGAAGATGATGACCAGAATTAATGACCACTTCAGCTAAGTGAACAACCATAAAACCAAAAAAATCTGGATTCTCCCACCACTAGCAGATATTCAGGACCAAATAATTGAATGTTTTTGTAAATTTTTTTGACTGTGTATTTTCATTCTGTTATTTATAATGTTTCCTTATTTTCGCTTTCTTGGATTTGTTTATAAGCTCAATCAGTAAAGAGCCTCTAAGTCGGTTCCACAAACAAATAATTGGCCACTCTCTCTAGGACTAATCTGGAAAGGAGAATAAATATCTGCTGATTAGTCCTCTATTTATTTCCTTGTTAAAACTGGATAATGATGCATATAGAAAGATGACCACTTAATGGCCGAAATGCACATTTATACCACGATGAATAAATTTCTTTTGTGGACAAGTGCTGCCTCCTCCCTTCTATTCTTGTGTGTGCTCCTCCACTTTGTTTTATTTAATTTTTTTTTTTTTTTTATTTAAATTCAGGAAAAAGTGAACGTTCTTAACAATAAGAAATTGTTACAAATACTGTCACATACTGTTACCTGTGTGTGTATAAATGCATCATTATTTTTAATAAACCATTAGAATTATAATCTGGGTATACAGAAATCTCTCGGTATCGGTGTCAAATTTTTTTTTGCTGTCCCTTTAATTGTTGTTGTTTAATTGTTTGTTTAATAGCTTTATCTTGTAAGTTTTAATCCATCTGGACGTTAATAAAAACATGGTCCATCTTGTCATTTCATGATAAAAAATAAATAAAAATTGCCTTTAACTTTGAATCGACTAGCAACTTGGCATCCCCTAATCCCCATTTTCTCATAAGGCTTTGGTCTCGTTATCCGCAAATTCATTCTACACGAGAGGGTTTTCGGGAACCAAATGCTCGTGGAAAACGAGGGATTACTGTACTTTAAAAATGAAACGATGATAAAGATAAAATTAATAAATGTTTATGGGATTTTTTAAAAATCATTACTTCCTTACCTACTTAATGTTACAAAAAGCAAAAAACAACAACTTAAAAAATTCAAAATATATCTTTCCATCATTATAAAAGGATGTTGGATTACATAGCCTTGGGGACTTACCTGTCGATTACGCTCATCTGTGATTCGAGATATTTGTATTTTTTTACGTCCCATTGTTCTTATTAAATAAATCCTATGTGCCCTTTATAAATTTTCTCAGGTTGTTGTCGGGGAAGGATCCACGACTAAGCAACCAATCTCACAAAATCTTGAACATAAGAACTGATGCTGTTTTAGCTGGCCGAGAATGTAAATCCTAAAGAGAAAAAAAAAAAAAAAAATTCGTGAATATATATTTAAATAACTGCAAAATATGATAATCAGCAAATATTAACATGTAAAAATTTTTCTAATAAGAATGCCTAATTATCAGGATCCCTAACAGTTTTAAACAAATTTGCTATGGCATCATGCTGTTGTTGCTAGAGGGTGAAACTGGTATAAAAAAAAAAAGACTGCTTAGTGCCTACAACAACAGTAAAAGAGCCCTTCTTTATACTTAATTACGATTATCCACATACCTCTTTATTCTTGTTTTCAATTGTGGACATTTGCCCCAGTTATACTTTTTTGTATAATTTTGATTTACTAGAATTATCATCAATAGTAAAAGTGATTTGTTTATCAAGATATGGGTAAACAATGTGATTTGACAGACTCTGAATGTGGAATGATAAAAAGGCTACCATATTTTGAAATCCTATGAACAATCAAAATTACTACACTCGTTTTATTTAATTAAATAACAAGGAACTGTGGTGTGGAATTAACCACACAGGAGGAAGAAAATACCTCAAACCAGAAAAATACATCCAAGATATGAAACGTAGGATATGTATTTCAAACTTTTTTTTAAAATTTCATTTGTGCTCATTATGTATCCAGTTCTTGAAATATTTATTTTATATTGTACCGTTCCTCATGTTTTATGATTTTAGAGTACTGCCTTAATTTGTGCATTTTATCGAAATTTTATTTTCTTTGTCATTATTATCCATTGAATTTTACATGTTGCGTTCATCATCTTTTGATATTACGTTGTACCTTTCAGATTTTACTTATTTCATCCTTTTTATCTTATTGATAATATCATTGTTACTGTTTATATTGATCATGTAAAAGGGGTATTCCCGTATAATTTGAATAAATTAAAATTAAATTAAAATTAAAAAAAATTTGTGTTATGAACACTGACCAAATATTGTCATACAGGGGCTTACACAAAACTATTAAAATCATGCTTCAAATCCTACGTAAATCAAAATTTTTGCAATAATTTCGTCACTTTTATTTCTTAATTCTTAACTTGCAACAAAAATTACTTAGCATTTAATGTACAGGGTGTTGCAAAATTATACAGGACAGTATTGCTGGGCAGCCTATCTTTGCACAAAAAGCCGTATTTTTTTATTTTTTTCAACAGAGCTCTCCAGTACTATGTTTGCTTTTATCATTCAGTGATCTCTGATCATGCTGGTATTGCATTTCATAAAATCCTTTCTTAGTAGTCTCTAGGCTACCTTAAAAAATAAAACTACAGATTAAATTTCATATTAATAACTTCAGCGATTTCGGTTCGGCGATGATGAATCAGTCGGGACATGTTATTTTATATATATAGATTATTGACACAATTATCACTCCAATTTCGCATTTTTTAGCTGATTTTGTAAAATTCCCTGTTTTTTTATACTATTTTGTAAAAACAGGTGAAAACTGTTGAACTTTTATGAGGAAAATGTCTGCATAGACAACTATTGGACTGCAAAAATTGCATATATTGTAAGATTCCAGAATAATTCTTCTACCATAGGCAGCTCTACGCGCTCTCCGTCTCGTTTTATCCTCCTTTAGCCGCCATAATGCGATCCGTGACACTAGCGACACTCAAAACAAAGCGACATCCGTGATCGACAATAGGCTATCTTGCATTGTCGTAAGCCTTATTTCTTCCGATTCTTCGATTCTACGCCAATATGACTTCTGGTCTTTTGTGGCAAAGAACTTCTTAATCCCAAATTTTACTGGTTGTTGTAGTGCCATCCAAAAGTAAGAGCTCCATGGACCAGAGCAAGTAATACTCCAATGGTGCTAGGTCCAGACTATACACTGAATATAGCATCAGTTTGATTTGTCAAGTTTCCTCCTGGGGTTTTCTCCTGTTTACTCAAGCAGTATGTAGCCTCTTGCTGTCCTGTTATAAGAGAAGGCACCTTCTGTTCACTGGTACTGGATATTCCTGCTTCAAAACAGCATACATCTATTCTAGCTTAATGTCTGAAACAAACTCTTAGTGGAGTGTCCCCTCAAAATTCCACCAGACACAGAATCACTTCTATTTGGATAATAGATCAATAAAAATCTCTAAATTGAAAATTATTAGGCACTCTTTGATGCGCACATGCTGATGTGACCTGATGATGTGTTCAACAAGAATCACTAAGTGGTCTGATCTCTGGCATGTGTTTTCCCTATGCGGCTATGCTGTTCAAAACCTGTACAAAAATTTAAAACGATGCAGAAAAAAAATGTTTGATACAGCCGTACACGTTTTCAATCCTAAGTCTGATACTCCTAAAATTAATCGACAGCGACGAAAATAGAGAAAAAATTTCATCATATATTTGAAGCAAGATCGATAATGGTATTAATGCGCTGCATGCATTCATTATACAGGGTGTCTCAAAAAGGTTGTTTGCAAACTTTACGTGCTGGTCTGTCAGACCATGATGAATGAGTTTTACATAGCAAGGCGAGCACGTTGCAGGATGTTCAGTAATGAAAAATTGGTCAATATGCATTATGTTTATGGGGTCATGGATGGAAATGGACAATGATTCTTCAGCTTGTTTTTGGTAATAAAGTCATGTCAATGTGTTGGTCTGTCAGTCACTTGTTGTAGCACCCCCACAGTTTGAATTTCAGACACAACCTCTTTTCTAAAACTTGTTCGTCATGGTCTGACAGACCAACACAAAGTTTGTAAACGACCTTTTGGGACACCCTTTACTGATGCTTCTCTCCTATGTATCCTGTTGCGCATGCCTGGAAGATCATCAACCTCCACGAGCAATGGAGTGCATGATATTTTGTGTTTTCCAAATTTCCAGGACTAAGCACAGAAAAATTGAAAGCGGGTATTTTTGATAGACCACAAATTAGACGACTTGTAAAAGACCCGAGCTTTGTGAATTTAACGAATGAACTCGAGTCTAAAGCGGGGCGAACACGTAGCGATTTAGTCAAGCGGCTGACTAACTTTCGTTTGACTAAGTCAACGATAATCTCAGTTACGCGCGAAAACGTGAGCCCAAACACATCATGCAAATTCTTGCAGCGCATGCGCAAGGAAAGTTGAAGTTAAATATTAAATTGCCTTGTAATATTTGTAAAAAATATTAAAAATTTTTCTTTACTCACCTCTATAAAAGGGATGAGATTTTTATCTTTATTTAAATCCAATGTAACTGAAACCATGTCTCGTCGCCATAATCTCAGTGATGACGTATTCTGTAACGCATTCTGATTGGCTGCTTTCGCTTGATTAAGTTGTCGTTGATCTAATCAAATGAAATTTTGCATTGACTAGAGTCAATGGCGATTTCTTCGTTTCACTCAACTTAGTCAAGCGAAAACAATCGCTGTTGGCTAGATCAAGGGTTTTCCGTTGACTAAGTCGCTATGTGTTTGCCCCGCTTAAAGCTTGGATTTTTGGTGATTAAAAATTTTCTCGGAAACAATAAGTCAGACAAGTATTCTGAGTTTTGGGTGTATGCTGTCTGAAAGACCTGAGCTGCAACATGTGTATCAAGCTACATTAGTTGCACTCTCATTTAAATCGATTCCCAGAAAATCTTGGCGATTTCAGTGAAAGCATTGTTTTTGGTTTTCAGTTAATGATTACAACTACTCGGCAAAAAATTAAAATCAGCATACTTACTGTTAATTATTACATGTGTTGTATAATTAGGAATATTCCCTTTATTATAGATGAAACTATAACACCTCTGCTTTGATTTAACGTTTATTTTTCAGATAAATTTTAAAATTGACAGTTTTATTGTTTATTAACTTCATTCTTTATTTTATTTATTTTGGTGCCTTTAACACTAAAGTTTTGTCAAAATGGCTTGTGAGGGAGAAGGGAGGGGGGGGGGGAGGATTAGTGAGATACCACTGTACATATATTTTTTGTTGGCAGGTGAGCATTAGAGTACTTAAGATTTTGAAAGATGGGAAAGGAAGACTATCTATATTCATCAATATTTTGGAAAAATTTTAAAGAGGAAATGATAATGCCATCACTTCTCGGGGGGGGGGTCGGGACCCCTACCGCTCACCTGCCAAAAAAAAATATATGTACAGTGGTATATCACTAATCCCCCCCCCCCCCCTCCCTTCTCCCTCACAAGCCATTTTGACAAAA
>JAHWFO010055944.1:1058501-1082600 GCA_023313115.1 Rhysida immarginata
CTGAAGTTCAAATGAAACTAGCGTATAATATACATCACAATACATTAATATACAGTATATACAATGTACAGTTCATTATACAGTACAGTAATTGACTTTTTATTTTAATTTTCCGTCGCCAAAGGCCAATACGAAAATAACTTCAAAACTGCCTCGATCTTATAATTTTCCTACTTAAATTTTATTAAATTAATATCTATTTATTATTGTTAACAGTAATCACTTACTAAAAATCTTTGGATATTAGTAAATATAACTAAATAAAATAAGGAAACTAACTTCGACGGAGACTTAAACTGGCTCACTTCACATGCCGCCATTTTGATTAAATTAATGAACATCTAAAAGGAAGGCCTGTGCCCTGAAAATTTATACATTGTTACATCATAAAAAGGCATTGTTAATCCTATTTCTACCAATAATAAGCCCTAAATTATGACTACCTATGGTCATAAATTTTCAGTGCATAGGCTTTCTTTCTAGGAAGTGTTGCCATTCTTCCTCTTCCCTGCAATGGAACTTTATAAACGTTTTTCACTTTTCTGTAAGGAATTCATGATGTTTTCCACTTTTTATGACCTGAAAAGCAGTGACTGGTAATAGCAATAGTAAAATGAAGAGGTTTTTTTTCCCCTTTCTTTTTTCTTTTTCTGTATATTCGTGCCTATTTTATTTCTCGCAACAAGTCAAAAATGGGGACCGCATTTTTACTGTTTTTTTGGGCTCTAAAAGTGGAATCGCATTATACAAGATGCGCATTATAGCAGAATAAATATGGTAGTTTTTGTCGTGATAGACATTATAATATGCATTATACCTTTTTAAAGGATTACATTTTCGTGTCCCCATAGGACATGGAAGTTGTAAGGCTCAAATAGCCAATGAAACCTGACTTCAGCACTACTTTTATTTACATATCCCACAAAGTTAGTACGGACAGACTTTTTAATGCATATATTATCCCAGTTTATGCAAAAGAAATTCCAGTGGAATAAGCTAATTGTAATAAGTTTTTCCAGCTTTTCCAGGCCTTGAAAACCATTTAATAAAATTCCAGGCTTTTCCAGGAATTTAAGGGCATGTACGAACCTGTAGTTAATATAGGAGAAATAATAAAAACTGAAAAATATAAAACAGTGAAAATTTGTCCAATTATAATATTTCTACTGGTTGTGTTCCAATTCAGCACAAAGCAGTAAGGATGACCAACACAGATTCAGTGTTGCAGGACCAGGAAGCAGATAAATTCAGATGATAAGATCGGATCAATGGTATGTGCAATAAAGCTCTTCTAAAGATGCCGAGCAGGTTAAAGCATCGCAGTGCTTCCACTACTTTAATTTAGAAGGTGGCGAGACAACCAATGGTGACTCTAAGGAATCACAGCAAATTGCCGAGGCAGTTCACGGTAGGAGCCATGAGAAGGCACTACAAAAGAGCCGTACCTTGATCAAATTAAGCATGATATTTTTTGGAGAATTTGGGATTGTAGATGAGAAACTTTTGTTGAACTGAATAACTGAACTGTCTGTGCATAAATGGCAGGTTTACATTTGTAAACTATGTAATTTTGAACGTTTATTGTAAACTATGTACATAATGTAAAAATTGTGATACTTTTTTATGGAATATTGTTTTCTTTTGGTGGTCATCACGTGACTTCCTGTTTCTTATGTTTTAATTTGTTCCGTTTTCTTTTGTATCACATTCCTTTGCCATTACTATCCTCCTGAAAATGAGTGAGAGTCACTTGAAAACGTTTGAGGATTATTAGCATAGAATGGGCTAATTGCTACACCTCCCTCCCCCATTTGTCTAAACTTATACCAGTTAGATAAATTGTAAATGATTTTAATACTGCAATAATTTTACAAGTTTATATTTACAAACTTCAGTATAGGAAAGACCCCAGGACCATCACTTCCCTGGGGAGGGGGGGGGGTGGCTATTTGAAATAACTTATATTAGCCAAACCATCTGATTACCCCCCCCCCCCCCCCTTCGACCAAGTTCTAGATCTGCCACTGGTTACAATATCAGGATTTTTCAACTCTTAATGCAATAGCCAAAGTGTGTGGCCATGTTTGTGATCTGTTCATGCCTGATCTTCTGTTCCAGCTTATAAAATCCTGTAATTTTTTTAGAAGAATTGCCCATTGATATTTGTAATAGAACCTTATGATGTAAATTAATTGATTAAATTTTCTCTCAGATAGGTTGCTTACATTATGGGGATGGGTTAGGGAGTTTTTTTTTTAACTTTTATTATTTTTTTCAATTTTTATCATTTTTTAAGTTTCAATTTATCATTGTTGGGATTTCAAATTTTATGGAATTTGATTTTGGAGTAAATTATTAAAAGGTTTACATTTTCAAATACGATTTCACTGCAGTGTCGGAAGTGTCTTTTATTTTGTTGATTTTAAGCCACATAGGTTGTCAGTGCGTATCTCTAGGAACTCTTTTAAAAGAGGAATTTTTTTAATATTTATTTATTTATTTATTTTACTACACAATCTTTGGGGTTCCTCTTTACTTAAATTTTCTCTTTTTAATATTTTATTAAATAAAATTGTTTTAATAATAAATTAATATCTTGGTATTCTCCTTTTTTTAATGTAAAAATCAGTAAATTATAGTGTACAAAACATATAATAAAATATAAAGTCACCACTCTTGAAAAAAATCTTGTGGATAGATGGTTGTCATGAAGCTTGATGAAACCTGCGCAGCCTTATGAAATACGAGGGTTGGGGCAAAAGTCATGGCAACTATTTTTTTTTCTTGAAAATACCAGTCCGGTTGGAAAATGTGATATATACAGACAAAAGGACAAGGTGTTAACTACATGTGTGGACATTGAATAGCACTGAAATATCGTAACACACTAATTTATTACGGTAGTATACAGGGCAATATGGCCTTCACGGTTGCTCATCACTGGTTGACACACGTCCTTGCTGAAACTTTCCTACCCACCGTGCTACTGTATGGTATGGTAGGGCATTATTCCCAAGGGCTTTCACTAATTCACTGTGACATTCCATCGCATTTCTCCCTCGGAGAACGGCTGTTTTGATGTAAGCGCGCTGCTCAACACGGGTTACTTCCATCTCGCACGACACTCACCAACTGACTGATTTCACAGCCCTCGCTGCGCTATTACCAGCTATCACAGAGCCATCTGTTGTTCTGCATACACACTATGCCTGCAGAACTTCCACATGACACATATACGTTTGTGATCCGTTCACATATCTACAAGAAAAAAAATAGTTGCCATGACTTATGCCCCAACCCTCGTAGTAATGCAGCCTTGAAGAAAGTCTTGTGTAGATTGTGGCAGACAATGTGTTAATAGTAATGTGGTCTTTACATTTTATTATTTGTTTTGTATATTTTAATTTACTGATTTTTACATTAAAAATAAGAGAATACCAAGATATTAATTCATTATTAAACACTCCTTCTCAATTAATAAAATTGTTTTCTTTATCATCTTACTTGATAATATTCATTTCTCCATCAATTATGCAATGTACTTATCTATAGCGTTCCACTCCCACTCTGTCATCTCACAATATAAATCACCTACTTATTTAAGAAATAAAACCACAAGATAGAAGTTGAGGTAGGGAGGTGTGGTGATGCATAGTAACATCAGTGAACCATCATGCACTCTTTCTATCCCCTGCTGTCATAATTTTCTTTCAAGTAATATTTGAAAATAAAAATGTTAAACTATAAATTGATGCCAGCAACAAAGATCATAATAATGAAGGTAAAAATGATGTTCCAAAGATTACAATGAATTTGTTATTTTTGTTAATTTCAGAGTTTGATTGGCCAGTTTTTTTGCTACGTAGATGCAAAGCTTCTGATATTGATCAGTTTTTGCATTTTTTTTTTTATCTTTTGATTAATTTTTGTTAAACATCTGGATGGTGTACATTTTCTACGCAATATTGGGCTGGTCTGTTATTAAGATTTTGATCGTATTGCCCTTTCATGTTCTTTGATCTGTAGTACCAACAAAGTGTCATATGCTATTTATATTCTGTTTTCAGAAATATGGCCATCAGGGTCTTAACTCGGCTGTATCAACTTTTCAGGCTTTTTCGTGGACCCCTTCGAGTCAACTTCATGTACTCAAACAGTTACCATAAAGAATATTAAGATAATGGCATGTCATAACACTCGATTTGTCAAGAATGAGTACATTGTTATTTTCTGTTCATCTTTTAAGCACTGTTGACATGGACAAGCGCACGTGATAATCGTTTTGTCAAGGCTCAATTACTAAATTTTTGTACTGCATTGAGCAATAAAATAGGCGTAAATTTGGAAAGAATTAGTTGTCTAAATAAATTTTCGTTGTCTATTAGTAATTTTAACTAGCTCCTTCTTGGAATGTTGCAAGATGTTATTTGATAATAAACTTCAAAAATTATACAAATTATTACAATGTTTCTTCTTATGTTTTAATAATAAACTGCTGTTGCCAAGTGTTTTTTAAAAAAATTCTGTTTGCTTTCAGAAAAATTGAGAATTTCTGAAAAATTGATGGAATTTATCAAAAAAATCTTCGTTGAGATCATCAACAGTACCATAAACAACATCCTGTGAGACCAGAATATTATAGAGACTCATGAAGTTGAAATTGACTATTCTGGTTGACTGCTTGATTTGTAAAATGTATTATTTATTTTTTTTCTAATTGTTAAAATTATCAGGAAGCAACATAAGCAACAATTGAAAGTATATTTACAGAAAAATATTTTCATCAAGTTACATTATATTAAAAATTCATTATATAATAAAACTACTTTTATTTAAAAGGAAACTACTAGCATCATCATGAACAAAGACTGCTACATTGAAAGGGTTATCAATTTATTTCAAAAAGACCTTTTTTTTACAGATTAAAAAAAAAATCCTTTACCCAAACTGGTTTGTGATACTAAAGTCAAACCATTAAGTTCATTATTTTAAAAAAAAATGTTTGTTGTAGTTCTAGCCCAACGTTACCTGACTGCACCCTTTACCCAAAGCATGTAAGAAGGGAAATAAGATGTATCCCATAGTTTTGAACAAAAACTCACCCATTTACCACATCTCCAAGTTTCTTTCTATTTCCCCATTTCACTTTGTTGCAAGAAATAGTACGGATCAAAAAATTTAAAGACTAGTCTCGCTTACCATTGAGTCCTTTTTATCATAGGAATCCCCATACCCATTGCTTTCCTGAGAGACAGTTTAATTAACAAAGTGAATAATAAATAATCTTTCAATTCCAAAACAGTTGAAAAACCAAGTAACTGTCGAGAATTGTGATGAAGAAAGCAAAAAGCACCTCTTGTCAACATAGAAATAATGCACAAGGTGATTGAAATGCATATACGATTCATTAAATTCTGTCGTGTGGACAAGAGGTATTCTTTTTTCCTTCATCCAAAGTAGTTACTATGCAATCTTTGAGGGAACTTTCAACAAAGAACACTTAAAACTGATTTACTGAATAAATAAAAAAAATATCCATCGGAAGCTTTTGAAAACAATGGATAAGCTTTTGGAAGCTTCAAATAAAAACTGATAAAAATAAATTATTAAACTTAATGTACCTCCTATAAGAAAGTAAGTGACTCAGCATTGATTCTTGATTTTATTAGTTGAAAATCTAATCACAACTTACAAGGAGACTCCACATATTCTGACTCACTGAATTTGATAAGAAAAAATTCTACGAGTAGCTGTCACCCACTTAACTAACCATACAAAGCCATTCGACGCACTTTTCAAAATTTTCCGAGCAAAAAAATTCATAAAGTTTATTTCAAAGCGTGCAGTTTATAAACACCCGAATCATAGAGTAGGATTCTAATAATAAACTGCATACATTGGTGAAAAATTTAAGAATTTTTTTTCTCGGAAAATTTACAATTTCATATATTAATGATTGTTGAATTTTAGCCATGAGCAATACACCCACAAACAGATAACCGATTTTATCTATAGAGATTGTGTTTAGGAACAATTTTCATTTTTTGCCTTTTATTTAAATCTAAATGTAATCGTGGCTCAATTGGTAAGATTGCCAGCAAAGGCATGGTCTCTTTTCCTTCCCTTTTCTACTTAGTAACATAAGTGCACTTGCTGCTACTTTTTTTCATTTGTCAATTTGTATGGTAATTTTAAATTTTTTGTATTTACATGGATGCAGAGAAAGAAAAAAGAACAAAAATTACCCTGAACAACACCAAATGCAGAAAATTCCAATTTTTGTTGTATTTGAAAATATGTTCAAAGCTTTATTTTAATGTACATGCTTTTACTGCAATCTGCAGCCTAATACAGGTTGCCCTTAAAAGATTTGTACTAAATAAATGTTTTTGGATCACCGATCAGTGTTAAGAGGAGATACAGGTTAACAAACAATAAATAACGCTCGATAAAAAATCAATTAGGTAATGCCTGTATGAAAACCTTTTTGGACTTGGTTGATATGAAAAGGAAGATTTCATTGATCAAATACAACTGTCCTCAAACAACATTACAAGGCCAAAAGTATCCAGACATCCCCTGTTTTTAAATTGTTGACCCCTGAGGCACATATTAACAAGATGTCATCCACCTTTTGAACCATGTTTTGCATTAATCACAGTTCATACACATTTGGGAAGACTTTCCACAAGTTTCGAGAGATTCCAGGAAGATTGCCTTCTAGGCATTCATGAACTGCAGCGAGCCCGCCTACGAAAGATGAATGATCTGGTTAGGCACGTTAATTTGTGTTCTAATTCATCCCAGAGATGTTCAGAGGGGCATAAATCAGGGATCTGTGAAGGTCAGGCTATTTTATGAACACTCACGTCATCAAACCCTGGCCAAACAACCTCTAACATGTGGGCAGAACTGTTGCCCTGTTGGAATAGAAAAGGGCCTTCCCCAAATTGTCGCCAGAGAGTTGGAAGTACAGCATTGTCCAGAATACAAAGATATATTGCAGAAGCCATGTTTTTAAAGCCATCACATCTAAATAATTTTATCCACATGGTTACATCATAATACAAACTAGAAAAGGGAAGCAAAAATTCTGTGACCTGGACTTGAACCACGCTTTTCGATGTTGCTTTTCTTACTAATTGAACGACCGCAGACAATGAATTGCAAAGTTGTTATAATATGTCCACATGAACTTCCATTAAGCTACATGCTTATATGTTACAAGGTGAGACCAGAAAGTTCAGTGAATGACTCAGAAAAACAAACAGAACAGGTATTTTGGAGATGATACTTTATTGTCCTTCAAAGTAAGCCCCCATGGCCACAATACACCTCTGACATCGTTCGTACGACTGTTGCATGACATGTGAAAAATCCTATTTTGATAATGCATGAAGACCCGTCGTCACAGCTGTTTGAATATGTGGAACGCTGAGAAATTTGTGTCCTTTCATTGTTGATTTCAAATGAGGAAATGGGAAGAAGTCCAGCAGCGACAGTGTGTAATGCTAGTGGTCAGCCTCCACATCGTGGTTCATCTTCAAAGGTTTCTCATCCTTCACGGAAATGCTTAAACCACTTATAAGCACACTTTAAAGTCACAGCATCTTCAAGTACGGTGGTACACAGTCTTTATCATTTTGTGGCTTTCATTTGCGGTTTTCTCCAATTTAAAACAGAATTTGGCAAAGTTGACTTTTAGTAACTGCGAGCACTGCAGAGAAGCATCTCTCAGAGACACCCAAATGAACAACTCATTCATAGAAGCTGTTTCGTATCTGCCCTGCAGTGATGCATCACTCAAAGACGCCACTGTTGACCCATAATTTTGCAGCATTTTACTCTGAAGTTACTAATTACTATTAGAAATTAATAAAGTTTATTTATAATTTGTAAATATTTAACAATAATCAATTAATGTTATTGAAACGCTTAGTAGAAGAATTTACAAAATTATTACTAATTAATAACTGATTTAAACATTTGATATATTAAAAAATATTACTAAATTGCAAAAAAAAAGTTGAATGGGTCTTGTATGATTTTATTTGCTTAAAGTGAAATCACACAAAAAAATTCCGTGTTTCCATGTTTGTAAGATGACCAGCAATTAAATCGCTCTTTAGTCATTTCTTAATCGTATAATTTCATACATTTAATACCAAATGAGTAAATAACCTAAATGTGTAAACACGGAGTTTCTTTGTATGATTATGACTTTATTCCCATAAACGGCCATCAAACTAAAAACAAACAAACCATCTGGTATAAATAATAATAATAATAATAATAATAATAATAATAATAATAATAACAATAACAATAATAATAATTATAATAATAGGTAACAACAACAGGGAATAACCCACCAAATAAACCGGAAGGCGAAGCCACTATGTTGCCCGCCAACAGGCCAAAGGCCCAAAATGGGATTATTTAAGATACAAGTAAAAGAGAAGTAACGTAATTAAAAAAAAAAAGGGACAATAAAAAAACAGGAAAAACACAATTTTATTTATACAGATTAACAAAAATATAATAATAATTACAAAAATAAAAATTCAATAATAATAACAATTCAATTCAGTTCATGTACTGTGTTCACACAGCTAATTCAAGCCAACACGGAACTACAATATCGAGCAAATAGAATGAGAGTTACAAGATAAACAATAAATACAACCATAATCACAAAGGCAGGATAGTAACATGACAAGGAAAATTAATGAAATAAATCAATGACATCAGAATTCTCATTGTATAATTTTTGAATTCTGAACATTGTATCCCGACGAAATTCTTCTCTGAGTTTAATAGGAGGCCAAAGCTTCAACACGGGCTTCCTTGTAGTATGAGACGTTACTCGGATGAAAATGGACTCGAGAAGGTTCGGAGCATCCATCTTCCCTACTAAAACATTCTTAAGAAAGGCAAAATCAATCTTCATTCTAATGTCTGAGAGTGCACACAGATCTGAAGGTACATCAAAATTCGGGAATTTCCGCTTCAGAAACCGGAGAAAAACATTTTGCACCCTATCCAGTTTACAAGACTGCATGTTTGAACCCCCATTCTATAAAACAGTTGGACAAAACAGGTAAAACTAGACTCCGATAGAGCCGAACAAATGTAGAAGGGCACCGGAAACCGGTTCCATTGCGCACAATGGTACCAAGAGCTCTATAAGCCTTCAGACGAACAGTCAACATGGGAATTATAGGAAAGTGTGCTGTCAACAATTACGCCAAGATCACGGACACAGAGCTTGGCAACTTGCACATTTCCAAAAACAGACTAGGAGAACTCGATAAAATTGGTCTTTTTTGTCACATGGTTGCATTAATTGCAAGATCATTCTGCTCACATCAATGATATATACTATAAATTTTCTGCTGAAGCAGGTGACCATTAAGACAATTATAATATTACCAAAAAGTTTCACATCATCTGCATACATCAATATGGGGGTTTCTAATCACCTCGGGGAGGTCAGCAGTGAAGATAACAAATAATAAAGGCCCTAGGACAGAACCCTGTGGAACACCACAGTGAGGCCTATAGGGCAATGATGAATGATGTCATATAGATACAACAAACTGTCAATCCAACAGGAAAGAACGCATTATCCGAAGGAGTCCATCAACAATCCCATACGCACGCAGTTTTTTTAATTAGTAACTCATGAGTCGAACGCCTTTTGCATATCAAAGTAGACCACGTCAAGAGCATGAGTGGTGAGAGATACAAGATTGCTCACAAGGGAACGTCGGGGAATGAAACCATGTTAACACGCAGGAACATGAGGAAGGGCATGTTGTAGAAGATATTTATGAATGATGTTGTCAAAGACTTTGGCAGTGGGTGGAAGGATAGAGATCGGCCTATAGCTAGCAATGTCAGTCCGTTTGGCAGAACTACCCTTAAAGGCAGGAACCACAAACCGCACTCTTCCTTATTTTAGGATAGTGGCCAGCTTTTAGACACAAATTAAAGATGCGCCTAAGAGGAATAATTATGACATCTCGAAGGCCTTTGAGAATAAAGGAAGGAACCTCCGCTGGAGAATTGCAAGGCTTGGCCCGTAATCTATTAATGCCGTAGGCAACATCTCTATCAGTGAACTCCGTTAAGATGAGATTATCAATAGGGGGATAATTGGTAGAACAGTTCTCCGAGAATGTGTTGAAAGAAGTAGAGACAGTTTCACTGAAATGCTGGGCAAAACAGTTACTAATACAGTTGACTCGTGATAATCCGACATTTGACAGTCCGCCACCGCGTCGGATGAAGTCACTGCTGCAGACAGAGACACGCACACACTCAAGTTCTAGAATCAACCTTTGGTAATCCGACATTTTTGATAATCCGAAACTCCCTCGGTCCCGTAACTGTCGGATTATCACGAGTCAACTGTATTCAGTTCATCAGTATGGTAAGACCAGCAGAGGTAGTGATAGTAGTTATGTCGATCCTTTTTTCTTGGAGTAGTAGTAAATCTGGTCATTTTTCTTATTACGGGAGTTATTCGTACATTCGCTACATGGTCTTACGTCGCAAATATAAAAATAATTCTGATAATGGATAGGTCGAGGCGTAGCCACCGTATATATGGAAACGGTAACAAAGACCCCAAGTATCAAATTTATTAAACAAAAGCTGATGGATTATTTAAACACGATGCCTCAGATGTTAAATGCAATTAAAGAAATAATAAATGAAAATAGGAAAGAAAAAGAAAATTCTAGTGTGGGATCGTGATGCTCTAAGCAATTAAGTCATTGTTGACTGTAACGTAGGCTCGTGGCTTAATTTTTCATTTATCACTTAAATTTAATGTCATATTCACCTGGATGCACGACAATAATGAAAATATGTAGTATAAATTTTATGGCCAAACACCATCACCAAATAATTAATTCGGTAAATTAATATTAGAAAATAAATTAAAAAAAGACCTCCCTCTCCAAATACGAAAATACAACCTCTAGTAAGTTCTGATAAAAAAACCCAGATATTTTTCAAATAATTCGATAAAATAATGTATAAATTATAAAAAATCAGATAAAAATTAAGGTCTATTTCTAGGATATGTCCTCATTTGTGCTATTACTCTAAGAGTTTTAACCGGTGGGTTTTTTGCAGGATCCTACATCAAACAAATCACAATCAAACAGATCGCAGCCTAGTATTACATAAGATATATAGATCGCGACAGTGGATATACAGAATTCATTTACGTGATACAAGACCCACTCAACTTGTTTTTTTTGCAATTTAGTAATTTTTTTAATATATCAAATGTTTAAAATAGTTATTAATTAGTAATAATTTTGTAAATTCTTATACTGAGCGTTTCAATAAAATTAACTGATTACGAATTAAAATAAATTTTATTAATTTCCAATAGTAATTAATAATTCAGAGTAAAACGCTGCGAAATTATGGGTCAACAGTGGCGTCTTTAAGTGATGCTTCACTGCAGGGTGGATACAAAACAGTTGTTATGAATGAGTTGTTCATTTGGGTATCTCTGAGGGATGCATCTCTGCAGTGCACGAAGTGCTCGCAGTTCCTAAAGGTCAACTTTGCCCAGAATTTCATATTGACTCTCTGCTCCATTATCAGTGGTAAACCTTGCCACTCTAAACACTGTCGCTTGAACATACACCTGTCAACAATGGTGAAGGCATGGTTGCATATGTTATCCGAGATACAGAAGAACGCCTTGTGCAGGTTGCCGTGAGTCGGACATTTCCCATTATCACATTAAGGGGTGATTCATTGAACTTTCCAGTCTCACCTTATATTTAGTACGATACTTAGTGAATAAAAACAGTAATTTTAATTTGGTTATCATAAGAATGCATATGACCAGGAAAAACTCTTAAAAAATCTTGGTGAAAACTATGACCATTTATAGCAGAGACTGGCTAAAGGGATAATAGAAACAGCAATTTTTCACTTGGCTTTTTTTAAATTTTGAGTTTTTGTTAAAACAGCGTTTCTTTATAAGCAATGCCAAGCATGATAAATTGTGAACTCATCGCATAATTTTGCAATCAGCATTTACTGAGCAGAATAAATACCTAAAGACTGTGGATGGAAAGACTTATCAATAGGAGACACATGAATAAAAGCGCTTTTCCAAATAGGTTTTAATATACATGAGTGTACATTTCAGCCATCTTTCAGCATCACTAAATAATAATATAAGCACAACAACTCTTTATACAGAACAACAACCAATAGGAATTAATACAAAATGAACAACAACTAATAATACCAGATGGGCAAGAAATAACGTGAGGTGTTCAGAGCTCGCTAGCGGGAATTCTATTAGGCCAAATGCAGTACATTTTGGTGTATATACTTAGTGGAACATGCAGTTTCGATTTCTGCAAAAGTCGCCATAGGGGGTGTTTATTTCAAGAAAAGAATGAATACCTAATTGTCAAAAGTGAACAAATACCATACAAACCAACTTTAGTAACAACAATAAACAATGTTTTATTTTTAATTACAAATGTGTTTCAATATGACCACCAGTGTGCTGTTCCAATAGCTGCATGCGGTACACGACATTTTCTACGGCAGCTCGCAGAATATCTGCATTAATTAGTCTGATATGTAACGTTATTTGATCCTTTAAGGTTGAGAGGTCAGGAACATGTGCTTGATACACAAGGCTTTTCAAATATCCCCATAACCAAAAATCACAAGGGTTGAGATCAGGCGACCTGGGTGGCCATACCATGAGAAATGCACGACTAATTATTCTGTTGTCTGAAAAACGTTCTCGCAAGATCTGCTGCACCTGACGTCCGATGTGCAGTGGCGCACCATCCTGCATAAAAATGGTAGAATCCAGACAACCCTTTTCCTGCAATCGTGGTATCACAAAATTCTCAAGCATATCGGCATACCTGGCAGAATTGACGGAACAAGTACGGGCCGATGATGAAAGAAGCAGTAAAGCCGCACCATACTGTTAGTTTCGGTGAATGCATAGGAGTTGGCAGACACACTTGTGGATTTGATGCAGCCCAAATACGGCAGTTGTGGGTATTGATATCACCATTCAAATAAAAATGTGCCTCATCACTCCATAAAATTTGCCATGGCCATGCATCATCCACTTCCATACGTGCTAAAAATCTCAACGAAAAGTCAGTTCGGGTACGTTCATCTCCAGGAAGCAATTGTTGAATAGGTGTGAGTTTATAGGGATAAAATGTCAATATCTTATGCAATATTTTCCTCACCGTCGAATATCTGATATCTGTTTGGCGTGCTATTGCATGTGCACTGTTGGTACCCTGCATAGTAGTCATCTCCTGTTTCACAACAGCAGTTGCAACTTCATCAACGTGTTGCTGCCTGATTCGTTTGCGTCCCCGGCCAGGTTGCACTCCTAGAGTTCCGGTAGATTCAAATCGTTCAATCATTTTCCGTAAGTTAGTTATGCTCATCGGTCCTCTTCGTAACGTTTTCAATCGCCGGAATTCACGAAGGGCAGCACTTGGATTGTCGCTCTTCTGATAAAACAACTTGACTAATAACGCCCGGTCAGGCAGAGTAAGCGTCATCGTCAGGCCATTCGTTCGTGAATGATGGGAAATCCTCAGCCTTGCCTTTTATTGTCATGATTGCTCAACACGGAACGCGCTTATGCAAATGTATTCATTGTTTTCTTGAAATAAGCGCCCCCTATGGCGACTTTTGGTACTATTTTTTTTTTTTTTTTTTTTTGCAGAAATCGAAACTGCATGTTCCACTAAGTATATACACCAAAATGTACTGCACTTGGCCTAATAGAATTCCCACTAGCGAGCTCTGAACACCTCACGTTATTTCTTGCCCACCCGGTACATAAGGAACAACCAATGGGAAAACATACAAAAAGAATATCACTATTTATATGAAATATGGAGGCTTTGCAATACATTATTGATGAAATTTATTTCAAAACCAGTTTCACCATCTTTTCCCAGCCTCGTCAAGCTGATGGAATAAATAGCTGCTGAATATTTTGAAAATGAATAACAGTCTCTATAGTGAAACTCCAACTATCCGATTGGTCGAAGCCTAATCACAACATGATATGAGCAATTAGTTCTTTTGTTTTCTTTATAAAGAAATTCAACTCTTAAATTTTTTTAATGGTCCCTAAATGCATATTCAATAAAACGTAATAATGAGCTAGTTACACTTTATTTCTATCAAAAAAACTCACATTTTAAACTGCTGAACTGCCATTAGATCAGGCTTGCCACCAAAAACAAAAAATGGCTGACGATATTGCTGGTGCATCATGAGGGATAGGAGAGAAAATTTTAGGGGTTCTTTTAAGTGCCCAAAATTATTATTTTTAATCCTGTTCGTCATAAAACGTTGAAAGTTTTTGTAGGTGGTTTTTGACAGTTTATGTTGTGGATTGCACAGGAAACCGAGTAACAATGTATTCATACGCCGTGTGAGAAGGCCGACCAGGAGCAGTTAGAGAAAGGTTATACTCTGTCTGACGAAAGTTTGTTAAATTTCAGCTTTCAATTGTTTAGGCATTGTTGCAAAATAAAATTAGCAATGTCTAACAATTGAAATTGGAAATTTAATTGGACGCACCCATTCAAACTTTTGTTGGATAGAGTATACGTGGAGTTTCACTATAACAATATGTATGGTTACAATGAACACTGAAGTATCGATTGTTGAGGTAAAAGTTAACAATAAGAGGCTGTGAACAAAGTAAATAAATTAAATCGTAAAGAGGATGAATAAAAACAAATTAATAATTACAATTTAGATTTAAATAAGTTAAAGAAAATCAGATAAAAAACATAAAATTTGGAATACATCAAAATTAGTTTGTATATTTAAAAGTTTTTATGGGGGTTCGATTTAAAGAGCTTTGAAGTTTTTGATGCATCGCTTCCTCGTTTACTTTCGACATCTCCAGCATTGCTTCCTATTTTACTTTAGTCTTTTCCAGCAACCCTTCCTCCTTAACTTTTGTCAACTCCAGCATCACTTCTTCCATTACTTTCTTCATCTCTGGCGTCACTTTCTTCTTTAATTTTGTCAGATCCAGCACCACTTCCTCCTTCGATGACACTACTTTTAAGGGGTTCTTTGGCAGTATGGAGAACAGTTGCGGTGTCTTATATTTTAGATGCAGGATGTCCACCGATAGTTGATAATTCGATCATGGTTAAAGAAGTCTTCATCGGTGAAGAGAACATATGATGGGAACAGCTGATCTCTTTCCGATTCTTGTAGTAACCATTGTGCACCAGATTCCAATAGGTGTTTCGCATATATGGATTTTTTATCTTTTTTTTTTTTTGTTAAATGATGCAGTATGTACTTTATAACATATCAGGAAATTTTGAGATGAAAGGCCAATATAGTATATTTCACATGACCGAAAGAGTATGAAAACGGGTACAAGCAGCTGAAATGAGATTTCTGAGAGGTGTGGCAGGTGTTACCCTGCTATATAGAGTGCACAGCAGCACAATAAAGGAGTCTTTAGGTGTTGAGCCGCTACTTCTCCGCACTGAGAAATCTCAGTTGTGCTGGTATGGCCACGTGATACGGATGCCGCAAACTGGTCTTCCTAGGCAGTTGTTATTTTCTAAGCCGGTGGGTAAGAGACCAAGGGGTCAGCCTAGAACCAGGTGGTTAGACTACATGGAGAATCTGGGTTCGAGTCGCTTGGGTATTACCAGGGAGAACATGCGCCTGATGGCGGAAGATCGTGATCGCTGGAGATCCTCCATAGGGCTGCTGCCCCCGCGACCCTAACGGATAAGCGGGTTTGAAAAGTAAGTAAGTAAGTAAGTACAGTTTAGTCGGTACAACCAGAATTTGCAAAAGGAGAAATATTTTATACATGGGGGGAGGAGTTGAGTGAGAATCTGCATGGGATAGTAGTATGAAAAGAAATGTTAATACCCTTAGATGATAAAAAGTTAGCAAGAGGGTAAATACTACTGCCAATATATGTGAGGGAAAACCAAATTTTATTAATAGATTGGCTATTTGAATGTAATTTATGTAGTGCTTCTATATTTGTTTTAAAAGTTTATGGATAAATGAGGGGTTGTAACCATTGGTTAAAGATAAATATTTAAAAATTTCGAGCTTGTTATTATATGCGGTGGTATCTAAAGGGGGTTTTAGCATTCTGTCATTGAGAAAATGGAAGGCAGAGATTTTGTGGTGGTGAGATGTAAAATGGATAAGGTTATTTGAAGTACCATAAAATCTTGAATACACGCCCGGGCATCTACATGTATTTGTTTCAATGGTCTGGACCTCCCCCCTCTCCCGGCGATTAATCGAGACCCGGCGTTAAGGGCTATTCTCAATAACAGGGTGTCTAATAGGGTGTCCCAAAACGATTGCATAAAATTCCCTGACTTTTCCCAGTTTTCTCAGTCGCTAGTCACCCTGCAATAAATCCGACAAAGTTTTGAATTGTAATTTAATAAAAAAATAAGAAGGCATACACATGAAAAGACGTTTAATAATCTGAAAGTGAGGAAAAACGCCGGAATTTATATCGATGACCCGAAAAAGACCCGGTGTTTATTTGAGACCTGGCGTTTAATCTATTTTTTTACACACAACCTGGCTTTTATTTGAGACCGGCGTGTATTCAAGATTTTATGGTAGTTGGTTTACGATAGATTTTGAATTCTAGACATCTTTTAGAGTAATTTTAGTTAATAGAATATCCAAAAAAAAAAGGTAGGAAATCGTTTGATTCTAGCTAAGCAGTAAATTGGATTTTGGAGTGAAAGGAACTTCATAGTGTTTTCAAATGGTGACATTCTTTTTGTATTTTCCCCATTGGTTGTTCCTTTTGTATTATTACTTATTGTTCATTTTGTATTAATTCCTATTTGTTGTTGTTCTATATAAGTAGTTGTTGTGCTTGTATTATTATTTAGTCATGCTAAAAGATAGCGACATAGTGGCTGAAACATACATTCATGTATATTAAATCCTTTGTAGAAAAGCGGTTTCTTCACGTATCTCCAATTGATAAAATCAGCATTTGTCACAATCTAAAATGATTGCAATACATTCTTCAAGAAGAAATCTGTAGAAAGAATTAATTAAAAAACTAATAAAATCTTTTAAAAGTTGCCAAATAAGGCTCACCCAATTTACACAAAAGGAATAAGGAGAATGACATACCAGGGATGTGCCCATGACGGTCGGAGCTGGTTATACCCGAGACCCACAAGAAAAACCACCAACCCACATTAGCAAGAGACCCACCATCTAGCCCACATGCAAAATAGTCATTCCCATTGAAGGCCCTTCACAAGAAAAGTTCCCTTACAGCGAAGCATTAAAACACTGGTGTATGAAGAAGGGCTGAAGAATTAAGTTAAGCGAAGAACTTGAACCAATGAAATCTTCTACTATAATGCGAATAATTTTGGCCTAAAAAAGCACCTAAATTTGTTGGATCGTATTATACAAAAGGATAATATCACTGTGGCCGGAGGAGGTTTTGTCCGGAGGGGATTTTGTCCTGATGAAATTACCGTGCGATATACATTAATTATATTGCATATACAGTATCCAGTTCATTATACATTAAATTAATTCACTTTTTTTTTTAAATTTCTTGTCGCCAACAGCTAATACAAAAATAACTTCTCCCAAAGATCGCTATTTCCTAACTGCTTGGAACTAACGAAGTTGGTGTCTGTCCTGATGAAATTCACAAGAAATTGCCATGTATTATTCATTAATTATGCAGCATATACAGTGTCGAGTTCATTATACAACAAATTAATTCACTTTTTATTAGAATTTCTCATCGCCAACATATAATAAGAAAATAACTTCTCCTAAAGATCGCTATTTCCAAACTGCCTCGAACCAAAGCCTACAAGATATAGAAAGCTTATGCAGTCAAGTTATGAAAAATGTTAAAACTGAATAAAGATTACTTGATTTTTCATTAAGAAATTTGATGTTCTGTTATTTTTTTGTTGAAGCGTGAATGGGGAAGCTTTCCTATAAATGTAGGCTATAAAAATGTAAAAAATAAAGAGTTTTTTCCTGTATATTTTTGCACATCTTATTTCTCACAAGGAGTCAAAAATGGGGATCGCATTATACTAAAGGATAGCATTTTTGCTGTTTTTTTGGGCTGAAAAAGTGGAATCGTATTATACAAGGGGGCGCATTTTAGTAGAAGATTTACAGTAAGTTTATGTGATAAGACTGCAAAACTCATTTAAAACTGAGTTTGTTAAAGAATCTTTAAGATACAGTTTTGGTTTCATTGCCTATATCAGTACCAGGACCTTCTCTTATTGCCATGGTTAGATGATAACTTAATTTCTCGGAGCTTTGTTTTGTAATTAGGCATAGGCCTACTATACTTGTTTCTCAATTTATTGCCAAGAAATGGACTGAAAGTTCAACTGGAGTTATTTGGAGGGGGGGGGAGGGGGGGGATAGAGTCAGATAACCCACACTCAGATTTTCCTGGGCACATCCCTGATATACATATCATTTTCAAGTTTACAGTATCTTCTAATATAATCAAAACTATTAGAGCCATTTCCAAGGTAAATTTACCACAATTTGTAAATTTAATTTGTGGAAATATTATTCCTTCAAATTAACTAGAAAAACCACAACTTTCCAGTGTAAATGATTATACTGAAGAACATTTTAGGCCTCAATTTCAAAATTATTTATCAACTGCAAAATTAACCTCAAAATTCAAATTTTATTCAAATTTTAGTTTTTCTTCATTTTCAAGTTCTTCATCTATTACATCAACCTTATGTCACCTCACATCACAATGGTATGGACTTTCAAAGAAAAGAGTTGGGTTCTGGAACATTTTCTCATAGTTATTAGTTGTCTCAAGTCTCAACCCGGACTTTATTTTGAATATTTATTTTAAGTTTTTACAAGTGTTGTGTGCAAAATATTATTCCTTCAAATTTACCACAATTTGATTTATTTCTTTACAAAATTTCACGAAAAGTGTAATGCCTCAACACATTTCTAAGATTAACATGTTAAATTTCAAAAGATCTTCATGATTTTTAAGCACTGGTTTTCCTAAAGACTCGTTAGACTGTTGATACTGTTACAATATAGAACACTGGTTACAACAATATCAGTTTGATACTGCTAAATGAAAGACAACTGAGAAAGCTACTTTTTATATGGCTCTTAGAATAAAAATACAGGAGATTCTTTCATCATTATTTATTTTCACTCTAAGCACAAAGAAAGCAAAGTAATTACTTCCAAAAGTATTTTGCACCTACCTACATGATTACTGAAAGCTAAAGACTGATTATTAAAAAAAAAAAAAAAAAAAAAAAAAAAAAAGTTGACTGTTAATGTTTTTTTCTAATTTGGTTTCTGCCTCTTATTATATATTGGTCTTTAACAAATGTTTCTAATGGATTTTGCTTAACCTCTTAGTCCATTATGATTACTAACAAATTAAGAAAGCTGAAATGAGAATATCTTTCAAATTTAAATGTGATATACAAAGACTCAATATGATTCTTCCAATCAACTTCGACTGTAAATTAAATAAAAATGTGAAAAGACTCAAGCAGTTAATGCATATGTCACAATCTTGTTTAATTTTGACTATTTAAAAACTTTTAATTTTCTGATTAGAGCTAAAAAATTTTAATTCGTTTCTGAGAAGGATGATGATAATGTTTAAAATTTCATGAGAAGAACGGTATGCTTTTCTAAAGCTGTTCTAATAAGGAATTAAACTGCATGTAATCGGGTAATTATACATTTAATTATATTGTTAAAAATTAAGGTCTTAAATATGTAAATACTTGTATAATGTTAATTATTAGCTATTTCTGCAATAAAAAACTAGAAATGAAATTTTTACAGTAGTTGCAATCATTAAAAGTACCCGTTTTTAATAAAAATGTTCTTTTAATTTAGAAAAGTGTTCAATTTATATTAAAAAATGTAATGATGAATTAAGTGAAATCTAGAAAATTTTTGGAAGAGAGAGGGTTGTAAGAATCTGACAGATGGCCAGGTCGCTGACCTTAAGAAATAAAGAAACCATGGTCAAAGTCATGACAGGGGAACAGCTCTTAGTGCAGGGGGTAATCACTGGACTCACCAAGGTGAATAAAATCAAGAGGGGTTAATCCACAAAATTCTCGATTATCGCATATAAACATCAAATCTCCATAGTAAAACACAAGCGATAATAAAAAAATAAATAAATAAATTATATTTCAAAAAGCCAAAGGCAATCGTAAGAAGATTTTTCTTAATGATATTAAAAAAAAATTAGGGGAAGGGGTTGTGATTACTTTGATACAAGCAAAAGGAATAGCCATTTGTTTTGAATTATATGTACTGGCTACTATCTGTTATTTATAAAAATATTTAAGATTATTAAAGACGTTTAAAATGAATAAAGATAAAATTAATTTTTAAACTAATGATAAATAACATAATTGAAAAGAATAAATAAAAGAATAATTCACTCTGTAATCAATAAATGGTAACAAGTCCTTCAAAAATATTAAAAGAATATGGTCTATGAAGATTGTCAACAAATAGAAATTAGAAAGGTCAAGGTTTACATGGAAATGACTAAATAAATGGTGTAGATCTTTAATTCAGTAAGAGTAAACATTTCAAGAAATCATTACAAAAGCACAATAATGGGTAAAATAGCTACTAGTAAAGAGAGGGCTATTTTTTAAATAATAATTAAAAACAAAGCCTTTTCTTCTTTAAAAAAAAACAAAACAACAAAAAAAAAAAACAAGCAAATTAGGCCAATTTATTCCCTATCCATTGGAAGAGTATGACAACATTACAGCTCCTGGCTAAAAATAACAGCTGCAACTAAAAATAGCAACTTACCTCTGTTCAACTATAAGATGCATCTAAATACAGTATAGGAAAATCCCTTGTCATAGCAGGAAAAGCAATCATTCAGTTATAAGCAAGGACATTCTGGTTCTACTACAGACACAAAATATGAACCATGGGAAGCAACCGCCCTCACCTCTCAAAAATGACGTCACAGTGACGTCAAAGGCTACCAGCAGCCAATCCAGTACATTCCTCTATTGATGCAATTGTGCCTCCTTTGAAAATGCCACTACCTCAGATGCCTTTCAAAGAGAAACAGAACAGGGAAAACTGATGGCTTTCAGATAGAAACAGTGACTGTTCAAGCATGTAACACATGAAAAGCTCAAGTGTTTAAGCAAATATAATATTATCAAATCATCAATATTCCAAATGATAAATAATATAAAATATCAATTTCCATATTTTAAAAAAGCTTTTTAAAATATTTTTCAAAGTTATAAATTACAGAATCGATTATTTGGAAAACTAAATCCACCATAAAATGTTTATATTTTTACATATTTTCAGTAAATTTAACATGATTATCTTTCACTGATTTTATTCGTTATTTTGAATTCGTTTAAACGGTAAACATTTGCATAGAACACACAGATATTAGATTATAACAATAACAATTACATATTAGATTTTATAATACAAATATTCCTGAAAAAATAAAAGCTCACAAATATTGATTCATTTATTCATTCAATCACATGGAAAAGGGTTTATTTAAAAATTTGATGCATTCAAAGGATGTATCTCAATGTTGCTTAATAACCAAATAAATGTAAATTTTTAGAAAGCAAACTAATACTGTTTATTCATTATTCATAGGCATTTTGTGTGTGTGTGTATATGTGTGTGTGTGTTTGTGTGAGAGAGTGAGAGAGAGAGAGAGAGAGAGAGAGAGAGAGAGAGAGATATTACAACAATTCTGAAGCTGATGTGATAACTATGAAAACTATGAAAAAAGTAATTTGTCTGAAAGATTTGACAAATATTAAGAAAGGATAGTCATGAGAGAGCTTCTAAAGCCAAACAAACATTCAGTTTCATAGTGAAGCAACAGAACTATGAGCTCTGGAGGAATAGTCATTAAATCTCAAATTATGTACAAGGAGATGCAGTTGTCCTAGTAACCATCATCTAGGTTGCACATCATCCACTCTTGCCTCCTTCATCTCCTCTCATTTTAAGCCCATTAAAAATAATAAAAGGAAACAAAAAGAATCGAACCTTAAAAACAGGGAGAAAAAAAATCCGAAATTAATTCTTTAACCTTTCAGAGAGGTGTTTTGGAATGCATTTTTGATATCATTTTGTTAAATGAATTTAGCAGACGAGCATTCAGTAACTTTTTTTCCTTGTTAACGTTAGATATGCTGCTGATAAATTTAGGCAATTTAATACACCAAATTCATAGGCAGAATTTTTATTTCCTTCTTTTTTTTTATGCAAATTGATCAGAAAATAAGAGACTTATTAATTGTACCGCATCTTAGCTTCCAGGAGAGATATTCTCACTTTCTAAAAAAATACTAATTCTCTAGTGTTCAATGCTTATTAAAATGTTCAATTTAAATTTTAATAGCTCATTTAGAGCAAGAAATAGGTTAGGCTACACTGTGAGCATCTACTATGAAATGTTTCTTCAAAAAACCAGTAGCAAAATTCTTAATTCATCTCGGACAAAGCATCTAATGGAGAACCAAATAAATGAGCTGCTTCCCTGTGTGCTCTCATGGCTTCGACCATCCCTAAATTACTTCAACTTCCTAAAATAATTACAGTTTTAAAATAAATCCAGAAATGAAGTGGAGCTTACCTTACAAATGAAAGCTGGGAATAGGAGAGCAGTTATTGTTGGTTCTTCAAAGATGCTGTTCCTAGTTAGGAATACTGAGGTCCTTCACTGAGGGGGGTGGAAAACTAATTGCACAATATATCACGAGGATTCACTTTCACAAACCGTCAGAATTAAATTCTGTTTAATTTTCAAACCCCTTCCATTCCCCCACCTCCTTCAAGTTTGTCAAATTTTCGTATTTCTCTTGCCATAACATTTAAATTTCAAAAAAAAAAAAATTCTTCACAAGACCCCCACAATGCTTAATCCCCCAGAGCCTCAGATATCAGCACTCAGGATTGGCAATGCCTTCTGTTTCCTTTTAAGGCAGCAGTACCCAGAAGCACATGAAGCCCAGCCATGTTGGACTGCACAACTTAGATCCAATGTCACAGCTGAGCAATATTAAGTAACATGAGCTGGGTGGGGTTTGAAGTGTGTGTGTATGTGTGTGTGTGTGTGTGTGTGTGTGTGTCTGTGTGTGTGTGTTTTTGCCCGCACACGTGTGTTTTGTAGTGTGTCTGTGAATACAGCACAAACAAACAAAACTAATGAAGAAAATTTTATTCATATAAATGCAATTGGACTTGTAGAGTAACATAAAGGCAATAAAGAGTGAACAAGGAGTATTTAAAAACCCATATCTATCTAAGCAATAGCTTTTTCAACTTCACTTTCCTTGTGCAGGTACTTAAGCTAGATTAAAAATATTTTTATTAAAAGGTTAACGAGTATAATATTACATGAACTTTACAACTTAATACTACAAAGTAAGTCCTATGCATTTATCACTTTTCCTAATATATGATTTTTAAATTTTGACAAGCTATAATAATAAATAACTTAATCACATTTAAAAATTAATATTGTTCATCTTCACGAGAAATAATTTAGTTTCCTTCTATCAAACTCAAGTTGTAAAAATCAATGGCATCAAGGTTAAATTAACTGCAAATGCTGCGATTTGTTTCAATTCATAATTTTTGCTCCCCTCCCTGCTTCCCAAGAAAACTTAACAAACATTTGGAAAGAAGATTTTCCAATTCAGTCTAGGCAATGTTGTCAAAAATACTTTAACTGCCATACACATTAAAATTTTAATATTTAATTTGTATGTTAAATGATGTACATATACACAAAAGCTCTTGTCGAATAATTAGGAATAATAATATACAAAATTTTGAATGATCCTTGTTCAAAAATTTCTCATATTCAAATTGATCTGGTAATACACTAAAAAAAAATCTTTACCTGCAGATAAAAATTAACTGCCTGTAATTGTTGATAATTTTAAATAATAATAATAATAATAATAATAATAATAATAATAATAATAATAA